>JAQSEB010000047.1:3000000-3557407 GCA_030063045.1 Pratylenchus scribneri
ATTTATCCAAAAATATATTCCGCCTTTGTTGAAGTTCAAGTAAATCGGTAACATCATTAAATTCGACTTGTTTAGTTGTCATCTCATAGACACTAAAATTTTACATTTTTTAAAAGTTCTACAAATTTTTTTATTTTATTTGAAATCAAGTTAATTCATTTTCATTGCATCAATACTATACATTTTACTGTTTTTGACCAGTTTTTATTCTACTAATTTGCAAGTCAAATTCTATTATTGATAAACCAATTTTGATTATCTATTGTGTATTTAATAGCTCAAAACAATTTAATAATTCGGAAATTTTAAATTTTGTCAAAATTCTGTCCATAGATTGGGAGACATCTCGGATTTGTGCCACTTAATTAAAATTTTATTATATCTTGATTTAGAATTTCAATTATCATAATAATTATATAATTGGATAAACGCCTATACAATGTTTTATAAAAACATTAATGGTGATACAAATTGGTTCGAATTATGGCACCCCAAATTTTATGATTTGACCAGAATAAGGTCATCGAAGAAATCCGTTTTTTTCAGACAATTTATTAATTAGACTGAAAATAATTTGTAACGATTTACACTAATTTTAAATTCAATTAATTTGAACCTTTGAACTGCAGCCGCTTTTTCAGTCTCGACGAATACATATTTTTTCAATTCCATGCTATTTAAGGCTTTTTCGATTAAAAACAAAACTTCGTAAAAAACAGCTGTTGCTTTGGCTATATCTTCAGCATTTTCCGAATTGACCAATTTAAATGCATTTGGCAAATCCTTTGTGAATAAACGTTTGCCGCGCAATGTCCCTTTCACCTTTTCGTTTAAACCTTCGATAAAGCATAAAGTTCAAATAAGTAAGGGTAAGGCAAAAAATTAAGTTTACATTTAAAATTCGTAAAATTTTTTATTAAAAATTTAATTGAAATTTCGAATTTAAGCTTTTTCGAAAATGAAGTATGAAATGAATACTATTTTTCTAGTTTGATTATTTTTATCAATTTTCCCCCCACCAGAATTTAAATCGTTCGACATCAGCCAATCTCGATAATGAAGAAATTCTCGTTTATAAGATGCGAAATTAAATAAGTGGCTTTTACATTGTTTAAATGCCTCCAACAGCTCGAAATTCTGCTCGGCCATATTTGAATTCTCTTTTTTATAATCTGATAATAAACGAATTGTTTTTTTTTATTCTTCCAAAGGAATGCCTTTTTAAGGCATATTTTAAAATGTAAATTCAAATGGAATTTATTTTGCTTTTGAGGGATATATTTTTTCTTCAAAAAGATGAAAAATAATAAAAAGGATTAATTTATAAGAGCTAATAAGAGTTAGGCTAGGCTAGCTATCTTATGTTGGTTTTTTTCCCACAAGATAGATGCAACTATCCTTTAAAAAGGTAGAAGTTTGATGTTTTTTTGGCCAAATTTTCAGCCAAATGATTGATTGAATAGATAATTTATAATTGATGCAAATGCTAATTTAAATGTTAACTATGAAATAAAAATTAAATACAAAATTGGATAAGAAAGTAACATTTTTTGTGTTTTTGTTTGATAAGTAATTAGAAAAAGCGACTAATAAGTCCATTACGCCAATAAGTTGGGCTACTTCATGATTGAATTTGCCAATTATTAAATCCATCTCTCATTGTCCAATTTGCGTAACATCCATTGAATTTGAATTTGAATATTTATCAGTTTCCCTTCGCCCCGTGAATTGACCCATCAAAAAATATTATGCATTGGATTGGATTATTCCCGACCAAAAATTTCTAAATTCAATACTCCAAAAATGTTTTTCCTCTTTATTTGGTTAATAATATTTATTTTCCCTTATTCAATCCAATGTCATCTTCATTGGTCAGGTTTCAAATTTGCCGAAAATAAATTGGCCAACTTCCATTTTTTCTTTTTAAAAAGATGCTTCATCGCCTTCCATTTTACGGCTCTACCATCGAAATTCTCCTTCTCGTCAATTTTCTAATCGGAATATTCCATTTAGGTTCAATTTTGCCTCTCAAAATAGGGAATAGAATAGCCCTTTCCCAATTAAAGATGGCCAAATTTTGCTTCAGAAGACGGGACAGCTATTTTTGAGGCAGGCTTCGTTCCATTTGGCCCAATTGGGGATTGGCATCAATTGGGAGTGGCAAACAATGTTTTGGGTCAGTTGGTCGAAAATATAAGAAAATTCATTATTTTAGGGAAAGATGCAGAAAATGTTGAATTGATTATGGCCAAAATGAATTGGACTGAAGCGGAACGTCAATTGGCCGATCGACTTTTTGAGCGATGGCAATTCGAAGATTTGTTGAATTTCTTCTATGCCAAATTGTTGGAATTACCTGAGGCTGAGGTAAATTGAAGGAAATGAGATAATAAAAAAGTAAATATTAGTTTGGCGAAAATATTTTTTAAAACTTTTTTTCCCAGACTTATAAACCTTAAATAATCTGTTCTATAGAGCTCTTCAAGATGCTAATTTGATTATATTTTGGCTTTAGGTTTAACCAATTCTAACTTAGTTTTGAACCATTAAACCAAAATTGGTTTAAACCGTTTAATACTCTTTAATTTTGACCAAACCATAACCAAATTATATACCATTCAATGCGTCTTGACCAGCTTTATCCAATTGGGTATATGTTTTGTGATTGTAGGATGAAACCCGTAAATCATTATAATTATTTTGGAATTATATATTCCTTTCACCAATTTCAATGAATTCCCATAAATCAGCGAAATTTGGCATTTTCCCTATTGGAGCGATATTCTCCACCAAAAAGTTTACTTCAAGCCTTGGAGGCAATGACTGCCGAACAAAAAGGGCATATCCAGGAATTGGTCGAAACAGGAAATAGGCGGAGTGCCGGGGAATTGAGGAAAATTGCACGGGGCATTGTGGCCAGTTTACCCAATGAAACGCAGGATCAAGTTTGGGAGGAAGGGGGAATATTCATATAAATTAGTGTACTTTTTGCAGGCTAATCGATTCTTTAAAATGGCCAATTATTTGTTCCATTTTTGGTGATTTTGCCATTCGAATTATTTTTATTTGTCATTTTTTTGGAAATAAATGATTTATTTATTGCAATTATTCTCTTAATTTCTTTTATTTTCGCTATGAAGCCATTTAGAAAAAATTTCGTTAAACGAAAAAACAACATTTTAGAGTTCATAATTTGGCCAATTTTTTATCCCGCCTTACGCTTAAAGTCTAATTCAATCTAATTCCATTTCTATTTATGGCCCTGATATTTAGGACTAGAATTATTTAAAATAATTCAATTATAATTAAATAGAGCAGAAAATTCTCTATCAAATCTGATTGAAACACAGTATATAATAATAATTTTAATTTAACGAAAAAATAAAGACTTTATATGCCGTCGTATTTTTGGCATTTTTATTCACATTTAATAAATAAAATTGTTTCATTCCATTTCCCCAATTCACGCCTCTTTTTGTTTTATTTATTTTCCATCTCTTTTCCCACCATTTGTGAGGCCAATCCACACCAAAAAGTCAATTCCCAATGTGGCCAAGGGCGGCTGTCCTCTTTGGGCCACATTTTTGCTTCAGTAAGGCCCCAGGAGCAGCAGTTTCGCTCGATAAAGTCCATCCAGCAGGCCATTCATTTTGTCCCTTTCATTTTGGCCCACATTTTACACATTCCCCATTCATTCACTTTTGCTCAATTTCCTCTGCTATTGTTTGGCCATAGAGCCTCAAATTCCCCATTAAAAATGGGAAATACACGGTCAGCTTTGACAGATTTGCATTTATTCTCCAAGGGTGGCGTCTTCACTTCCGAACAACTTGACGAATATCAGGCAAGTCTAACAAGAATGGTGTGGCCCAAATTTTTCGATGGCCAAATTTGTGGCCATAAAAAACATCAAGGATAGAGCCAATTTTGATGATTTAGTGTCAAATTAAAGATCAAACTTTTGGCTATTGAAATTAAGTTTATTTTAATTGGTACAAAATTAATCAAATTGTGCTAAAAAAACATTTTTAATGACCTCCTTTAAGGATTAGCCAAAATTTTGAGTTTTCCGGGAATAACTTTGTCAATTCGTAATAAATTTTAATTAAATTAAATTTCATTAGTTAGCTAAAAGTCTGTTATTTAATTTGAAATTAAAATTATCAAAGTTGGTTCAATCATTGATTAGTTATTAAAAACGGCGATAAGCTAGTAAAGATTCCAATGAAAAGCACAAAATTCCGAATATAAAGCCTAAAAGGCAAAAGGAAATTGAAAGAGAAGATAAAGCTCCTAATCAATCCATTCTCCCCTTTTTAATCAATTTTAATTCGGCTAAATTTATGCCACTTATAGGATTGCACGTTTTTCACGAAAAAGGACATTCTTCGACTCTACAAAAGATTCCATGCCCTCAATCCGGAGAAAGTGCCAAGCAATATGCAAGGAAATCAGGCGGCCATCGTCAAACTAACCTTTGAGGAAGTTGGCCGAATGCCTGAACTCAAAGTAATGCCAAATCCCATTTTTTGTGCAAATATTCCCACAGGAAAATCCATTCCGGCGTCGAATTTGTGAAGTATTCTCGGAGGATGGATGCGGCAATTTGACATTCGACGATTTCCTCGACATGTTCTCGGTGTTCAGTGAAATGGCCCCATTGCAGTTGAAATTGAAATATGCATTCAGAATTTATGGTCAGTGGGAATTTTAATTAACAATAATAATTGAAATGATGGGAATTAAACCTGTGCCAATTTTTTGGCCATATCTCAATAAGAAAGGAAAAAAATTCAAGAAGGTTTGAAATATCCTCCACAAGTAACTTCACTGGTTTTTGAAAAATTATTAAAAAAATTTTTTTGGTTTACTACAAAATTTTAAAGCCACTTTTATTAGGACATTTAGGGCTTTTAAATGGCATATCGCCTTCCAGAATTGGCCATTACCTTGTTGAGTTATGGCCATAAGAATTGCTCATCAGATACTTAATTGGTGATAATCATTCATTAGTCCTTTTGTCCTTCACCCACAGTAATTCTCTGTTTGCTAAGAAGGATTGATTCGAATCACAATATATTGTAAAATAAACGCCCAAAATGTTTCATAAATTTTCATTTTTGATTCGATCAACAATTTTTGACTCACTCAAAGCCTTATTTACACCATTCAAAAGAGACCCAAATCTCATTCATAATTTTTGGGATAATTTATAAAATATTATATTTTTTTTATTTAAAATATTAATTTTTTGTAGATTTTGATGGCGATGAATTCCTTGGCCGTGAGGATTTACGTCAAATGATTGATTCGTTGACGAGGAAGGAAATGAGCGACGAGGAGGTGGAATTCATCATTGATCGAATCATTGAAGAAGCCGATTTGGACGGGGACAAACGCATTTCACAGGCTGAATTCGAACATGTCGTGTCCAGATCCCCAGATTTTGTCCGAACTTTCCATATTAGGATATAGACTCCCCCAAATTAATGGATCATATTTGCTTTTTTTGTTTACATTTTTTACTGGCGTCATTTTTTATACAATGAATAAAATTTGTGCAAAAACAAATTGTTAAATTTGGCAATTTCCCCCGCTTTTTCATGGCCATTTAAGACGTCATAAGTAGGCATCGCCATCCAGCAAATTGTTATTTGGTTGAAGAAGCTCCATTTTTTGTTGTGGATGGCCTTCTCGCCTTTCACCCGTAACCGTAATGTCAACATTCCCATCTGCCGTTTTCCTTTTCCTCTGGCATTCATCATTTTCTCCTTCATTTTGTCGTGGCCCACCATTGCCAATGCCATTTTCGGCTTTATTCCCACACTTCTCCTCCGTCTCTTTTGCCGGATGCAATTGGGAATTCTTCCTTTTTTGGTTGTTGTTTTCGAGCAATTGGCTGCCAAAATTGCGGAATAGGCCAATTTTGGAGCAAAGGAAAGCGGTGGAATTTTGCAATGTTGGCGAAGAATGTGAGAATGAACGTGACCTGAAAAAATCCACATAATTTTAATAAATTAAAAAGGATCAATTGCAGAAAAATTTTAGTGGTGGAAAATAATTATTTTAAGGTAGATAACTTGGCCAAATCAGACTTCTTTAAGGTTCATTTGTCAACAGAGCTTAATCCCTAATAACCTAATCTTAAATGACACATAATTTTTAAACTTATTTCACTTAAAAAATAAATTACCTTTTCTCCAAAATGAGTGTCCCATTGTTGGCATGAAGCCCGCCGCTGCCGGTTTGGCACAATCCTCCAAGCAAGCGAAATTGTGTATCATCGGTGCATCCCATTGAAGCCAACCGAAATTCCTTCAATTTTGTTGGGGAAGGAAGCCTGGATAAATGAGTGAAAATTCCAATTTGATAAAAATTGCGACAAACTTTTTATCCACAAATCCAAGTGCATTATTTGCCACCAAATGCAGGGAACGTCGTCGTTTTTGGAAGGCTTGCGCATGTTGTTGCCGCAATTCCCGATTAATGAGGGCATAGAGAACGGGATTTGCAGCGGAATTGAAGCAAACCAGCAAATGGGCGGCAAAGAACACTGAACTCAGGGTCAACGTAGACCAACTCACCTTATTTTGGGAGAATATTTATATAAATTGAAGTGGAATTTGGGTGAATAATTTGTTTGATCCCTTTCAAAAAGGTGGAGGAAATGAATAAAATAGATTGACAAATTTGCATAAGCCAAAAAGGATGAGTAAATGGTTCAAGGTCCCAACCAGAGATTGGAATGGAAGCCGAGAATGAGCCATTGGACAGTTGAAAACCGCTATTTCAAAAAATTTCCTCAAAAATCCATTTTAAAATGCTTAAAATAGTGCCAATTCACAATGTCATAAAGCCAGTTTAATGCTTGGCCTCATAATTGTAAATCTAATCCCTGGCCTTAAAATATGAGAAAATATTCGAGAACTTTACCATGAAAATTTTGGTGAATTTTTCTTTGCAAAATTCATTTTCGCTTTGCTTGGAATAAATAAAATAAAATAGGGTCATCCATTTGTTGCCTACATGACCGAATGGTGAAACTCTTTCGTCAAAATCCCCATTAGGTCGTGAGTTCGATTCCCACTAGCGGTAAATGATTTAAAAAGTGACAATGATGGATCCTCGCCCTAATGGGTTTCTGCAGTTATGAATCCTTGTGATTTTATTTACACGCAACTGAGTCACTTTTTTCTAAAAATTGAATTTAAATGGAAACTGACAATGATGATGCCAAATTGGGACATAATATTCAGCATCCAATATGGTGTCCAACAGAAAAAATAGAAGAGAATAACGGCCACAATGCGTTTGGTGACTTTATGAAGGCGGGCCGAGGAAATGGACGGATTTTGGCCATCGGATTGCTTTCGAACAGCCATCGCATCCTTGCGCAATTTGAGGATTACCTTAATAGGATAGGAAACAATTAAAATAATTGAATGGATAATTTTTGGAGATTGAAAATTGATGATTAGAGGATGATTGTTGTGTGGGTTTTTGACCAATATCTTAATGAGGATATAGTCAATCCTGGAAGGCGACAGATCATTGTAAAGCCCAGGGTGTCTTCTAAAAAGTAGCTGCAAAACTTTTTATTGAGATATGGCCAAAAGAATGGCAGGAGTACTGAAATGGCGATAATCAAATGAAAATGATAGAGCTATAATGAGATTAGGGAGATTTGAAAAAGTTTTATAAATTTGAATGTTGGTATTGGGGAGATGTGAACCTGGGCATAAAAGAATGTGATGAGCAATGCGGGAAGCAAATAGCCAACAGTGAAAGTGTAAAGCATGAAAAATGGGGAACTTGTGTCGAATACACATTTCAGCACAATTTGTTGTTGTTGTTGATCAATTCCCAACAAAGGGGAATTGGAATTATCTTCAAAGGTTGGATTAGTGTCATCTTCGGCCGATTGTAGTACTGAAAATGTAAAAATGATGATATTTAATTAATTATATTTTAATTTTCCAAATTTTTATGTTTTATTCCTCATTTTATCCATCCAATACTAGTGGATGTTAGGGAAGTGGGCGTAAGGGAAGTGGGTGTAATGAATACGTGGAGTTTAAAGGAATATACGGGAGGGGGTTATATGTTGGGAGTGTTTGTAAACGCGCCAAGGCGCGTTAGACCTACCCTAGAGATTCGGATTTTGAAATTATTCAAAGATTGTGGGCAGGCTCGTTTCGCTGGCCAGCAATTTTAGGTCGTGTGCAGGCTCGCTTCGCTTGCCCGCTTTTTCTCTATTTTAGAAATTTTTTGAACCGGTTTGCAAACCTAAAGTTGCGCAGAACATAAAACTAATATCATTTTTGAATTCTCCATATCCGAAAACCCCTAAGTCCCAATTTACACCCATTCCGACAAAATTTTTTTGATATTTTTTGAACCGGTTTGCAAACCACTCCTTGCGCAGATCTCAAAACGCATTTCATTTTTGAATTCTCCATATTCGAAAACCCCAGAATCCCAAATTTCATCTCGATCCGACAAAATTTTCATTTTTTTGACATTTTTGAACCGGTTTGCAAACCACGCATTGCTCAGATCAAAATACCAATGCCATTTTTGAATTCGCCATACCTGAAAACCCCGGAATCCAAATTTCCACTAAATTCTGACAAAATTTCCATTTTCTAAACCGGTTTGCAAACCCCCGGTTGCGCGGATACCAAAACTGATGTCATATTTGAATTCGCCATACCCGAAAACCCCCAAGTCCCAATTTTCATCCTCCATCTCCGACATTTTATATAGGGTTAGCTCTGGGGCAGGATATGGCCAAATCATGACCTGCGCATCTTCTAACACGAACTCGTCATAGGCCAAACCGCGCACCCCCATATGTTATATACCATTTTGAAGCCCACATATCGTAGATGGGCAACAACGATATTTCATTTCAAAATATCCATTTAGAAAAAAGTTATAAACGAAAATGTAAAAAATCGGGTCAAATTCTAAGTCCAAAAACCGGTTTTCCCCCTCTGCTAACGACCTGGCCAAATTCAACCTCAAACCAAATCATGCCCAAATTCATCTATACGCGTGCATTCTGGATGCAGTTTTTCAGGTCCCACTTCCCAACTCTTATCCGGAACCTTATTTTACCCGAAAAACCGCCTGACATTTTTTCCCTTAGCTTTTTATATTATATATAATTAATTTATTTTATATTTTTTTTCCAATTTTTTATTGGCCTATTTTGTCCTTTGACCGGAAATGTAAAATGGCCACATATTTACCCATTCAAATTCTATGAATATTCAATTAATTGTCGGGACATGGCTCGAAAACCAACTTTCCATATTCGATTATTGCCATTGGCAAAAATATTCCCCGAAGTCAAATTTAATGGTACCCAAAATTGTGGTCGAGAATTGAATTAGTAATGAGGTGGATTTTTCAGGGAAAATGGCTGATGTCAATAAATAGAGCGAAAACTAGTGGGAAATTAACTGCTATTTTCGGCATGGAAATTGGAAAACAATTATTTTAATAAATTTAATAAAAAAACACAAAATTATTTATATCGGAATTGGTGAAATATTATTTGATTTTTAAAATTTTAATTTGGAAATAAAAAAATTTTTTAGTTTATCTAAAAATTCAAAACCCACTTTTATAGCACGAAAAATATTCCCTAAACACACCTTTTTCCACCACGCTTTGTTCCAATTCCTCTGTTGGCTCATCCAATAGCCTCAATCCGGTCATTTTGTTCACCCGTAGAACGGTGGATTCATTCAGGACGGGATAGAGGAGAAGGGTGGCCACAACAGTGCACGTGGCCAACACGGAAATTGCCACCGAATTTGTGCGCATTCTAAAAGAGGAAGGAAATGAAGGGGAATTGGGAATAGGCACTGGGGGCATGCCTGATGGATCGAATGGGAAAGCAAACGGCCATATAACGATCCCAGCTGAGTACCTGCAAAATAAAAGGCATTCGGATACGAAAAATTAAACCATAGACATAGACTCAATACCTAGTCCATTCTTTAGGACTATGATTCGATAAAGAAGCATTAGGGAAGGCGAAATAACATTTGAAAACACTAAATGTCGATTAAAAAGTGGCTATTCTATTTTGTTAGAAGCGGCTTTTCCTCAGAAAATTCGGTTTTAATAAACTAAGAGCTAAATAACTTTTTTTTCGAAAGGAGGATTATATATATTTAATATAGCCATTTTGTAAAGGAAACTTTAGGCTTTCCCGATTTTTATCGCCCTTCCTTATGGTCATTGATTAGTTGAGCTATGACCTAAAGGATGTCATAGTAATCGATGGTATTGAATAGTTTATAATATAATTTCATTATTCATTTATTTTTTCAACTAAATTGTATTCGATTTTCTTACAGTCATAAGGAAGGAGGAAAGCAATTTGTTGACGGATTCCCCGAACCAATACAATGTGCACATGAATTCGCCAAAAATCCATTGGCCTTCGCGCATTTCAAAAATTAACAATGGAAGATGAAGAATGACAAACAAATCCACAATGGAAAGGCCCAAAACATAAATGAAAACATGTTGGGCACTATTGAAATTGGGAATAAATAAATTTTGCCAAAATAGTTGGCACAAACCTGGCCTGGGCCAACAATTTTCGACTACTCCCACATTTACGCCGATTTCGACTCAACGTTGAGAGAACATTGCAAATCATCACAATCACAAGGCTGATATGGAATGAAAAATATTAGATATTATTTATATAATTTGCCGAAAAAATTTTGAAAATGCCGAAAAACGAGTAGATAAAACCAAAATAATTTATAATGGTTTAAGATTTTATCCTTTATTTCCCCAACTATATACCAAATCAATTGGTTAGAGCTGGTAAAGAATGATTTGGTCAAAATTAAAGGATATTAAATGGTTTAAACCAATTATGGTTTAATGGTTCATAACTAAGTTAGAATGGGTCAAACCTAAGCCAAAATATAATCAAATAATGATAAATCTTGCCTAGATTTACCGATTGGATTCAAAGTTATGCTAGGATCGTCATATTTATTATTATTCAGCAATTTTAATGATTTTCTTTGTTTTTTTGGCAAATTAAATATTTCAATGTTCTCGATTTTGGCACTAACCCATTTCCGAATGTGCCAAGTAGGAAAAGGATGGCATAGCCAATGCAAAATGCCAATTTCACATTTCGCCTCATCTGCATTTCGGCTTCGTCAATTTCCTCATCAAAATATTCCTCCTCCACTGATTGGTCCACTCCCGAAAATGTGGCATTCAAAATTGTGCCATTCAATTGGGTCAAATTCATTATCAATGTTTAGGGCTAAAATTGAATATTGATCATTTTTATTTCGGCTAAATTTTATTCAAAAAATTGGGAGACATTTGGAAGCCAAAAACGTGGGAAAAAGAGAAGCATTCTGGACATTTTGCCATTTTGGCTTGTTCGAAACATTGGCCATGGGAATGAAATGGGAAGGGGAAAAGAGGGGAATGGCCACATCAATAGACCAAAAGAAGAACACATATTTGAATTATTCCAATGGAAAATATTGCCATATTGATGCCTTTCTCCAATATTCAACCCATCGGATATGGATGGGGACCATCTTCTTCTTGGCCATTTTTGCCCCTCATTTTCCGACACAAACCAAAAAAAAATGTCACGCTTTTTACGCCAATTGGTTTTTCCCTCTCATTTTTTGTGGCTCAATGGTCTGGTGGCCCAATTGGCCCAATTGGAATTGAGCGCGCAAACACATTTTTGTATTTGCATATGGGTAATTGAGAAAGGAAAGAGGGATAATTTTGGTTAGAAAACAAGGAAGGGAGAATGAAGGAATCAGCAGGGAGCACAAGAATCACAAATTAAAATACATTTTGGAAGAAAAATAAATTACAAAATATGGATTATGCCCTTTTAGAGGATAATTTATTCATTTAAGAAGTTTAAAAATGTTTAAAAACAAAATAAAAATAAATTGGAAAAAATGATGAGTGGCATTATTCGAAAGAGGTTTATTTATTTGGGCCAATCCTCCGCCTTCTCCCCTCAGTTCGACTTTTTGAGGCGCCCGCTCAAAAAGAAGGAAGGAAGGAGGAAGCGCAGCAGTAGAGCCTTGGGCAAACAAAGGCAAATGGCCAATTTTCGGGGGCACATTGAGGGGAGGGGAAGTGAGCCTAATGCGCAGAAGTCAAAATGGGAGGGAAAGGGCAATCTTTTGAGTGGGCCACGGGGAAAACATTGATGAGGAAAAAGCCAAAAAAATGAGTTTGTTTCATTTCTCGCCATTGCCAGAAAAATAAATACGATTTTGAGCCATTTTGCAAAAATTTACCAAAAATATTTGTGTTCAGAATTAAGGCTGGGAAATTCACAGTGCAAAAAATGATGGAATGAAAAAATTAATGGGAATAAATTAAATTTGCAAAAATTAGATTTTTTATGAAAATAAATGGGGAATGATTTGCATTGGTTTTTGGCCAATAACTCCAAGAGGCTATAACCAATTTTGGAAGGCAATACACCATTTTGAAGTGCTGACTTTCCTCTATAAAATAGCCTAAAAAATACAGCAAAAATTTCCAAGATTAAAAATTAGTATTCCAAAAATCAAAATTTGAAAAAATCGAGTTCCTTAATAAGGAAAGCCATTTTTCTATAATTTTTCGGAAATCAAAAAAACTTTATTAGATATTTTTATTGGGGAAACTAACACCTTTCATGATATATCGTTTTCCCGAATTTGCCATTATCTCATAGAATTATGAATTAATAAAAACCACTGAAGCCATTAAAAGAACAGCGAAAATTCCCCTTTTCGACCTCCAAAATCATTTAATTTACTCAAAAATTTTTGTATCAAAATTAACATTTTTTAAGGCCATAGAATATGACCAAATATGGGAAAATCTAATCTACATTAAACATATAAGTTTGGAAAAATATGTTATGGCCATGATATATGGCCACAAAAAAACGCAAATTTTTACAACCAAAGTTTCTATATATTATACCTATTTTACATATGATGAAAAAAAGCAATGATGTCATTCATTTAAGTGAAAATAAATATTATTCAAAATTGGAAAATAAAAAAATTTGAAATTGAAACTTCCAAATTTGGATTTTGGATTGGAAAGTTCATCAAGGCCAGAAACAATTGCAAAGTGGATTGGGAAGGCGAAATGGATATGAAGAAAATGTTAATTGGGCCATAGTTGGGGAATAGCGTGAAGTGATTTTGGCCACAAAAAACCTGGGAATGGATGAGGGGAACAAATCCAATTTTGGTGGGCCAAATGGCCTCCTCCTCATCCCCTCCTCCTCATCCCCTCCGGGGAGTTGTGAGCATTTTTGAAACGGGAGGCAAAGCGCATTTTTGTGTTGTTGGTCAATTTGTTGGATGGAAAGTGTTTGGGGCAAAGAGGGAAATTTGATTTGCCGCCAAAATAGGGAAAAAGCCTTCACATATGGGGGGTTTTGGGGAAGGGATTGAAGCGAACAAAAATGGGCAGAGGGCCATGGAATTGGCCAAATGGATGAATGGAGGCAAAAAAAAGGACTGAAGAAATTTATGGTTTGTGGAGAATTGGCCTAATTAAGTGGCAAAGAAATTTGCGCGAGTGATAAATTCGACCAAAAATTGGGAATATTCACCAAACAAAAATTAATTTTATTTAATAAAAAAAAATGAGAGCAAAAATTGTTGCCAATAATTGGTGGCTGATTTAAATTGAATTGAATGAAATTTGTGCCACCTTTTTGGGAATTAATGGCCAGAGAGAATTTTTTTGTGGGACAATGTGGGAAAATGCAATTTAGACGGAGAGGATGCAATTTGGTCCATTCAAAAAAAATGTAAATTTGCACCGATTCCCTCCTCTCCATGGAAATTGGAAGGGAAAGGGGAAAATTTGTGCTCGATTAAAAAAATTGGAATGAAATTAAAATTTGCAAATTTTGTTGCAAAAAACGGACAGAAAATTAGGCTTAAATTTAGAAAAAAATAAGAAATTTTAGGAAGAAATTTAAAAGCTAAATTGACTAAAAATTAAGGCCAAAATAAAGCACAAATTTAGGAAGAAATTAAAGCCGTAAATTTTTGGGAAAATTTAGAAAAAAATTAAATCAAAATTATGGTGAAATTTAGCTAGAAAAATCAGCAAATATGCCAAAATTGGAACAAATTTAGTATAATAAATCAGGCAGAAATGTAAAAAATTATAGAAATAAATAAAATTGGAAAAATTATTCATAAAAAATAATAATTTTCCACGGGAATCAACAAAAAACGGAAGGGGAAGTGTGGAGGAATTTGCCTTAGAAAATATTCCACCCAACAAAGACCAAGGAATTGGAGTGTCAAAATTAGAAGATGTAATCCCATATTTGGAATTGGAAGTGACGACAAATTGGAAGGGCTTAAATTATGTACAAAAATGAATTGGCAAAACAAAGTGGTGGGAGGCGTTGGCTGGTGCAGGGCAAAAATAACAAAACCAATTAAAAGGCTACAAAGACCATTTTTGATTTTTATTATTAAAGAATTTTAATTAATTTTACTATAAAATAACTGAATTTTCCACTAACTTTTATTCTTTTATATCAAAAAATCAACAATTTATGTGAATAAAAAATTGTGGTCTAATCGTTATTGTATCAAAGTTTATCTACTAAAAATTAATCATGGCCAAGAATATATGGCTTCAATTTACCAAATTATCCAATTATATAATAAATTCAAATTTCCATGAAATACTTTTTTCCACCATCTTTTGCATCCGCAATTATCCCCTCCCACCTATTTCTTTTTATTTCCGCTAAAATTGGCCTCGAGAGGGAATTTCCAACTGTGATAAAATTGTTGGAATACGGACAGATTGGAAAATGGGAAAAATTTTTATGAAGTCCACAAAAATGCTAATGCTCCAAATTTTGTTTGTTTCATCAATTTTCTTTCAATATTCTTTGTCAATTCATTTGCTGGATCATTCGGTATTGCCAAAATGTACCAATATTCGATCCGAACAATTGGTCGAAATATTAATGCAAAATTATAGTCGGTACGTTTTAAAAAGTGGCAAATCATAATGGAAACAAATGGTATCATAGAAGCTTGAAAAATTTTGCAAAAGATAATGGATAGGATTTAGCTTGGCAAATAAATTATTGATAATGGCGAATAGAGTATTTACCCATTCGATAAATCTCGTCAAGATACATCGAATGGTATATAATTTGTCGAGTTTTGACTAAAAATTAAAAGTTTTAAACCATTTATTTAAACCGTATATGGTATTTGGTTCAAAAATATTAAAAATTGCTTAAACCTTAATCAAATCGTTATCAAACGATGCATCTCGTCGAGATAAATTGAATGGGTATAGGGTTTGTGGGTTTAGGACAAATTTATAAAGAGTTATAAACCGTTTTATTTTATTCACCATATTCAATACTCTATTCGCCATTTTCAATACTCTATTCGCCATATTCAATACTCTATTCGCTATATTCAATGCTCTATTCACCATATTCAATACTCTATTCGCCATTTTCAATACTCTATTCGCCATATTCAATACTCTATTCGCTATATTCAATGCTCTATTCGCCATATTGAATACTCTATTCGCCATTTTAAAAATTTCCCAAAGAGGATTAATAATTAACGGATTTTATAATAAATAAAATGATCAAAAAGAATCTAAAATTTAAGTATATTATATTAGAGCTGGGTTTAGATTGGGTAGGCTACCATGAGAATAATTTACATAAAAATGGCAAAAAATGCTAGCTAGGCAGAAATCCAGCAGAAAACAATATAATATTTTATAGGAGTATTGCTCCAGCAAATCCGGTGGCCGTCCAAGTGGAGGCCACAATTCAGGACATCAATGAGCTCTCTGTCATGAGCAATTCATTCACGGCCGATCTTTGGTTCAGTGCCATCTGGCACGATCCTCGCCTTAGTTTTGCCCATTTGGAGGCATGCCGGACGAATCTTTCTTTCGATGAGACTTTTGAGAAAGTTTCAATTTATTCAAATTGGAAATATTTAAATTTTCAAAAAAAATATTAAAAAGCCGAAAAAATGATAAGAATTCATAGAAAACTTATACCTAATTGATATATCTCATTAAGAAACATCATTTGATTATGTTTTAGTTTGGGTTTAATCAATTTTAAACCATTAAACCAAAATTGGTTTAAACCGTTTAATACCATTTAATTTTGACCAAACCATAACAAATTATATTCCATTCGATGCGTCTTGACCAACTCTATCCAATTGGGTATATGGTTTGTGAATGTATGGCAAACCACTTAAAATTTAATTATTTTTTTCATTATATCTCGACATTTTCAATGTTTTTTTATCGGCAAATTAAATGTTTATTATCCTTGTATTCAAATTAAATAATTTTCCCACCTTTTCCTAGTTTCTTTGGTCGCCAAATGTTTGCTTGGTTAACACAAAATTGTCCCGTGTCCATTCTTCCCCAAAGCCAAATGTTCTTTTAATGATTTTGGCCAATGGCACTGTTTGGCTGAATTATCGTGTATAATTCAAATAAATATGTTTTCCAATGTTCATCATTTTTTTTTGTCCAGGTCCAAGTGGAGGCTCCATGCCAATTTCACCTTTCCGATTTCCCAATGGATTCGGCACTTTGTTCCCTCGTTTTCGAATCCTATTCCTACAATACGGCCACAGTGACCATAAATTGGATGGAGAGGAATGCGGTCAGGTTGCCTGCTGGGCATCAGCAAATCAGCGCATCCGACTACCAATTGACCCATACAAAACATTTTAAACACACAGAGGTGGGTGCTGATGAATACTGTACTAAATACATACGACTGTATACAATTGATTGCGACCTATGGGGCAATTCTCATAATTCGATAAGGAAGCAACCAATTAGAGAAAGCCATATATCATAAGAAAGCTCTAAATGTCCTCTAAAAGTGAAGTGGCAGGCATTTTAAACATTAAAATAATTTGTAGAATAAACTATTTTTCCTCTGAAAATTTTGGTTTATTGTATTCAAAAATATGTAATTTTTTTAAAAATAAACTTAAACAAATTAATGACACTTTGGGTTTTCAAATGTTATAACGCCTTTTCAAATTGATTATTGCCTCTTTGTGTTCTAAGCAAAAAAGGCTCAGAAATTACACAGTCTACGCTATAAATAATATATAGAATCGCCCCATGAAATATCGGCATATTCTACAATATTCTCCCAATCATTTTAGTACTACAAGGCGGGGGAATGGTATCGTCTGACTGTGCAGATTGGTTTTCGGCGTCGTTATGGCTATTATATTCTGCAGGTTGTTCATTTTCGTAAGGGCATTTGAATTTTGCTTGAAAAGTTGCATAGGTTTGGCAAAATTTTAACGAGACAATTGCCATTCTGGGAAAATTATATACCATTTGAAAGAGCTAGGTTTCCTCTATAAATGGCTTAAATATTTTCTTAATGTTTTGATTGAGGCTAATCTGTAAAAATAAAAATAACGGATAGGTGTATGCCAATATGTATATCAATGTTTTTCTGTCCTGGATTGCCTTCTGTATTTCATTGAAGGCATTGCCTGCACGTGTCATCCTCTCCGTCAATACCCTCATGTCAATGTGCCTTCAGGTAAAGTATCATCATGAGCCATAATTTTCCCCAAAAATTGTAGTTTGGCAACATTATCAGCTCGCTGCCACCTGTTTCCTATGTTAAGGTAGGAACCAACGGAATTGATGCCATTTCGGGGATATGTGACAGTGACATTACATTAAATATAGCCTCTTGCCATCTTTTTAGCCATAGCTCTACGAGGCAGCAACAAATTTAGAAAATGATATACCATTTTAAAGCTGAAAGTGTCCTCATCAGTGTAATAAACTTTAATTTATTAGATAAAACCCCGCTTATTTTATAAATTGTTTTAAGTTTTCAAAAAATTAGAAATGCCACTCTTTAGTGGAAATTAATAGCTTTTTTTTTCAAATGATACAACCTTAAAAATTGGTTGCTTCTTTGTCGAGCTGTTGATAAAAAATGGCCGCAAGTATTGAAATTTTCGTTTTCGTATTATTCCATTCAAGTCAATCGACGTGTTCATGTTCGCCTGTATTGCATTTATATTCGCCTCATTGTTGGAAATGGCTTTTATTGCCTATAAAGTATTTTTTGAATTCAACCATTTCCAAATATAATCCACATTTTGAAGGATAAGAAAATGTTTTTGCGTTCATTGCGCCTCAGCATTGGCATTGGCTCTTTGTTTGATTTGGCCTGTTTGAACAATGCAATGTCCCAGCAGAATGATGGCATGGAATTGGGCAGTCGAAGTATTAGTGGAATTAGTGGAATACGCGCAGAGAGGGACTATGGCTCGATTGGGGCCAATGGCGGCTTTGAGGAAATGCAGCCAAACAGTCGACGATCCAGTCAAGTCAGCAAAATTATTATAAATAAAGGGAAATATTTAATTTGTCGAAAAATTGTAACGGTTCAGAAGTTTATCCGATTCCCATAACCTTTACCAAATCCATAGATCTCCAGTTTGTATCCCCTTTTTTGGAAAGTGCTTGGTCCCCCTTATGGTTTGTCATATTTCGGGTTAGGGTCAATCAGGGCTGGGTTAGGGATGGAGTGGGGTAGAAATCATCTTACGTGTATCCTAACTAAGCCCAAACCCTAACTGAAACCCTAAAACCAAAGGAGGACCAACACTTTCCAAAAAAGAGGATACAAACTGGATAAGTACCCACATCTCATGTAAACTCATCATTCGCTTATATATTGGCTTGTGTTCAACCAATTCCAATTTAATTTTGAATCATTAAACCAAAATTGGTTTAAACCGTTTAATACCCTTTAATTTTGGCAAAACCATAACAAATTATATACCCTACAATGCATCTTGACCAGCTCTATCCAATTTTGCGCATATGGCTTATGAATTAAGAGATTCCTTAAAACTATACTTTTTCGGCAATTTCATTGTTTTTTCGGCAAATTAATAATATCCTTTAATAATGTTGGAATAAATTTTTGCCTTTTCCCTATGACAGAGTGAAGAACCCATTGTGGTGGAGAATTGGGCCGAGGAGGAGGGAATGCCCCAACTCCAAAAACATCTGATGCGACAAATTATGCGAAAACGTCGGCGCAATTTTCTCACCCGAGGCCATCGAATTGATCAAATTTCATTTGTGCTTTTCCCATTGGCATTTTCTTTGTTCAATGCCCTCTATTGGACTTATTATTTGAGCAAACGGCAATAGAGCCATAATAAAATTAGAATTGTCAATGATTATTGTACTTACAATGTGATTTTTTTAAGCCAATAGCTCAATGAGGCTTGTGCCAATCTAGGAAGACGATATACCTTTTTAATGGCCTGGGTTTCCATTACAAATTGGCTTAAATATAATGTTTAATGATGCCTTTCATTTAAGAACTCGATCGTTATCATTTGATATTCGTGTACTTTTAATTTTTGATCCAAATAGCTCAAAGAGGAAAACAACAAATTTGGGAATGCCATATGCCATTTAAAGTTAAATTTCTTCGAAAAAGCCTTAATAAAATTTTTAATTTCTACAAATATTTAGGGGAAAATGACTCCTTGCCATATGGCTCGAATAATCTTTGACTTCTAATTCTAATTTCTTTCGGGTTGAATATTTAAGAACATTTTTAAGGCAACTTTGTAAAGTATTTTTAATTCTTTCAAATGACTTATCGCTTTCCTAGATTGACTAAAGCCTCGTTGAGTTATAAGCCAAAAATCAACCCTTTCCATCTTAATTTTATCACATTTAAAATTGCGAATTTTCCAAATCAAATTAAATACAATTTTCGGCCTATTTTCATCTCCTTTTCCCCTCTCCAAATTCTCCACTGCCTTCATCATCACCCCAGGATTCATTTTGCAATTTTGTGGCCGTTGCCGCCACATAATCCAACAATGGTTCAATTTTGATGACCGCCTCGCCACTGCCTTCCTCCTCAACATCGTTCCCCATTGGTTGTTCTGGCATTTCCGGTGCTTTGTTCAAAATGCCAATTTCCTCCTTTTCATCGGGCTTATTAGCCTCTTTTGGTGGATTATTCTGCATTGGCTCCCTATTAGCCTCATTTGGCGCCGGATGGTTTTGAACGGGTTCAGATTGTTCCCCTCTTGGCATTTCATTTCGAATTGGCTCATTTGGCTCCTTTTTCACCATCCGAATTTTTGCTGGCCCAGCATGAAGTGCCTAAATTACTTTAAAAATTAATTCATTTCCTTTCAAATTTCACTTGTTTATCCGCCCTTTTCGGATACACTGCCCAACAAACGAATCCATGTCTTTCATGTTCCGAACGGAATGAACCAATTTGCAGAGTCCCATCGCCGTGGTCTCGAACTCCATAAAGTCGCCCAACTTCCACTCCATTTTCCAATCGCCAACTCAGCTGGGCATCCGGATGGCCTGGGACAGTGCAACGCAGAATGGCAGGGGAACCTTCTGGGATGGACTGCTCCCAGGGGTGGATCACTGGGGTTCGGGCTGAAATCATTCTTAATTATTTGATAGTTCAATTTTAATTTAATTATGAACAATTCCAGGGACGCAATTTTGGTACTTTTGTACTTTGGGTCCCCTTTTTGGGTCATTTTGGAAAAAGTGGGGAAAAAATGAAGGGTCCCCCCCTTTGGGTGTTAGGGTTTGGGTTTAGGATACATTTGAGATGATTTTTACCCCATCCCCATCCTATCCCTACCTGAAACCTGCTGATGATGATGACCCATAGGGGGGACCCTTCACTTTTCAAAAAGAGGACCCAAAGTACAAAAGTAATGAAATTTTGATAGAAATGAGGACTACATTCTGCTGAACTCACGTGGTTCCACCTGCAAATGCACATGGGAAGATGGAATGCCCGATTCGGTGTCCACGCATTCATATGTGCCCGCATCGCCTTGGCCAACGGTGGAGAATATCAAAAATGCGGATTGGCCATCTCTTTCCACCAACATTTGTTGTCGATGCCCAACCGGGTGAATTTTACGCCAAGCCAATTTGTGCGCCGTTTGGCAATTGGCAAATTGGCATTGCCAACAACGGAAATGGACGGGGTCACCGGCGGATGCAATCATCAAATATGAGTCCACCCGAGGCTTTGTTGCCGCCGATTGTGAGGATGCGGAAGGTGATGATGGCAGTGGCATTGGTTCCATTGTGGATTCGGTGGTTGGCGCCTCGGTGACCACTTGGGAATAATTCTGTAAATTTATCAAAAATTTATTTATTGTTAAATTTGTTTCCTAGTCCTTTTTATATAGAACGGTATTTTAAATTTTGCATATCAAATCAATAAATTTTTTAAGTAAATATTTTACGAGTAGCTGATCAATTTGATCCACATTTGCATAAAAATATTAGTAGAGCAAAAGAAATAAAAGAACCCTCTCAGTTGATATTTTTAGTCATTAAACCGACCATTCGGTTTTTCTATTTTTGGAAAAGATAGGAAAAGAGCATCATTGAAGGATTCGAACTTGTATAATTTTGTAAGAGAAACCAAGGCCACTAGCCTTTCGACCATTTGTGACTCATTTTGGTCAAGATATTGAATAACTTAAAAGTTAAACTTGGATTAGGATAAATTCATCAAAAATTCACTTTCTAGTTTTGGGCCAAAATCTTCTGGAGAAATTAATTTCTATCAATAATTTTGATAACAAAATAGTCTAGAGAAATAGAAAATGATTAATAATTGAATAATTGTTTAAATATTTGCTGAAGAAATTTCGTTTGCCATCATTTACTCACCTCCTGTTTTGGTGCCAACACCTCAAGACGAACTGGTTCCGACCGTCTAATGGTGTCTCTCTCCCCTGTGCCCGCATTATACAATGGCACCGATTCACAAAAATATTTGCCTTGATGCGCGGCCGTTGCTTCTTCAATTTGCAAAGTACCATCGCTGAATTGTTCAGCCCCCGGGGGCAATTCTCTTTCAAATTCACCATTGGCACCGGCTTTTGTCCATCTGGTTGGTTGGGTTCCATATTCACAATGGAAATTGGCAGACACCCCGGGTGGAACAATCAAATGAAGTGGTTGGGCCAAAGGGCCTCGTTCTAGAACTGAAAAATGTTAAATTGATGTTTTATGGGACAATTGGGTACAGCTTATCCATTTTTTGATATGCATCAGAGATTCACTTGACATTTTTGGCAAGGGATATACCATTTGAAAGCCCAATGTGCCATCTAAAAATGGCACTTTTAATTTTTTACGAAATTCAATTTATAAGGTTGCTTTTTTAAGTATTATAAATCGCAATTTTGGGAGGAAATGAAAAACTACATTTTTGAAAATGTTTTAAATTTTTAAAAAATTAATAAAGGCTACTTTTTAGAGGATATTTAGGGTTTTCAAATGGCATATTTCCTTTCTAAATTGGTTGTCTCTTTGCTGAGTTATGACCAAAAGAATGGCATAGGTATTAATATAGCTATATTTTACTGCCCTTAATCAAACTGACTTGTTTGATTTTGGCCCATCGCAATGGCATTTTCCTCCTCTACTGAACATTTTGGACTGAGTGCAACCAATAAAATGGCCAAAGTGATGAGGCCGAGCAAAAGGAGGGCAAGTAACCCGAAAACGGCCAATCTGATTAGGCGGGATGAAAATGATTGGATTTGGTGGCCATTTTCTTCCTCATTCATTTTTAATTACAAATTAAAGTGTGGAATAATTCACATCAATAAATCCTCAATTAATTGAAAAATTGGAGACTTGGGTTGGGAACAGTTGTTCATCTTTTTGATTTATTCTATAAAATTTCATAGGGCTTAAATTGATGTGGATGGATTGGAAGGAGGTAAAGGGATTTGGATTAGGATTGGGCCAAATCGAAATAAAGTGCAATCAAAAGCGGGAGACTGGTGGTGATGAATATGTGGGATAATCCAGGATATTCCAGAGATGATTATTATTTATTAGCCAAATTTTTTCCTAGTGTCAGTAATAGCCATAAAATTTGTTTTGAACATTTTTGGCCAGAGCTTATATATAAAGGATGGGTGGATAATAATGTAATCTAAATTATTTTAAAGACAATTTATGGGCTTTTTCGCCTTATTTATTTTTATATTTTTGTGAAATTTTTCATTTATAGAATCCCAAATTTTGTTCCAATCCTTTTGTTGGGCCCACCTTATTCCCCTCCAAAATGAGTCCTTCCTATATTGTTCCAATTCCTCGGCCCCAATCAATGCAATTTTTTCGCCTTTTTTCGAGCCAATTGGTGGATCGAATTTCTGCAAAAATAATAATTTGTTGTGAATTTCTTTCACTTACTTTTTCTGCTAATCCACCAGTTTCGGCATCTTTTTCCTTGGCTTTTTCATTGTTTTCATCCGATCCATTTTTGAGCATTTTTTCACGTTCTCCTTCCTCCCTCAAGGCTGAATGTTCTTCCATTCCCGCCGGTTGATCATCGGCCAATTTTTCGACATTTTCTGAGGCCATTTTTTTGGCACAATTCCCTTTAATAATACAAATACAAAGCTAAAATTAAAGAGAGCACTTTTTTATGACTAATTAAAGGGAAAATGTGGTTCAAAGAATAATGGAAAAATGGAAGGAAAATTGGGAATTAAAAATTGATGGAAAAAAGGAACGGAAAATTGCGAGAATTTTGCACAAAAATATTTATGTTCTTTTTGTGAGAAGGGGCAATGGGTCATAAAATGAATTGATTTTGGGCAGAGTCAAATATATTTTTACCGATAAGTGTACTTTGATCAAGGTAATATTATTTTGATTAAAATATATGAATGTTACCAAAAATTTATTAAATCACATCCATTATGGCCATTTTTGGCTTGAAAAGGATGTTGCCACTATTCTAAAATCGATTCAGAATAGGAGACTGTCTATATTTTTGTCTGCTTGTGATGAGCCAAAATGCTTCTGCATTTTCATCTATTTGTCCAGCTGTCACTTTTGTCCATATAAATGGATAAAATTAATTCACGCAAAAATGATGAGCAAAAACGGTGGCTAATATTGTCGATTATTTTCCTGTATAAAATATGTCCAAAAATGCTGACCATGCAAAAGGCCAAATTGCACGCATAAAAACCCTTTACCCATGGGAAATATACACAAAATATTTATTTAATATTTTTAATCGGTCGGTGTTGATAAGAAGCAAAAGATGATAAGAAGGAATTTGTCGGGTTTTTATTTGCCCCACCATCTCAAAATGGTGGATTGGTTTGATGCTTTCCGATTTTCTTCCAATTTTACAAATTTACAAGCAACCTACAAAATTTCATGTGAACTTTTTTTTATCATAATTAAGTAGGAATTGGGGGTAAAATTAAAAGGGAATTGCTGACATTTTATAGAAAAAGAGCAAATTTTAATTTGATTAGCTAAAAAGACATAATTATAAATTTAATTTATGATAAGGAAAATTATATTAATTAATAAATAAATAATTATTTATCATGGGTCAAAAGTCTATGAATTTTTAAAAATATTTTACATTTAATATAAATTCAAAAATAATTTTTATAATTTATTGATATTCAAATTTTGAATAAAAATTATTGAAAGTTGGATAAAAAAAAAATTCAAGAATGGATAATAATATCATTGAGCTATGGAATTGTAAAAAAAGAGAAAATATACGGTATGCCCTGAAACATAAATCAGCATCGACCGTATCGTAGAAGGAGGAGGGACTCATCAATGACTTAAAAATTAAAAATGTTGCCTTAAGGTATATCTATTTTTAAGTACAGTATTTGGAAAAGAAGGAAATAAAAATTATGAATTGGCTTTTATTCAGTCCCAAAAAAGAATTAATAAATTTTCTATAGATGGAATTAAATATATTAAAAATAAGAAGCCAATCATTTTATCACATTTTAAATGCTAAATTTGAGCACAAAAAAATGAAAAATAAAATCAACGGTAAAGAATGAATGTGACGAAAATTGTTCCAATTGGCAAAATGTAGGTGAAAAGCAATTTTGCCATCAAAGATTGACCATTCATTGGGAATGCCCAATTATGGGGTTTAGGTGCTGGGCCGGGTGTTGGATGCGGATAACTGGCCCAGGGGAATTGCCAATGCAGCGGTTTGCATTCGTGCAAATGTTTTTTGGCATCTTCGGCACGATTTTCAGGGGATAAGGCCGCTGGCCATTTCTTCTGTTGAACACATGCCGTCGAATGTGGATGGAAAAGGCAGAGGAGAATGTCAACAAGCTGGCACAAAGGAATGGGGGAATAAATTTAAATTAATTTTGCCAAACTTGAGTGCGCATTTCCGCCAACGACATTGGGTCGCAAGTGTTCGGAACGGACAATTCGCGTCCTCGAACCGACAATCCAATGGATGGGAATACGAAGAAATTCCTTTTCGGATCAGATGGAGGAAATTTCATGGCCCCAGCGAATTGATCGAATTGATTGCCGCTATAAAATTTGGATGGAAAAATTTAATAGATTCGAATTCGAATTGCCCAGAAATAGGATATTTCCGAAAAAATAGCTCAATTTAAAATTTTAAAAATTAAAATATTTTGCAAAATACCTCCAAAAATTAAGGTTTTAAAATTCAAAGACATTTTTTGAAATTTCTAAATCTAATTTTAATAAAATTAAAATAACAAATTGTAGAGATCTATTTAAGCTTTTCAATGGTAAATCGTCTTCCCAGCTCATCAATAACTGACCCATTGAGTTATGCCCAAAAAAGCCCATGTAGTACTTATTAACTCTCAAACACCATATCCTCCTTACGTGATCATCATATTTGTCAATTTGCTGAAGTCGAAGCCGAATTTAGTTTTGATGAAATCCGGTTGATACAATGAATTGACCGCATCAGGATTGTAGCCAACCAAAGTGCTCAACCATTTTTGTTTGCATCTTTAAAAAGAAGGTTAACATTTAGATACATTTAGATATGCCAAAACTTAATAAATATCTAATTTGTATTTAATTTAATTTACAACTTAAACAAAATATGATTTAAAAACCAACTTTGTTTTCAAATAATCTTTGCCAACGCATTGTGCAAAGAATGCATCATTTTTGCCACCAGCCGCACAATTATCATTTGGCATTTCCGTGCAACGTTGAAAATTCATTGCATGCAGTTCATTGTCGTTCATGTCCGCCTCAATCACTTTTTGATATTTCAATTTGCTTAGCCCACTCCCATGATGGGCATTCATGAATGTGCCAAAGGCATGTGCTTTTCCCATGTCATCTTTTGTGTTTTTCAATCCTTCGCACAAAACCTGTATAGTAAATAAATATTCAATTATTCTAAAAATTCCCTCATTTTAACCTCCAAAGGCCAAATGTACTTCTTGGCCTTCTCGTCAACGTGTGGCACATTTTTGCGTGTCACCGTCAATCGCAACACTTCCAGCACATTAGCCTTCATGTCGGCCAAATCCTCATTGCCATCGTAAGAAAGTGTGTTTTTGACGGTATCCAAACTTGACTGATTCCCAGGCTTCACCGTTTTGTCAATGTATTGGAAAATTGGCTGAACCAGATTAAGCGAACAGCCAAATTGCTTTAAAATTTCGGTCATTTTGCTGTCAAATTTAGGCGATAATGGAGCATCCGGTGCCAATGCTAACGGCGATGGGGAGGCAGCCCAAACGCTGTAGAAAATTTTGGGAGATATTTAATAGAATTGGAAATAAAAGTTGCATTTACACTACGTTGCTTTAACTCTTAAAATAACTATGATTAAAAGATTTTTATATTTTTATTTCTTTTCGGAATGTTTTGATTCTATGTTCTTTCCGGTAAGTTTATTTTTCTTTCAAAAGTTTATTTTTCTTTCCGGAGAGTTTATTTTTCTTTCCGTAAAGTTTTAATCTAAGTTCTTCCGGAAAGTTTTAATCTAAGTTCTTTCCGGAAAGTTTTAATCTAAGTTCTTTCCGGAAAGTTTTAATCTAAGTTCTTTCCGGAAAGTTTTAATCTAAGTTCTTTCCGGAAAGTTTTAATCTAAGTTCTTTCCGGAAAGTTTTAATCTAAGTTCTTTCCGGAAAGTTTTAATCTAAGTTCTTTCCGGAAAGTTTATTTTTCTTTACGGTTAGATTTTTGTTTCATTCCGGAAAGTTTTATTTTTCTTTCCGGTTAGTTTTGTGTTTTATTCCGAAAAGTTTATTTTTCTTTCCAGTTAGATTTGTGTTTCATTCCGGAAAGTTTTATTTTTCTTTCCGGTTAGTTTTGTGTTTCATTCCGAAAAGTTTATTTTTCATTCCAGATTATTTTTTATGTTTGGTATAGGAAAGATTGATCGGGAATGGGAATACTCTCCCCACAAACAATTTTGGCTTCTCCTTTTTTGGATCCTTCAATGCTTGCATATTCATCCAAATGCCCAATGCGCCAGCATAATCTTCACCAATGAGGACGGCACGTTGCATTGGAGACGGTCCAAGATCCATGCCATTGACGACTTCTCGAATGTCATCCAACACTTCCTCCACACGCAAATGCGTCAATTTGTCAACTTTCTGCAAAATATATTGGGATAATAGAGAGTACTGTCAATTGAATACTATTGAAATAATTCTCTCACATTATAAACACTGGTGTCCGGATTATTTGGCTGATAGCCTTGGAATGAATCGCCATAGAATCGATGCTCCACAAAAAGGATGGCCGCATTCAATCGAGGTGCCATATCTTCGAGTAAATCTTGCTGAAAATTAGCAAATTTATCATCCTCCAAATCATTAAGCAACCATTTGGCCCATGCATTTTTCTAACCATTGACCACAAATGCCAACCAAAATTGGGCCCTCCTTTTTGTCCGTATGGAAAGAGTCCAACAGTTGATATCTACAAAAGCGGGGATATTTTTTGGTTGAATGTAATTAATATTTCATTAAAATGCCTTTCGCCTCTATACTCATTTGCGAATTACCTATATCCTCTGAATATTTTTACCTGATTTTGAATAAATTCCCTTCACTCATATCCTTTACATTTCGGTTCAATCGAACTTGAAATGAGCCTTTTGTATATTTGTTAATAAAATTGGAAGAATTGGCAAATGGCGACAAAATGGCAAATGCCAAAAGAAGAAAAGTGAATAAATGAATGCCAATATTCATTTTAATTCTCTGAATTTCAATTTTAAAAAAGAATTAATTAAATTGTAGGCTTAAACTTCTTTCCTACTGTACATAAAGGGTTCCTCTCATTAAATAAAATGTGGTCTCAAAATGAATGGTAGCATCCAAATAAAAAGGTTTGGGAGACTGTCTCCATCCCACAATCATTTTTATGATCTTTTTTTGAGGAGTGGCTTTACCCTCAAATAAAATAATTTTATGGCGCATCTGACCGCAATTAAAAATTATTTGATTTGATTACGTCTTTGAATTTTTTGATTAAACAGCAGCCAGTGATTGGCTGGAGAGGTTTTGAGTGATTAAATATCAAGATGGAAGTGGGCAACTATGAAAATATGAGTGGCTTTTTCAGCTTTTGGCGTCAATGCATTTTTGTGATGAAATTTCTGGGTAAAAGTGTGCTAAAATACATTATTAATACAAATTAGGGTGATATTGAGCATATGGGCGTTCTTTTAGTCATAGTTAAAAGAAGTGACAACTAATTCGGTAAAGCAATGTCGATTGTGACTTTCGAATTTTTTGAAACTTAAAACTATTTGTAAAATAAGCTGCTTTTCTTCTCAAAATTCGGTAGTCAAAAATATAATAGTTTTTAAAAAATGATTTTAAAGAATCAGAAAAGCAAATTTTTAGAGATATTTAAGGATTTCAAATGATATCTCTCTCGCCTTTACGGATAGATTATAGCCTCGATGAAATATGTGCCAAAAACCATCTATGCATTCTATCAGCTTTATTTACCAGATGTATTATTCTATATTTTTTATTTTATTGAATTCCTTCCAATTCATTTATTCACAAATAAAAGTATATCAAACTTAATTGTTGATGAGTCAGAAAATGAGTAATGATTACAAAATTATTCAGAAAATTTTATTTAGAATGATTAATCACCAGCAAAATAACTGTGAGCAAATGCCATGCTCATTAAATTTTGGGGTAATTAAAAAGGCGAAGGAAAAGGGTGCGGTGGTTTGTTTTTATGACAATTTGCCATTTTCTGCTGCTGATCAGCTCCCGTCCACATTTTTGTGTGCCCCTGTTTCCTTCCCTCGGTTGTTGCCATGGCCGTTCACATTCCCCCTCCCCTTCCCAAATCATGAAATTATTCATCAACATTATTATTTTATTTTTTATTGCCCACTGTGAGCAGCCAAATCAGCAGCCAATCAGCAAAGTCGGAGGCCAAATTTGGGCAATAAAAATTGGGTAAAAAACCATAAAGTGCTAATGTGGGAAATTGAGGGAGAATATTCGAAGGAGGCTTCCATATTTTGTGATGTTAGTTATTTGTGAGAAAATGTTTGCTTTTGCCCAAAAGAAGTCCAATTTTGTTATTTTATCATATGATGATGATGATGATCGAAAAGTATGGAATGCGAAAATGGCAAATTGGTTTTGTGAAATAATTGCTACTATTTCCACTACTGCTGCTCTTTAGAATTAGAATTGAAATGATGGGATTTCCAACGATATAAAATGCAATGATGTCATAATATTTAGGCCTTACACTTGGCATGATCTGAAAATAGTTTCGGCTTCATCCATCACGTCTATCTACAATCTACTCTACATTGAATGAGCCTAGCATGAATATTTCTCTTGAAATGATTTCGAATTATATAACCTTAGGATATTTCAAGTTACAGTTTCTTGTTCATAATATTGTCATCTACGTAATCAGTAAATTCTAAACAAATTGAAGAAAATAAAGATGTTTAATTAATACTTTAATCCATCTTATAAGAAAATTCTCTTTTTTTTATTTTATTTTGTTTCATTTTTGTGTGTGCAAATTCCTTCAATCATTATTTTTGGCACTGCTTGTATCGGCATTCCTCTCTTTCGGCTGTTTCCTTATTTAATTTCCTGGGTTTGGGTTTCCTCCGGCCACAATGAAAGAAACAATGCCCCGAATAAAAGAGGCTAACTTTGTTGCTTTTGGTTTTGTGGCCAAAATTTGATGGCCATAGATGGGAATTGGATAAAGCAAGAAAAGACGCAATAAATGGCGGAAAAATAAAGTTGAGGCAAAAAGAAAGCCAGAGAGAAAATGTGCGCGTCGATTTGCCGTTTTTAGGTAATAATTAGAGTGACATCGAATTATTTTTGTCGGAGCCATGTGAAAATAGGCTAATTGGAGAATTAATGAGTGCGAGGCAAATACAAAAACATTGATTATTATTTTAGATGCCATTGTCGGCAAGAAACTTTTCCACCATTTTTAAATAATTTTGATATCAAAAAAATTAATCAAAATTTTTATTGGCCAGAAAATTATGGCCATAAAAGTCCGATTTAAATTTGTGTAAAACATTAGTAACATCTAATACAAAGAATGCACATTTTATTAATAAACAAAAATTAACAAATATTTAATTGATAAAATAAGTAAAATTTCTAAAATTTTTAAAAATGCACAAATTCTTTTAAAATATGCAAATTGCTAGCTTCCATCTTCATTCCTTCTTCAAAATAATAATAATTTTCATTACCTTCTGCTGCTGTTCATTTCAGGCCGATGACCCCTTCCCATCCCGACCATTTGCCCATCATCCAATCCAATTCCGCCCACCCAATAATAATAATTCCCACCGGCTACTTGTCCTTCTGGCTTGTCCTCCTCTGAAATCCGATCCTCCTTCATTCGTCCACCTCAATTCATCCACCAATTTGCGCCACAAATCCATCAACTCCTCCTCCTCCAATGCTCAAAATTCCCTCATCAAATCAGACGGACCAGGGAAGAAGCTTCGTCAGACTGAATGAATTTTTGGTACATTTTGCGTGTTGCGCACAACACAAAAAATCCGCTTTGTAAAATTCACATCAAATCCATTCCAAATCCCTCTACATAATATAGCCGGTTTTCCATGTTCTTTCCTACCATTTTTTTGGTCATTTTAATCGGACGAACCCCCAAATTCCTTCCCCCAAGGGAATTTTGATTGTGCCAATTTAGGGGAGGAGAATGCCAAGCCAACTTTTCTTCCATTTTCGCGTTCCTTCGGCAATTTTTGTGCCACAACAAAATGTCCACAATCGCCGTCCACATTTCAAATTGGGCCCAATTTGTTCCCCCACCCATCCATCCATCAGCCCATTATGCAATTCTTTGCCAATTGCCAATTGTCCATCCATTCGTCCTCATTTTCCCACAATCCCCCCTTCCCCCTGCTATTCGGCTAATCCATCATCATTTTCATGTCCAAATCCGAATCCTTCCCTTCCATTTGCCCAATTGTCCCCCCAAGGGGTGGTTGGCGTGTCCATCAGGAATTAGCTCATTCAATGGATTTGGGGGAAAAACCCGAATCCCGAGGCCAATTCCCTTCGCCCTCATTTGGCCAATTGGCCATCAAAATGGGCAAAGGGGGGAGGAAAGGAAGGAATGAATCCTGGTGGAGTGGACAATGAATGAGTGGATGTAGTATGGATGGGCATAAAACATGCTGCAAATTTTTGTGTATTTGCCATGAATTTTGTGGCAACGGACAAAGATGGATTGGATTTTGGGGATATCTGAAAATTGGGTTGATTTTTGCTATAAAGCAGATATATATTTTTACTTATTTTTTAAATCCATTTCATCTCATAAACTTGAATTATTTTATTAAATGGGCAAATATTAAGTTCTCAAAATTTTTCAAAAAATTTTTTTGACTTGGGATAATTCGGAATTGTTGCATATGATTTAGACCTTTTTGTCATAATTGGCTATTTTAATAAGAAAAAACTAATTTAAATTGAACCTATCCATAGTAAATATGTTGATTGTTGGAAATTCCGCAACGAGGTTCGGGTATGATTTGAAAAAATGAAAGCCATAAATTCATGCTTTCTAGCCCTAGGATTTATTAAAGCAAAAAAAAATTAGAAAAATTTTAAAAATATGTAAAAATTCCATCAAATTTTTGACCTTTTCACTAAATTTTTTTGTTATTGTTGTTTTTCCCCCCAATTTCCCTCAATTTTAGCCCATTCAATGAATGCCCCTCTGTCCCCCTTCAGTGTACCCATTTCCCAGCATGAGTCAAAATGTGCTATGGCCTTTGGGCATTTTCATTCCCCCTTGTCCCCCTCAGCAGCCAACAGCAAATTGCGCATTGCGCGACTTTTGCCCTCACTTCTGAATGAATGTGGCCTGAATTGAAATGGCTAAAAGCCACTTTTGAGTTGAATTGGCCTCAAGGGAATGAAAATGGGTGGTGGGGGAAGGGATGCAATTGGCCAGAAGCAAACCACACAAAATTGCAGGGGGAGGCAAAATAGTCGAAGAAATGAATGAATGAATGAAAGGAGGAAATAGGGGGGTTGGGGATGGGGGGCTATTTTTGTGAAGGAAATTGGGGACAAAAATAGGTAAAAAAGCCATTTTTGGCGCATAAAATGGGTCATCTTCTTTCTATAAAATACAATAATAGGGGATTTGCCATCCAAGAACCAAGGATTTATGTGGCATTTCCAAATCTGGAAATTGGCGAAATCTAATCATTAATATATGTTCCAAATATTTTGAAAATTGTGTCCAAATCCTTAAATTAAAAATGAGTATTTTATGGCCATAAAACTTGGCCAAAGAATTGCCTCTTAATTTTAACCCATTTTTAACTTAATCTATAATTTTTAGTTTACTTTTATATTTGGATAGCCACGTCTTATGGCCTTAAAAAGTTTGGTAAAATTAATTAATTTTTTTAGGTAAAATTAATATTCTCCCATACAAAATTATCCAATAAAACATAAACTTGATTGGATAATATTACCAAAAAATGAATTGAACACAAAGGACTAAATGTTCAAATTCATTCCCTCTCCTACATCTTTCAATTCCCCTTTTTATTTAGAACAATAGAAAGAAGGGTTGTTGAGATGAGATGAATGGATTGGATTGGCCCCATCCTCCCCCAAAAACGAACGGTAAATTGGAGAAATGAGCAGTTGGTTTCCCGCTGCGCAATCATCCACCTCTCTCAATCCGCCTTCGCTTCTCCCTTTGGCCCATATTTTCACATCCTCTTGCGAATTTTGTCGGGGCCATTCTTTGTTTTCTTCTGCCCACTTCCAATTGCGCACTTCCTTCCCCTCATTTTATCCTTCTCAATTTTCACAATAACCCAGCATTTAAATGTTCGCTTTCTATTGTAAAATTGGCCCCTTCAATCATTTATTATTTATTTATATTTTGTTGACTTTAATTGCCTTCCTTCCATGTTCCATCCATTCAAAAGGGAAGCCGTAACTTATTTGTAATCATTTGGCTCGAATAATTATAATTCATTAAAAAATAAAAACTAAATAAACTTTTATATTTTTTTTATCAAATTAAAGAGAAGGCTTATAAGAATGGCTATCCGAAAATAAAAAAGTTATTAAATTGATTAGAAAATGATGGAATTATGATCGAAAAATTATTAAATATTATTTTAAAACTATGTTTTTATGAATATATTATTTCTTGAACATAAATCAGCTAATTTTTATTTTTTAAAATTTCAATTAAATCCTTAAAAACATAAGTTTTTTCTTTAATTATATATAGTATTGGATCATTAAACCACTAAATATATTAAAAAATATTTATTTATTTCTGATTTCAACAATTCTATCCAAATTGAAGACCAATTTGCTTCTCCCACTCATTATATTTTGTTGAAGCCAATGAATGGGCATGGCTTCTTCTGCAATCATTATGAGTTCCAATAAGCAAATGAATTATTCACATAATTTTTACCTATATATTTTCCCTTCAAAATATTGTCAATTTCTCCAAAATTGCGCACTCAGAAAATTGTGTCAATATTTGAACATTCTGAAAAAAAAATAAATTTGCCTAATTTGGAGGAAAACATCGTTATCTTCCTCGCTTGCCACTCTTAATTCATCTTATAATTAGCTTAAATTCATTCAACAGAAAATTGAATGATTTTTAAAGGAAATTGTGAAGTAAAACAATTGTTGAGAGGAGAGATCGAATGAGTTACAAAAATGTTACTTATAATTTTGTGTTTCGTTCCAGAAAGTTTTATTTCTAAGTTCTTTCCGGAAAGTTTATTTTTCTTTCCGGTAAGTTTTAATTCTAAGTTCTTTCCGGAAAGTTTATTTTTCTTTCCGGAAAGTTTTAATCTAAGTTCTTTCCGGAAAGTTTATTTTTCTTTCCGGAAAGTTTTATTTCTAAGTTCTTTCCGGAAAGTTTATTTTTCTTTCCGGTAAGTTTTAATTCTAAGTTCTTTCCGGAAAGTTTATTTTTCTTTCCGGAAAGTTTTAATCTAAGTTCTTTCCGGAAAGTTTTAATCTAAGTTCTTTCCGGAAAGTTTTAATCTAAGTTCTTTCCGGAAAGTTTATTTTCTTTCCGGAAAGTTTTAATCTAAGTTCTTTCCGGAAAGTTTTAATCTAAGTTCATTCCGGAAAGTTTATTTTCTTTCCGGAAAGTTTTAATCTAAGTTCTTTCCGGAAAGTTTTAATCTAAGTTCATTCCGGAAAGTTTATTTTCTTTCCGGAAAGTTTTAATCTAAGTTCTTTCCGGAAAGTTTATTTTTCTTTCCGGAAAGTTTTAATTCTATATTCTTTCCGGAAGTTTTAATCTAAGTTCTTTAATTTTTTAAATTTCATTCCTGAAAGTTTTTTATGTTTTAATTCAGGAAATGAATTAAAAATCAAAATCCATCTAATCCGAACCATTTGCCCTTCCATTTATCTGTGTGGCCATTGGCTATTTCAGCTGCTGCTTTTGACCCTTTCCCACCAATTCCCCCTTAACCAATCTTTAGTCTCAATATTTTCGCCTGATTTGGCAAATTCATCTGCTCCCTTCCATCCATTATTTGCCATTGCCCAAAATGTCAACCCAATCTTTCCATTTCACCCTCCAGTTTGCCTCCATTTCCATTTTCCATTATTCATCATCCAACCCACCCAAAATGGGGACCACCTTGGCCATTTTCTTTTCGTTTTTTTGTTCTCAACCATTGGCCGTGGGAGAATTTGGCCCAATATGAGGGAATAAGCCAATGAAGTGGACAAAAAGAAAATGAAGCAAAAATGAAAGGGAAGACCCAATCCCACCATGGAAATTGCCAATATTTTGGCCTTGGACAATGGCCACATTTTTGAGGGCAATAGCCAAGTTAAATTTGAGGTCAAAACTCAAAACATTTCCTAGCTTCACTCCAAAAATTTGACAACTTGAAATAATATGGAAATGCATTAAACAGTAATTTTTAAAAAGGGATTAATTTTTTGGGCAAGTTTATGGAATTTTATGACAAATAATTTTGAATTAATTCCACATTAAATTTTTTAATTTAATTTCGTTGAATTAAAAGCTTTCAAAAAGCCTTCCATTAAATCCTATCTTTTTGTCTTTTGATTTTTCTGATTTGAAAATTAATTTTTCTTATAGTAAATTGACTATGGAGAATACGAAAATCATATTTTTAAACTTCTAAACACATTAGATAAAAAGATAAACCGGTTTAAAACCATAAAAAGTTTAATAAGCTATATCTTTTTGTCTTTTGATTTTTCTGATTTGAAAATTAATTTTTCTTATAGTAAATTGACTATGTAGATTCCGAAAATCATATTTTTAAACTTCTAAACCCATTAGATTCAAAGCTAAACCGGTTTAAAACCATAAAAGGTTTAATAAGCTATATCTTTTTGTCTTTTGATTTTTCTGATTTGAAAATTAATTTTTCTTATAGTAAATTGACTATGTAGATTCCGAAAATCATATTTTTAAACTTCTAAACCCATTAGATAAAAAGATAAACCGGTTTAAAACCATAAAAGATTTAATAAGCTATATCTTTTTGTCTTTTGATTTTTCTGATTTGAAAATTAATTTTTCTTATAGTAAATTGACTATGGAGAATACGAAAATCATATTTTTAAACTTCTAAACCCATTAGATAAAAAGATAAACCGGTTTAAAACCATAAAAAGTTTAATAAGCTATATCTTTTTGTCTTTTGATTTTTCTGATTTGAAAATTAATTTTTCTTATAGTAAATTGACTATGTAGATTCCGAAAATCATATTTTTAAACTTCTAAACCCATTAGATTCAAAGCTAAACCGGTTTAAAACCATAAAAAGTTTAATAAGCTATATCTTTTTGTCTTTTGATTTTCCTGATCTAATAATGAAATTTTCTTATAGTAAATTGACTATGTAGATTCCGAAAATCATATTTTTAAACTACTAAACCTATAAGCTAAAAAGATAAACCGGTTTAAAATCATAAAAGGTTTAATTTGCCATAACTTTTTGTCTTTTGATTATTCTGATCTGAAAATAAATTTTTCTTATAGTAAATCTACTATGGAGAATCCGAAAATCATATTTTTAAACTTCTAAACCCATTAGATTCAAAGCTAAACCGGTTTAAAACCATAAAAGGTTTAATAAGCTATATCTTTTTGTCTTTTGATTTTTCTGATTTGAAAATTAATTTTTATTATAGTAAATTGACTATGTAGATTCCGAAAATCATATTTTTAAACTTCTAAACCCATTAGATAAAAAGATAAACCGGTTTAAAACCATAAAAGATTTAATAAGCTATATCTTTTTGTCTTTTGATTTTTCTGATTTGAAAATTAATTTTTCTTATAGTAAATTGACTATGGAGAATACGAAAATCATATTTTTAAACTTCTAAACCCATTAGATAAAAAGATAAACCGGTTTAAAACCATAAAAGATTTAATAAGCTATATCTTTTTGTCTTTTGATTTTTCTGATTTGAAAATTAATTTTTCTTATAGTAAATTGACTATGGAGAATACGAAAATCATATTTTTAAACTTCTAAACCCATTAGATTCAAAGCTAAACCGGTTTAAAACCATAAAAAGTTTAATAAGCTATATCTTTTTGTCTTTTGATTTTCCTGATCTAATAATGAAATTTTCTTATAGTAAATTGACTATGTAGATTCCGAAAATCATATTTTTAAACTACTAAACCTATAAGCTAAAAAGATAAACCGGTTTAAAATCATAAAAGGTTTAATTTGCCATAACTTTTTTTTGTCTTTTGATTATTCTGATCTGAAAATAAATTTTTCTTATAGTAAATCTACTATGGAGAATCCGAAAATCATATTTTTAAACTTCTAAACCCATTAGATTCAAAGCTAAACCGGTTTAAAACCATAAAAGGTTTAATAAGCTATATCTTTTTGTCTTTTGATTTTTCTGATTTGAAAATTAATTTTTCTTATAGTAAATTGACTATGTAGATTCCGAAAATCATATTTTTAAACTTCTAAACCCATTAGATAAAAAGATAAACCGGTTTAAAACCATAAAAGATTTAATAAGCTATATCTTTTTGTCTTTTGATTTTTCTGATTTGAAAATTAATTTTTCTTATAGTAAATTGACTATGGAGAATACGAAAATCATATTTTTAAACTTCTAAACCCATTAGATAAAAAGATAAACCGGTTTAAAACCATAAAAAGTTTAATAAGCTATATCTTTTTGTCTTTTGATTTTTCTGATTTGAAAATTAATTTTTCTTATAGTAAATTGACTATGTAGATTCCGAAAATCATATTTTTAAACTTCTAAACCCATTAGATAAAAAGATAAACCGGTTTAAAACCATAAAAGATTTAATAAGCTATATCTTTTTGTCTTTTGATTTTTCTGATTTGAAAATTAATTTTTCTTATAGTAAATTGACTATGGAGAATACGAAAATCATATTTTTAAACTTCTAAACCCATTAGATAAAAAGATAAACCGGTTTAAAACCATAAAAAAATTTAATAAGCTATATCTTTTTGTCTTTTGATTTTTCTGATTTGAAAATTAATTTTTCTTATAATAAATTGCCTATGTAGATTCCGAAAATCATATTTTTAAACTTCTAAACCCATTAGATTCAAAGCTAAACCGGTTTAAAACCATAAAAAGTTTAATAAGCTATATCTTTTTGTCTTTTGATTTTCCTGATCTAAAAATGAAATTTTCTTATAGTAAATTGACTATGTAGATTCCGAAAATCATATTTTTAAACCTCTAAACCCATTAGATTCAAAGCTAAACCGGTTTAAAACCATAGAAAGTTTAATAAGTTATATCTTTTTATCTTTTGATTATTCTGATTTGAAAATTACTTTTTCTTATAGTAAATTGACTATGGAGAATCCGAAAATCATATTTTTAAACCTCTAAACCCATTAGATTCAAAGCTAAACCGGTTTAAAACCATAGAAAGTTTAATAAGTTATATCTTTTTGTCTTTTGATTTTTCTGATTTGAAAATTAATTTTTCTTATAGTAAATTGACTATGAAGAATCCAAAAATCATATTTTTAAACTTCTAAACCCATTAGATAAAAAGATAAACCGGTTTAAAACCATAAAAAGTTTAATAAGCTATATCTTTTTGTCTTTTGATTTTTCTGATTTGAAAATTAATTTTTCTTATAGTAAATTGACTATGTAGATTCCGAAAATCATATTTTTAAACTTCTAAACCCATTAGATTCAAAGCTAAACCGGTTTAAAACCATAAAAAGTTTAATAAGCTATATCTTTTTGTCTTTTGATTTTCCTGATCTAAAAATGAAATTTTCTTATAGTAAATTGACTATGTAGATTCCGAAAATCATATTTTTAAACATCTAAACCCATTAGATTCAAAGCTAAACCGGTTTAAAACCATAGAAAGTTTAATAAGTTATATCTTTTTATCTTTTGATTATTCTGATTTGAAAATTAATTTTTCTTATAGTAAATTGACTATGGAGAATCCGAAAATCATATTTTTAAACTTCTAAACCTATTAATTAAATGGATAAATTAAATCATGATTTTATATATAGAAAAATTGCTAAGTAAGATGGTGCAAAATTTGGGTAGTCTTTGAAATTCTACATTTGAAACAAAAGAAAGGGGCTGCAGAATTCCATTCAAAAATGTAAATAAAAATTTAAGCAGGTCAATGACGATGAACAAACACTTTTGACCTCGGATGAGAATAGCAGCAGTGTTGGGAATGGGACACTTTTGCAGAATTCAATTGTGCCAACATTGGCTGGGCCAACAATCAAAAGAAAACATCATAAAAAACATTCAGCCGAAAAACATGAAGAACAACCAGCAGAAGGGACACCCCCATTGAAGGCAAAACATTCCGCCTGCGGCGAAGAGGAGAAATTGTTGGCGGAGGATGAAGAAAAGTTGGCAGAAGTGATTAATACCAACAAAAAGAAGGTATCATTGGCGGAAACAACCACTGGCATTCCATTTTGGTTGGCACATGAAAGCAAATCCAAAAGATTGGCGGTAATTCTTCACATTTTTATGTGATTAGTTTGATAAATTTGCAAAAAGTGATAAATTCTTAAAGCCCATAGATTCATGTAAATAAATTCCAACAAAAAATCATAGATTGTCCTCAGAAATTTTCGTATTGAAAAATCATCATTTTTAAATTTACTTAAGGATTAGATTTAAAATTAGGGCTAGAATTTAGACAGAAAAGGAATCTAAAAGAAGCGAAATTTAGTCAATTTTTTGGCATCAAAAATGTTGAATAAATTCTATTATTATGGTTAATTAATTTTCATCATTCCACCTCTTTTTCCATCTTTTTGAAGTCAAAAATGTAATGGGGTCGAAATCGATCATAGGAAATGGAATTAGGCAATTTTATTACAATTCTAAATAGGCAATATTAAATCGGCTATTCCCCGATGTTTTGAATGGCATTTTATTTGAATATTTTGGTACAGTATCAACAACAACAGCAACAAATGCAAAATGGCGTCCAGCAGGGTCATGGTCAAGGCCATGGGCAACATCTATTGATGGATGGAGCCGACACTCGATCCATTGGAGCATCGACAACAACGGCCAGAAAATTGTCGGAACAATCGGAAACGATAAAATTGATCCAGGAAGAATTGAATAGGAAAGCAACAGAGGAGGGCCAAAAGAGGAGACGAATGGAGGATCAAAGCATTTTGGAGGAAGAAATTGGCCCAGCCAAAAGTGCATCCCAAGAGCAATTAGTTGAGGTGGAAGAGGAGGATTATGATTTGGAGGATCCAGTAGATGAACAAAGGCAGCATTTATTGGCCATAAAACAAAGGTCAGTATCAGTATTTAATTCGGGGAAAAAATTGGATATGTAGGAAACTTTTCACTTGGAAAAATATCTTTTTTGACTCATAAAATTTAATTTATAAATAAAGCAAGTCTTTTTATGCAGCTAGTTTAAAATTGAGTCTTGTCCATGTTATATGGCCTCGAAAAAACATTATTTTTTGACAAGAAAATTTTTCAGCAAATTAAATATTTTCCTAAAATAAAGGACACCAACTCCGCCGACAAAGAATTCAATTGAGGAAACAAAACATCAAAGGCAAAAGGAAATAATGCAGAGAAAGGCAAAACAATATCCCCCGGAAATGGTCAAAATTGATATGGAAAGATCCCAGGAAATGGCACCAAATATTGACCGAAAACAGGCAACGCCACAACATCAACATTATTCATCAGAGGAAACTGAGTAAACTTCTTTTTTATTTTTATTTTTGGAATTTTTAGTCAAAATATTTTGAGATCAATTTGGTTGTGGGGTTCAATACCGTCGATTGGGTGGATTGTTCCTTCTTTTGTCTATATTTCACCGAGGCAATAACCAATATAAGAAGGCGATATATCATTCGAAGGCCCAAAGTGTCCTCTTCAAAATGGCCATATTAAATTTTGTAAAATCAGTAAAACTTTTGTCTTAGAATATAATAAAACCCGAATTCTTTGAGGAAAAGCTGCCTACAAATAAATTTAAGTTTCCAAAAAATTCAAAGGCTACTTTTTAGAGGGCATTTTTAGGGCTATGGCATATTTGCTTCCTAGTTGAATTATGGCCAAAAGAACGATCAAAATAATGAAATGTCTTTTCAGTTCCCGTTCCACACACACTGATGAACATTTGGCCCCATCAACAAGCAATCGACGACAACCACATTCAAGCCCACATCGAATTAATAGCAGCGGAAGACATGGCCATCGAAGCAGTCGAATGAAATCGCCGAATAAAAGAGAAATTGGAAACGGCAATCGAATCATCAAAATGAGCGCTGCCACTGGCCCATCCACCGTTTTGGTCAAAAAACCACCAACAATGGAGGATTTATTGCGAAGAACGGTGGAAATTCGGGTGGAAATGAGTCAAAGGGAGTTGGAAAAATTGTTTGGCCGAGCCCAAGGAACAGTGACCAAAGCGGAATGGGATGGAAAACCGAGGGAACTTTGATGCGCGATTAAATTATGCAAATGGAATATAAAAATTATAAATATTTGCGCATCGATTAATATTTTTCACACAAATAAAAGTCTCCTCATTTTTGAGTAAATTATAAAAAAATAAATTGAAATACTTTTAGCATTAAATTTTAACATTTTTAAGCCATATTTATTGGCCCAATAGCTAATTTTAAATATATGAAATATGGACAAAAGAAATTAAATAATGTATCCATCATTTGGCCACGTTTTATGGCCATAAAAATGCCAATTTTCAGCACTTTAATTTTATGAAAAAAATTACATATAAATCAATTTTCTGAATGAATAAAATTTGCATAAAAAGACAAGTGAGAATATATTGGAAAATTATTCATTAATTATTTTTTTTATTTTTGGACATTTCAAAGTGAAAAATCTTCCGGCAATTCGGCAACTGAAAAATAAAAAAAAATATTAAAAATATTTATTGAATTAACTGACCTGGATACCACATATATCGAAGGAAAAGCAACAAAATAAGCACATTGCCCATGGAAAATAGGAATAAAAAGCAATAATCAAATCGGGAAAACACCCGATTCCATTCTCGTTCCACCTTTTTTTGGTGTTATAATTTATAATTAAATTCCCATCTTTTTTTAATTATAATTAGACTCCGGGACTAATGTTCATAATTTAATGTCGGAGGCAAAATTGGACGAAATTTGCTAATCCAAATATGAGCTTTTAAATAAATTTGTTTTTATTTTATTGCTACAGATTGGTATCAATTTATTAGTGAAAGAATTAGTTTATTTGATTGAAATTGCAAAAAGTTAAAGCCAAAAATAAGATAGTCATAATTTTCTGGCCAAATATTGTTTAATCAATAATTTTGATATAAAATGCTCTAGGCAAATTTAATTGATGAATATTTTACTGTTTTTTTTTGAAATATTTTTTATTTGTATTAGATATTGTCAAATAGGCAAAATTTACTTGGGCCAGATACAAATTACCCCTGGGCATTAATTTAATCAAGAAAAAGCGAAATATAAAGTTAAATTTGCCACCCAATTCCCCACCCTCTCAACCCCCAAATTCTTACCAATTGCCGTTCTTTGCGTTTGTCAATTTTGTCGCGGAACTTTTTCTGCGCATCCACCACAACTTGGAGCTGGAAATAGATGGCAAGCAGTTCGGGAATTTTCGGCCTAAACATTAATGTAATTTAAACTTAATTAATTATTTATGCTATTACAATCCATTTGTGTTCCCTGCATTCGCTCGGCCATTGGCATTGGCATTTTCCCCTCCGCTGCCTCCACTTTGATTCAATGGTTCACGACTGTCACGATAGTGTTTATAAGACCGAGGTCGATATTCCAGATTCGGTTCCAAATGAAGATATCTAAAAAAAATTGTAAATTGGACAAAAATGAACTCAAATTTGATTGCCTATATGTTCGTTCCGAAGGCAATTCCCCATTTTGAATGAGTTGACGGGAAATGGCCAACAAAAACATACTAACACCAACGCCCACCGCACAAAGTACAATGGCCAAAATGATGTAGTAGCCGAGCAATGGAATGGAATTGGAACGGGGCATTGCGGCGGAAACAATGTCCAACAGGACTGACATGGCCAACAAGGAGCCGAGGCCAAGTGAGACCTAATTGAAGCGATTTTTTAAATTGGTTTGTTGGAGTCTATTATCCGAAGTTTAATTATTAATGATAAGAATTTGGACATAATTCTGTCCAATCTTTAGGCAATCTTAGTAAAGAAAAATGCCAATATTTACCATGGAGAAATTCGACCTAATCTTATTAGTAAGAAAATTAAATAAAATATGGATGAAATCAGGTCAAATGTGAGTTTTAGTATTCCAAATAATCTCTTAAAATGAAGGTAGCCTCCATTTTGCCTAATTCATTTCAATCTTGGTAAGCGAATTCCCTTATTTTACTATGTATAGATTCAAATTTGTAAAAGCTGGGAAAATATGAATGAAATACAGTCAAATTCGTAATTTTGACATCCAAATTAAAATAATTTGTTTACAGAGACTTGCCTTTTCGCCTCGAGGCCCATCATTGGTTCCCGGTGTGAATATTCCCAAAATGCTCAATGCGGATATCAAAAATGTGGGTGCCACAATCACCGTGATATAATAGATTGGCCGACGACGCAAATGCATTATGTAATGCACTTCAACCCTTCGTTCACCATCCTCCGAAAATTTGGTTCCTCTCACTGAACAAATATTTGGGGAATTTATTTCATTTTGAATACTATCCAATTTGTCGCCATTTATAATAAAATAATTCATCACAAGAAATGAACCAATTTTGATAATTTTATTCTCAAATTAAAGAGCAGACTTTTGGCTATTAAATGATTATTCTTTTTATTTAAATTTATTCAGAAATTGATGGAGCTTTTTCCAAAAAAAAACATTTAAAATGACCTTTATTATGGATTAGCAAAATTTTCTGTGGTTTTCTGGGCATAACTTAATCAATTCTGGATAAATTTAAATAAAATTAATATCATTCAATAGCTAATAATCTGCTCTTTAATTTGATACCAAAATCATTAAAATGATAGAATTGATGATTATAAATAGCAACAAATTGGCTAATCAATTTCATTTTGTGATTGACCTGTCACATTGAACAATTCCCATTCGGCATTCCCCGAAAAATATGAATCCTTTGGTGGATTCGTTGCATTCACGTCCATCTCATGAACACTTAACAGAGGTGATGCTTGGGCAATGGCACAAAATTGGGTGTCGAATGGGAAAAGCTAAAAAATTAGCAAAAATTTAAAAACGCATGAATAAATGAAAGGAAAGAGTAAACCCTGCTTTGATTTTTGGCCCATATCTCAAAGAGGTTATGGCCAAACTTGGAAAGCGATATATCATTTTGAAGGGCTGACTTTACTCTACAAAATGGATTTTATAAATTTTTGCTAAATGAAAAATTTGACGAAAGGCGTTGCATTTTCCCAGAAGAACTTATATTTAATGTTTTCTAATTATCAATTTTCAAATTGTTAATTTTTCTAACAAATAAATGAATTAAAATAAAATATTTTTAAGCCAATTTCCAGAGGAAATGAAGCTTATCAAATAATATCATAGCCATCTTAAATTGGCCCCTGCTTCGTTGACATATATGTCAACAAACCCATTGAGGTTTTAATATGGGTTATTGAATATTTTAAGGGAAAAGATGGCTTCTCACCGAAATGTTGAGCCTACAAATGCAGGTCACATAATGCGGAATGTTCGCCTTTATTCGGCCATCATTCGTTATTCGAATGTCGAATCGGTTTTCGGTCAACATTTCTTTGTTATCCATCGAATTATAAATGAACATTTTGGGCAGCCAAACATTGGAATGCGGAATGACAATTTGACGAAGGCCACCGAATAATTCCGGATTCCACGACAGCCTTGGATCCGTCCATTTCTGTGATTTGTATAATTATAATTAATCAATAAGATTTTTTGTAAAAAATGATAAAAATTATTTCGTGGTAAATATTACCATTTTATTGTCTGAACTTTATAGAATTGGAATGAGAATAAATGAATTAATTTAATTTGAAAATGTTATGACCAAAAGGCAGAAATATCGGCCAAAGGCCCGGGCAATATTTAATTTTTGGCCATAACTTTCAGTCCAATAAACTTTGTGATCAATCAATTTGATATCAAAATGAACTAGAGAAAGATCTTAATCTATTTGTGGGAAAAATTAAATTAATTTTTTAAAAAATTGCTTAAAATTGGCCAAAGGCCATTGCCAAAATTCTTTTTTTCCCATGAACGGTTAAGTAAATATTTGGTGCCATTTACCTGGATGTGTGAAATGACGAATGAAGCCACTTGCTGATTTTCCCTCTTAAATTGTTTTAAATTTACCCAATAATGCCATTCTCAATTCCCCAAACCAATTCCGTGAGAATTGCCAAAACAATGGTCATTTCAATGATCACCGGTCTTTGCTGATCGGAAAAGGGCCGAATGCGTTTGTCATAGCCGCTGAACAAAAATTCCAACAAATCACTGGTGGATTGTTCCGCACCGATTGAGCCACCCGGAGGGCCAGCCAATTCGCCAACCAATGATGAAAACATTGAAATATAATTTGCTGATTTATCGCTGAAATAATTGATTGAATTTGAAGGGATTTTTGGACGACTGTGGGATTTTCGGTTGGCTAAATTGGCACTTTTTTTTGATGATTGCCTTTGAATAATTTGCCAAAACTTTTTCTTCGCCGCCAAAAATTGACGACCGGGGAATGCAAATGTGGGAAGAACGGAGGAAAAAATATTCGGGTGACGGCGTAAGGCAAAAATATAATGGAAAGAGGAAATGGCAGTGGCGGCGACTGCAATTGACTGCGAAAAAAAGTGGGCCAAGTTGGCAGTTTTATGGGGAAATTAAGGACAAGGCCCATCCACTTTCTCTTTAAAAACTTGCAAATTTGACTCACAAGGTTAAGCCAAGGAATTTTTATTTGAACAAATTGAACAACAAATTGACTATTTTTAGGAAGAAAAAAGGAATAAATTAGCAGAGGTTTGGTTTATTTTAGAGTTAAATTTGGGTTTAAGGAACATCGGATTCGACATAATATTAAACTTCAAATTTTGTGCCGGATTGAACAAAGATGCCATTGCAAAAGAATTGAATAAATATCCAAAAATTGTCGGCATAAATGTTATTTTGTACTTTTAATACTTATAAAAAACACTTAAAAACACAGCTGGCGAACGCCCTACGTAAACCATTCCCTCACATAAAAATATGTCTGGTTTATGATTTTTTGGCGGAAAATTTGGCACAAATAAAAGGCCAAAATTGAAAGGCGGAATGGGAAAAACAGTCAATTTGCTTCAAACATTTTTGCTTTTCATTTCTTGACCATATTTTTGGGAGAAGTCAACAGGAAAGACACGGCGAAACTCAAAATTGTGAATTGTGTTGCGTAATTTACTTATAACAAAAATGCCGAAACGGCAAAAAAAAAGCAAATGGGAGAAGGACACTTTTTTTGAATGAGGCGAATAAAAAAGAAAATGAAGGGGAGAGAGTGAAAAGATTGTGAATCGGCGGGTGGCCTTCAAATTCCCCTGGCCAAAACAAAACATTCTCCCTCAAATATGGCCATATGGCCTAGAAACTTGCTTTCTTCTTTTTATGGCAAAAAGAATAATTAATGAATTGGAAAGGTTTCCAAAATTATTTGGACAGAATGAAATTTTTGACATTGCCAAAATTTGCATAAATTTTTAAAAGAATTTTTCCATATTTATAAAGTGACAAAAATACTAAAAATATTTTTCCATTTTTTCTTATATAGTGAAAATATTAGCCCAATTAGTGACTTAAAATTTTAAAAATGTGCTAATTAAATTTAAGTGTAATTTTTAGGAGGAAGAATTAGTAAAAAATATAAGAAACGGTTCAAAATTTTAAATGGAACAAATTAGACAGGAATTGGTGGCAAAGCTAATTAACAATTACTGAAAATGAAAAATAACCTTGGAACATAATCTTGTGAAAAAATTGGAAATAAAAAAGAATGGTGGCAACCTCTTTTAAAAAAATTAACATATTTAATTTTAAGAAAAATAATTCAAAAAGGTGAATCCTGCTCACATTGCAATTATCCAAAACTTTTCTAATAAAGCAAAAGAGGATACTGCATTTTATATTATTATTTTATATTTATTCATTCAAATCCTCTGGGAATGAACCAAAGAGATGTGTCTGTGTACTGTACCAATTTCTTTGCCCAATGCCGATGATGGTGCCCCAAGGCACATGCACAATTGGTCACCAATCACCATGAAGGGAGGGAGAAGGAGAATGACAAAGCCCACTGGGTACCCGTCTTGGATACTGTACATAAAATAGGTGGAATAATTGATTTAGCCTTCACAGCGTCACGTCAATTGAGGATATTTGCAAATAAAGGGTTTATAGAGGGTTCTTACTTATAATTAATATATTAAATTGGTTAACAAGCCAATGAAGAATCGGTATTAGGCTAAAATGAGGGAATGGATTTGGCCATATTCCGAATTGTTAAAAGGACAATGATTAGAAATTTACCTCTTTTTCAGAATTATTACTTTTTGGCCGTACAAACAATGAAACAAATTCAAATTATCCTTTTCATTATTTTATATGGATTCTCTGGATAAATTTAAAGGGCACTAAATGTGAATTGACAAAATTGAATTGGCTAAATAAGTTTACACGGCAATGATCAACAAAACACACAATTTTTGACCACCCAATATTTTAATAAATTGCATTTTCATATAATTAAATAAAAATTCAACTCATTTATTCATTGGAAGAAATTGGTGAATAATTATTAAATTTTTGAAGTTAAAAAATCCGAAAAATGTTGAAATTTTTCTTCCATCACAATTCTTCTTATTTGGCATTGGTGCCATCATCCGTCCATCCTTCCTTCGGCCATCTCATTACTGTCCACCACCCTGCTGGCGACGCTGCCACATCTCACGGCGCTTGTGGTGATTGGCCCATCCACGGCGAGCTGCCTCACTGCGGCGCTGGCGAGCCTCCTCGCGGCGACGCTGAAAATGAATGGATGGGATTATTAGAAATGATTGATAAGTGAAATACGGTACAAATAACCTCTTTTAATACCGTATCCTTTAATAATTCCCCACCCTTGATTTTTAGTGCCCATACCCCATATCCCATAGTTCAGGGCAGGGTAAAATTTCTAAAGAATTTTTAGTGTATTAGTTCCCTAAAAATACGATTGTCCAGGGTGGGTTTTTCGAATGCCCGTTTTCGATTTTTTTTGAAAATGTTGGTTTTTCGGTTTCTTCCGTTTTTAGGTTATATTGAGCAAAATTTCCAAATTTTAGTTTGGGACAACCTACTAAAGATCTACAAAATCCGTTTAAATTTTTGTTCAAAAATATCCAGAAATTAAGTAATTCGACCCCAATATTTTCCAAATTTTTGAGGGTTTCAAAAATAATTCCCCATGGGGTATTAAAAGAGGTTTAGATTAAAAATTCACCTCCTCCTCTCGGCGATTTTCCTCCTCGCGGCGACGCTAAATAGGGACGGGGACAATGTTTGTTAAGCAATGACGCAAAGATTCACCTCCTCCTCGGCGCGACGCTCCTACAAAATGGGGAATTTGAATGGAAATTAATTTAATGAATTTTAAATTTACCTCCTCGGCACGGCGCTCCTCGGCAGCACGCTGCTCCGCTGCGCGACGCTCCTGGAAAAAAATGAGGAAAATAAAAGAAATGCCGAAAACGAATTGTACCTCCTCGGCGCGACGTTGGCGCTCGGAGTCGGACGAATGGTTGGAATTTGACGAAGACATTGTTGAAGATGTCAAAATTGGAAAGTTGAAAAGTTTTGAGAGGTTTTTGGAATAAGGCTGAAAATAAAGGAGTCAAAAGTTAATTGGAGTGATATGGAATTGGGAAATTAGGGTCATTGAAAAATAGATTAATAATGGTGAAAAAAGCCCTATATATATTTAAGTGAAACTTTTGCCAAAAAATGAAATTCCTTAGAAAAAGTTTTAGCCTGTTGGCAAAAAGAAAAGGTTTGGATTGGATGGATATTTTGGAATGCTGGAAATAAGAAAAGAAAGGAGTCAAAAGTTTATTGTAAGGACTTCGAAATTTTTAGGGGTAGAAAAACTAATGAATGGAATATAAATGAAAAATGATGGAAAAATTAAAAATTTTATTGAAAAGGCCCATCAAAATGGCCATGATGAAATGAAAATGTAAAATGAAAATGATGGAATGGATATGAGTGGCTCCCGTTTATATGGACCGAATGATGATAGCAATCTCAACAGCAAATAGGCCGCTTGGTCCAACTCAACATTTGCGGCTAATTTAACTGTGAAATTAAATTAATAAAATGACTGATCGGGGTGGGAAGGGGGGAGGGGAATTCATCATCAACTTCCTTTTTTCTATTTTTTTGCTAGTCCAAATTCCCAGTAATTTGTGGTAAAAGTATTTGAAAAACGGATGTTGATTGTTGATGATGTTGAGACTGTGCAAAAATTTAAGATTTAAATTCCGGTCAGTCATCATATTAGGACATTTTTATGATCGATGGAATGAAAGAAAAAAAGCAAAATTTAATATTTTCGAAATACAAAATGGACTTGTTTATTTCATATTCAAAAAAGGAATTTTAATCTAAATTCTTTCCGGAAAGTTTTAATCTAAGTTTTTTTCCGGAAAGTTTTAATTCTAAGTTCTTTCCGGAAAGTTTTAATTCTAAGTTCTTTCCGGAAAGTTTATTTTTCTTTCCGGTAATAATCTAAGTTCTTTCCGGAAAGTTTATTTTTCTTTCCGGTAATAATCTAAGTTCTTTCCGGAAAGTTTTATTTTTTTTTCTTTCCGGAAAGTTTTAATCTAAGTTCTTTCCGGAAAGTTTATTTTTCTTTCCGGAAAGTTTCAATTCTTAGTTCTTTCCGGAAAGTTTTATTTTCTTTCCGGTTAGATTTGTGTTTCATTCCGGAATGAATTTGTTTCGGTTGGATTTGTGTTATTCCGGAAAGCTTTGTATTTCATCAGATTGCATTTGTCTTTCATTCCGAAAAATTTTGATTTAATCCGGTTAGATATCTACACTCATGCACAAAATAATTTTATTCCTTTTTAACCCTGATTTTTAATTAATTTTTGTATATGAACTCTTCTAAACACATACTCATGATAAATACAAAAAACTTTGCTTTGTGGTAAGACTTCCCTTAAACAGTAACCCTTAAGGTACTGTATTACAAAATCAAAGTAGGAACTTCGTATTTTCTTCATTGTTTCCTATAGCAAAGCCTTGTTTAAGGCTGTTATATTTCTGATTGTTTCGGTGACTTAGTATATTTAATTAATTCGAAATAAAATAAAATTTCACTAATATATTTTTTAATTGTTTTTATTTTATGCAAAATTATGTAAATGTGCACAAAAATGGATGGAATTGAATATGAATTTATTTTTGAATTAATTCTGTTGCTTTATGTATTAGAAAAGTGTGTCCTGTCGACTTTTGATGTGTTGCTGAAGTTGGGGCAAAGAATGGACGGCTTTAAAAAATGGGAATTGGAATAATATTAGCAAATCTTCTTTTAAAAAATGCTCTTACCACGGCAATGATGTAGGACTCGGGGAAATCTGTCAAGAACGTCCGGACGACCATAGGTCAATGCCAAATCCGCAAATGCTGCTCCGTAGAAGTCGATCCAAGTCAACTTTAGGAGTGGAGATGGGAATATTTAGAAAAGATTAGAAGAAGGAATTTGCCTTATTTTTAAGTCATAGATTTTATTATTAATTCATGCTTTTTTTTCTTGAATAACACAATTAAAATATGTGCCCTGGGCTAATAAGGTATTATTTTAATTTAACAAGGGAATTTGGCCTATATTTGGACAATTTAATTTACTTATTTATCAGTCTACTTTAAATGATCATGGCTGGAGAAAGAAAGCTTATAGTAAAATAAGTACCAAAATTAATAAAAGGCTAAGAAAAGCTAAAGAGAGGAAAAGAAAGGGTGGCCAAGGATATGAAAGAAAATAAAAGAATGTCTAGAAAAAAGTGGAAGAATTACAGCCCAAATTTCAATGCCATATTCCAACCTTATCGCCAACCAAATATCCAGTGTTGTTCAATTCCAATTGTCGTTCAAATGTGGGCCCAAAATCGTCGGTGATGCAAGGCAAAAAACATTGGTTGGCAAGGGCTGGCATCTGAAAATGAAAGTAAATATTTTAAGTGAATATTTGGCTTTTTTACTTTTTCCGCTGGAATTAATCCAAGTAAACAATTCACAAATGGTTTAATGTACTCAAAATGGTCATTGATTCGTTGGGCCAATTGGGCACAAATTGCTTTCTCTTCGGCTGTTTCCCCTTCAAGGCCTATTAAAAAGAATTAATGCAAAAAATTATTCGACTTTTACCGAATTTTTCGCCCAAATATGCCAAAATGACGGAAGTGTAACTAAGTTCAAATTGGCCATCCACAATCAATTTTGGCAAATGCGGCAATGGAAGTTCTGGAAAGAGGAAATTTTGTTCCGAATTACACATTTGGGAATAATTTTATCAAAAGAAATAACCAATTCAATAAGGATATAAACTATTAGAAAATCTAAATTTCCTCAAAAAGGTCATTTTTAATTTTTAATATTTGAATCAATTTTTAAGATAAGGGCTTTTCCTTTAAGAATTCATGTCTGTTACGCACAAAGGCATTTAACTTTTTAAAGAACTATAAAATTTGAAAAGACATATTTTTAGAGGATATTTATGGCTTTCTCATGGCTTATCGCCTTCGAAAATTGGTTAATTCCTTGTTGAGATATGGTAAAGGAATGCTTCAGCTACAGTATCAATGATACTTAATTGCCTCTTATTTGTGATTATTTCAGTGAATTAATAAAATCGAAAACAGATTTGCCTATAAGCAAATTAAATTGCCAAATTCCAATTTTTTATTCTCAGTAAATTTAAATATTGTTTTAGGGGATTATATTTCAACCAGCAGGTCTCAGAATCGTTGATTTATTAAATTGAATTAGGCTTACTAAATTATTTTTGGCTAATTTTCATCAAACTAATTTTAAATAAACTTACTGTCTTTATATTTGGTGAATTCAAGGAAATTCTCTCGGCTATCCTCGAATGGATGTTGCACATAGTTGAAAAGCAGCCGGATTGGCTCGGCCCTGGCCCGCAAATTCAAATATTTAATTTTGTATTTGGACATTCGGGTGCTCGTCTTTCGGAAACGCCTTTTTTGATGGGAATGAATTTAATAAATAAATAAAATTTTATATTAAATCATTCAAAAATTTCACATCAAAATTATTTTAATATATGCTATTTTGAATGATAAACAAGAATTTGCCCTAAATTCATCCATAGTTGACCATCTTGGTAAGGAGTGTGTCAACATTTTTTGATAATTTCGAGTTTTTATTGTAAATAAATAGTAAGAAATTAAATAAAATGGTGCCAGATTTATGATTATTGTCATCATTTCAGAATTAAAGCATCCAAATTTTTAATAATAATTTCATTTGCCACAATTTTAATCATAAAATTATGTTAAAAACGGACTTTGGCGATGCCGAATGTTTTCGTTGAACAAAATGATTGTTGCTGTTGAATTGAGGGCCCTTTGGTGGTCGATGCTGAAATGATTCGGATGCCCTCAACACTGATGATGATGATGTGGCTCCTTTTTTATTGTCCTTGCTGGATGATGGAATTAATGCCAATGAAGCAGATGTCGACGAAGAAGTGCCAATGCCAACAACACGTGAAGAAGTGCCTTCCTTTGGGGGCGATGGGCTTGAACGATGGAAATAGAGACCGGCATGATCAATTGGCATTTTTTTGGGGGGAATGGGGGAATTGGGAGGGAGATTGAGGATTGTCGCCTTGGCCTTCCCAGAGAGAAGGCTATGACGGGTGGATTTAAGGGTTTTGCGGGATGAAGGGGGGATTAGGAGGGATTTTGAAGGAATTTAAGGTTGACAAATGGACCGGGGTAAAGTCAAAAACGATTGTGGCTTACGGGTGTAATGTGTCCAGAGGTAAAGGATCAATGAAAATCGTCTCAATTTCACATTGGCTATAAACTCAGCCACAAATGTTTTTAATAAGCCATTCCTATTGGCGCATTTGTGAAATTGGCCAGAAAAAAATTTTTGAACTATAAGATTGTGTGAATAAGTCGAATCAAAGGAACGAGGCGATGGGCAAATTTTGGGTGGATTAAAGCAGGAAATAAGCCGAAAGAAGAGAAATTGATTGATTCGGGTCGAGACTGGAAATTCATTTCATCCCCTCGGGGGCAAGGGTTGCATGTGGAAGGTGGTTTAAGAGAAGATTTGTGTGGGATTTGGCCAATTGTTGTGTCCTCTTCAATTCTTTTCATTTCAATTCACCACAAATCTTTTCCTTTGGGAGAGTGGGTGAAAATAGAGTGGAGAGAGAATTTAGAATTTTCAGTAGCAGATGTTGGAATTCATAAAAATTTAATTGAGAAAATATTTTAATGGCCAATAAAAGATAAAACAATTTTTTTGCCACAATAAAATTCGTACCCATTGACCTTAAAATTCTGATGAGAAAACTTTACCAAAAAAATTATTTTTATAATTTTAGCAGGAAATGTGCAAAATTCACCATCATATTTGGCAAATTTAAAAGCAAAAAAAAAATATCGAATGGATAATTTATTTTCATTTACAGAAGCATTTTAATTATTTATGGAGAAAAACAAATTATTCATCCTCCAAATAATCAGATGCTTTTTAAAGAAAATATGCATATTTGCCAAAATCCAAAATTAACTAACTAATTAATGAAGGTAGGCTTCAAAAAAACAATTTTGGCATATTATATATTAAAACAACATATTTGACCTTTAAAAATAAGTTTTAACTAATTACCGAAGGCCTCATAAAGCCTAAAAAGATTAAATTTTGCCATTTGTCAATCTTTACTTCGTGTACGGCAAAGGGGGAATTATTGGTGTCAAAATGGCCTAGCCCAATTCAAAACATAATCATTTCTAATTTAGAGAATAAATCAAAAATTTTTCAGCATTTGCCAATCACTTTTGCAAATCAATAGTGCCATTCCTTGGCTTTTTCTTTAATTTCTCATTTTTGACCATTCAAATTTTTCCTTTTCCCACCATAAACAATTTTATTATTATATTAAACATTCTATTTTTCACTCTATTTTGGGTTAATTTGGCATTGAATGTGCGCAAATTTGATTAAATAATTTATGGGGCCAAAAAATCACAACTTTTCCGGTTCAAAACTATCCAAAAAAGTGAGAGCAAGGTTTAAAAAGAGAGCAGATGTTAAGATTAGGTGTGGCCTCATCAGAAAATGAATTGAATTAATTTTTCATATTTGATGAGAAAATTAATATTAAAAAAATTTTTTTTATTCGAACTTTTCCAGACCATTGTGAATATTTTCTTATATTTTGAATAATTAATTTTCCCATGGCATTTTATCAATTCAATCATAAGAAAACCATTCTTCCGTGCAAAAAATTCTCCAACCAATTTCATACTACACTTCTGCCCTCCACATTTTCGGTATTAATTTTACGCATGAATGAAACAATTGTCTGCTGAAATAAGTCCAAATTTTGTCCAAATAATTCGGAATAAAGAATTGCGAAGAATGGCGAAAAATTGCGTGCTTTTATATTAATTCATATTTCAATGGAATTTAGGAGGAAAAATTGTGAATTATTGGCCAATTTACTGAACTTCCATACGGTTACGGTCGGTCGAATTGCTGAATGGATTTATTCCCATTAATTGGCCCTCCTACAAAATATTCTTTTCCTCTTTATTTTTTGCCATAAAATTGGGACAAAAATGGCACATTTATTGAGGTGGCAAATTCTGTGGCCATTAATGACTCCCCCATAATAATTTCTCACCGTAAATATTATTCCCATTTCCCTCATTCAAAGCCATTCATTTCATTTTTCCATCCACATTCAAACAAATATTCAAATTCCAATTTAATTTTATTTTGCTTAATTCCATCCAATTTTCTTTGTACTTTTATTTAATTATGGCCTCCATTCCAAGCAGCAGGTTTGCTGAGTCATTTAATTCCGGGTCACATAGGTCCAGTTGAATTTTCCGAATTAGGCTAATATCTTTAAATTTCAACAAAATTATGCCTATAAATTCACAAAAACAGTCGAAAGCCACAAATTAAAATAATTTTTAAAAAAATCGGAGACAATTTAAATGCGTCAGATCCAATATTTAAGCCTTAGTTTTATTCATATCTCAACAAGAAAAACAAGCAATTCGGCAAGAAGATAGATTATCATTTGAAAGTCCAAAGTGTCCTATACCAAATAGTTTAATCTGATGAGATTCGTAAAATTTGCATGTTTTTAAGTTTAATAATCAAAATTTTCTAAGAATAAGTCAATTTTTTACAAATTGCTTAATTTTTCAATATTAAAAAAAATACAAAACAACTTTTTAAATGAACATTTAAGGCTTTAAAATGGCATAGAGCCTCTTCTCAAATTGATTTCTTCCTTTGTTTAGTTATAGTCAAAAGTCCAAAAGTGCAGTTCGAGATACTTAAAATATTGTACCAAATCATCCTGTTTCATTCAAATCAAATTCAAATTGGAATTTTTCTCAATTATTTCCTTTTTTTATTCAATTTTATCATAAAATAAATTCATCAATAATTTTTCAGCAACTTAACTCCAATTTCCTCCCACCCATCAAAAACAATGACCTATGTGCCCGAGGGCAATTGCACTGCTGCCCTTTTGTACATTCGTTATGAACCACTGTACATCGTGCATTGGTGCCAATCTTTGTTGGCATTGGCCACTTTTGCGCTTTGCCTAATGAATTTGCCTAGAAGTCATTCATTTTATTTTTGGCAGAAAAAGGCAACAAATTCACCGAATCCTTCCATAAATTTTCATATAAATGTGAAGGTTATTTTATTTGGAAATTGTCAATTAAAATTGGTCTTATTTTGTAGATTTTACTTCTCGGTGCTCTTTGCTTTTATGCCCTCCATTCAATTGTGATGTTCACAATGCATTTTGGCTATATTGTAAGGAAATTAATGTAAAAATAATTGAATAAATGGTTAAAAGAACCAGGAAGTTTTGGTGAGAAAATTATCCGTTTTTGTTAACATAAATTTAGGTGTGAAAAAATGGTATTTTTAGGTAAATAAATTTGCAAATTAATTACTACAAAATTCCTTTCCCGAATTAGCTGAAATTCCTTCTAAATTAATATGTGCTTATGACCAATATAATGAGTATAGATAATTTGACCAAATTTTTTTTTGATTTTTTTTTATCCAAAAGAAGCCAACTTTTCCTAGTCCCATTCTTTCCTTATAGCAAAGTTTCTTGACCTTAATCAGGGTTTCTATCTGTCCTTATTTATAAGATTTGTCCTTATTTTGAGAGGTCAAATCTTACAAAATTAAAATGTCCTTATTTGTAAGAAATGTCCTTATTTTTGGAGAATTGTCTTATTTTGTCTGATTTTTCATAAACTTTTCATTTTTTTCCTTAAAAAAGTCTAAATTTTTCGCTGCGCGGCTAATTTTAGCTTAAATTTTTCGCTGCGCGGCTAATTTTAGCTTAAATTTTTCGCTGCGCGGCTAATTTTAGCTTAAATTTTTCGCTGCGCGGCTAATTTTAGCTTAAATTTTTCGCTGCGCGGCTAATTTTAGCTTAAATTTTTCGCTGCGCGGCTAATTTTAGCTTAAATTTTTCGCTGCGCGGTTTTTTTAGCTAGATTATTCACAAATGTATGATTTGATTATTACCCAAAATTGCTCGAATAGATTATGGGAGGTGAAAAATATGATATTTAATATTTAAACGATTTATCCATGAATAAATTGATTTTAAATTATTTTAAAGCACTAGCACTTTTGTAAAAATCTTATTTTCTACTACAAAATCTTATTTTTTGATGTAATTTGTCTTATTTTGAAAATTTTTTGATAGAAACCCTGACCTTAATCATCAGTTGATTTTTATAACTATTACCTTATTATTGCTGTATTTTATATCAAATTTAAAAGACATTTAAATATTTTTCGTAAGCAAATAATTTAGAAAGAGGGCTAACTAATCCACGTTCAAGGACCCTTATTGAATGTTTAATTTCGGAAATATTCTAGTAGTCTACATTTATGGCTTCCAGAAATATTTATCATATTGGATAAGACATAGGACAAAATATAAAATAATGCCATTATTCCACAATCCACACCAGGTGCTTTTCCATATGCCAATCTTCTCCAATATTTGCCTCTATTTAATCAGCACTTGGAAATGCCTTCTCCTTCGAATTCCTTCATATATCACTGGTCAGTTTGTTGATTTTTTTCGATACTTTTATAAAATTAAGTCCAATCAATTTTGGATTCTTATTTTGGCATTCATTCATTCCCACTCAATACAAAATTTGACATCAAAGTTGGATTTATTTTTGTACATATACTTTTGGATTAATTTAGCCTAAATATCTTTATTAAGCTTTGATCAACAAAGTCTAAATTTAGCTAACAAAATTAGATTTAACAAAAATTTAAAAAAATGCAATGGAAATATGAATTTATTTTTTACCTATTAAGAATAAATTTGCAAAGAAATAATTTTCCAAAAATCTTCAGATTTTGGTACTTTATTCTGCCTTTATTTATTTATTCAATTGTTCTCATTCTTCCGTTTCCCTAAAATAAATTCACATTTTAATTGTATTTAAAATTCAGTTGCCGGTTTCACATTCGCCCATTTGGCACTTTGTTTTGAGCGGACCATTGCCAGTTGGCAAATTCAATCATATGAAAAATTTTCGGCCAAATTGGGCGTTGCCCTCCTCTTTCCAATGTTCATTTTGCCAATTGGGTGGAATTTTTGGATTTTTCATGAGGAAAATTTTTTGGCCGAAAAATCATATTGTATGAGTTCCAGTGAGACATCCAGTCCAAGGATGCTATTAATGTCCTACACTATGATTGGATTGGATTTATTAGCCGTTCTCATCGACATTTGCCTTTATGCCATAAATAAAAAGCAGAAAATGAAGTGAGAATTGGGGAATTAATATTAAAAAATATAAAGAAGGAAGAGGAGAGATGAGAAGGAGAAGGAACAATTATGTTTTAGGCAATATAATTAATTAATAATTATAGCACTAATAAATTTTGTTGATTTCTATATTAATTTAAAGAGCATGGTTGTGACTATTAAAAAGTATACTTTTTATTTATTTTTGATAAGAATTAGTGGAGCTAATATGATAAAAATTGATTGGAGGAGTTGGAGCGGGTTCATTTGTTTTAGGCAAAATAATTAACTATAGATCCAATATATTTTGATGACTTTTATATCAATTTAGATAGCTAACTTGTGGCTATTTAATAATATAAAATTTATTTAATTTGACTGAAAATTAGTAGAACTAAAATGAAAAAGGCGGAGGGGTAGATGGAGTAGTACAACCAGACACAGTCGTTTATAATTCTTTAAATATTGAATCGCTTTTGATGATTTTGGATATCAAATTAAAGAACCGACCTATTCCAATCAGATTATATAATTTTTATGTAATTTTAATTAGAATTAGTGAAGTTATGTTCAAAAAATCATTCTATCATTGTACTAAGGATTTATAAATATTTCTAATAGTTTTTTTGAGCATATCTCTATCATTTGAAAGCCAAATCAAATAAAATTTATATAATTACAAAACAAATAATTTCTCTTTAATTTGTTACCAAAATCATCAAAATCGGTTCATTGAATTAGTTATAACACGGAAAAGAGGAATTCGCGCATATCCTCAGGCAAATTTGAAGTTTTTTTTAGGATTTTATTACTATTTTTTTCAAATTTTTCTGATTATTCTATAATCGAAGTATAATTTTTATTTAATTTTATTTATTCTCTTGACCCAATTTTTACAGGAAAACAATTGGATATTCCCTTGGCAAATCCTTCCAACTGCGCGAAAATGATTTGTCAATTCGGCTTATTCTGCCCCTCTCAATCAGCCATTCATTTTTGTTCATTTGCTTCCTTTTAGTCTATTCCGCGTTGAAAAGTATTTTCAACGAATCTGATGGACTCATTTATGCCACTGTTGTGGAAAGTGCACATTTGGTGGGTGTTGGTTGGGTGGAAAATAGGCAAAAATTCAGAAATTATTTGGGCATAAATATTCGATGAATTTTTTACTAAAATTCTATTAAAATAAAAAAAGATTTTTCCAAGAAAATATATATTGGGCAAGCTAATAAGTTCTATTTTATCTAATTTATGACAATCTTGCTAATAAGCAAATTTCAACATTTAATTTGGAAGTCAAATTTGTAAATGATGGCTAAATTTATCAAAAAAAGGTCATATTCTTGTTTAACATTGACAAATTAATCTTATTTTTGAAAAATTTTGTTAGTTTTAATTCAATTTTTAATATATTTAAATTAATTATTGTTTTCCAGATTGAAACACTTTACACATTTGTGAGTGTTGGTTTATTTTTGGTGTTGCGCAGACGAATTGCCGTTCAAATGCACAAAACAACGATTGTCGAATTGAAAAGAACAAAAAGTGAACGAGCAAATTTGCATGCCATACAATATCAAAAAAATTGGTGAATTCATTCATTAATGATCATTTTTTTGTATAAATTTGAGCATTTCTTTTATGCCATATAAAATAAATTATTTAAATTTTTTTACTCTTTCATTTTGAATTAAATTTGCAGCTATTTATGCCTACTTTCCATTCATCCACTTTTCCCTCAAAAAAGCTGTTTAATCCCCCGGCAATTTTCTGGGATTGACCTCCTATTCATCCGCGCATTTACCCAATCCCTAAATCCAAATTTCTCTCAAAGTCCCAAATTCATCCAAAAAATGTCCATCCCAATCAAATTGTTGGCCTCCATTCTTCTTCTTTTCATTGGAACATTTGTTGCCATTTTTGCCACAATTCAAGTGCTAAATCGCATTTGGGACATTCATTCAATGCTGGACATTCATCGAAGGGAATTTGCCGAAAGTGAACGACAAATTCAGTTCGAAACCAATTTTTATGATTATTTATTTCTCTGGAATGGGGGCAATATCAAAAAACGAATTAACAGATTTATATTAGAAAAAATTTTTATTTAATTTTCAAATTTAGGCCAAATAATGGAAATTTAGCTAAAAAGGAATTTTCTTACTGTCTCTATTACAGTAATTTATAATGGCATTTTTCCAAATAAAATACTCATTCAGTTTCTTTATTTCAATTAGATTATGATTTTGTGATCGAACATGTTTATAACCAATTTGATATAATTTAACAGAAAAAAATTGGAAAAATTATATTATAATCAATTAAATAATTTATTAAACCCATAAAGAATGATTTAATAATAATAAGTAAAACATTCTATGAATTATCTCATTTTAATTTCTAATTAGCCACACATCTCCACTTTTCAAAACATATTTTTCCGTACAGAGCCAATCTCCATTCATTGCTCCAACAGTCACATTCACACAGAAAAAGTCGACGACATCGTCAAATTCACGCCTCTGACAATGATGATAGCTTCGAGGAAATTTTCTCAATTCCTGATCCCCTATTTTGTCGATGTGAAGTGGATCACCGTTGTCCCGCTGGGCCACCGGGAAGGAAAGGGCCCCCTGGCCAAAATGGAATTCCAGGTATTTTAAGGCAAAATGAATTGAGCTAATAAAATACCACCAAAATAGGTCAACCCGGTACACAGGGATGGCCTGGATTGTCAGGAACAATGCCACCAATTCTGTTTGATTTTGAACACAATTGTCGAATTTGCCCAATGGGAGAAAGAGGAGAGCCGGGACGAATCGGAGAAAGTGGAAAACCCGGAAAGGATGGGCCAAGAGGAGTTCATGGGAAACATGGCAAGGTTGGAGAGAAGATGGACGAAAAATTATAAATATTGGATAGCATTTAATTTGCCGAAAATTAGTACATTATGCCAAAAATAATATGGTTTAAGTAAGGGTTTATCATACATTTACAAATCATCAATTTAATAGAGCTCATCAAAGGGAATTGAATGATATATAATTTGTTTGGTTTGGGTCAACAATTAATGGGTATTAAACGGTTTAAACCCATTTTGGTTTAATGGTTCAAAACTACCGTAAAACTTACGGTTTGATACGGCTAAAATTAAGCCAAAAAAATTATCAGTTGATATGTCTTGATGAGATCTAAGTATCCATTGAGTATAATATTTATGAATGTTTGAAACTTCTGAATCATTACAATCTTTTTGGCATTTTCAATATTGTTTTCGCCAAATTAGAAACACATAAAAATTTAGTCCGGTCCAAGAGGCAAAAGAGGCTCACCTGGAGCCGTGGGCAGCATTGGATTGTCAGGAAGGCAGGGGCAAAAAGGGACACCAGGAAATGCGGCCATTTCCGGGTTGAAAGGATCACCAGGGGCCAGAGGAAGGCCAGGAAAAGTGGGCAGACCGGGGATTTGCGGTGAAGCTGGACAAAAAGGTTAAAATTGGCTTTAATTTTGATCAATTAAAATGTTTTATAGGCAAAAATGGATTGCCAGGGCTCAGGGGAGAATTAGGTTTGGTGGCGATGGCATTTTCCTCAGGGCATTCTTTTGTGGCATTTTTCCAGGTCAACAAGGAAGAAGAGGTCGAAAAGGTGCCTCGGGGGAAGCAGGGGGTCCAGGCCTTGTTGGCCAACCCGGCAATGATGCCCTCTACTGTCCGTGTCCTCGCGAGAAACTTCGCCAACAATTGTTGAAACCAACTGGATATGGGCCCAAAAATCCACTGGGAAGACGGCGACCTAATGGCAGAGGAGTCCATCATAAACATTCACATGATATTGCTAAAAATAATTCGGAACAATAAAAGAGTGAAAAATTGGATTAAAAATGAAACCAGAAAGATGAATTTTCAATATTTTTTCGCAGTGAAATGTTCAAATAATCAAATGCCTTATTGAACAATTTTTTATGTAGCAATGGAAAATTATATGCCAAAATAGCAAATTTATTTTTAGTGAATACCCAAAAATATGAATTTGAGCTAATTTCAATCATGTCTGGCCATTTTGGTAAGGCAATGCAGATATTTAAAAATTTGGTCAAAAGCTAAATGTATTGACATTTACATTTCATACAAAAATTAGACTTAAATTGATCAAAGTTGAGGCGCAAAATTCGTTCTTAACATTTATGAAAAAAGAAATAATAAAAATTCAAGCATTTTAAACAATTAAACATAAAATTTTATCTGGTTAAATTTTCTCTAATATTTTTTTTATTTTTGAACAAATTATATCCAAAAATGATCATTTATTTTCGTTTTTTTCGTCTTCTTCTTTCAACATTTACAAGAACCGGGAAAATGTGTGGCCTTTGTTCAATTCTTCTGTCCAATTCATTCACTTCGTTTTTCCTTCTATTGCAAAAACCACATGAACGAGGGCAAATTTCGCGCATTAATCGGCCATAAAAGCCGGAATTATTGCAATAAGACAGCCAAATTGGGCAAAGACGAAGTTGATCTTGACAGTCTTGAAATATGACAGAAAATTTTAATTCGATAAATTAGATTTATGTCAAATTTGATTATTTCTTTATATTCGAATTAGAATTTGACTTGGTTGCTAGATATATGATTGGGATTTTTAGAAGATTATATGTAATTAAATTTAATAATTGGACTCTAATAACTAATAAAATAGTGAGAAAAATTTTCCGGAAACCAACCGGAACAAACTTAGATTAAAATTTTCCGGAACAACCGGAACAAACTTAGATTAAAACTTTCCGGAACAACCGGAACAAACTTAGATTAAAACTTTCCGGAACAACCAGAACAAAATTGATTAAAACTTTCCGGAACAACCGGAATAAACTTAGATTAAAACTTTCCGGAACAACCGGAAAGAAGTTAGATTAAAACTTTCCGGAACAACCGGAAAGAAGTTAGATTAAAACTTTCCGGAACAACCGGAAAGAAGTTAGATTAAAACTTTCCGGAACAACCGGAAAGAAGTTAGATTAAAACTTTCCGGAACAACCGGAAAGAAGTTAGATTAAAATTTTCCGGAACAACCGGAACAAACTTAGATTAAAACTTTCCGGAACAACCGGAACAAACTTAGATTAAAACTTTCCGGAACAACCAGAACAAAATTGATTAAAACTTTCCGGAACAACCGGAATAAACTTAGATTAAAACTTTCCGGAACAACCGGAAAGAAGTTAGATTAAAACTTTCCGGAACAACCGGAATAAACTTAGATTAAAACTTTCCGGAACAACCGGAAAGAAGTTAGATTAAAACTTTCCGGAACAACCGGAAGAAACTTAGATTAAAACTTACCGGAAGAAACTTAGATTAAAACTTTCCGGAATCTAACCAGAAGAAAAGCCACTTTTTAGACTAGGGCTTTTGAATGGCTTATCGCCTTCTAGAATTAGTTAATTCTTTGCTAAGCTAATGACCAAAAGAACAATCGAACTATTGAATTGGCTGTGTATTCTCAATTGTCGTATTTCACATTATCTCACCATTTTCGTCCATTTCTTTTGCCATAATTTTCTTGCTATTTTCCGTCTCCATATTTGGCATCATCATTGGCGTCTTTTTTTGTCCATCAACACGGTTATTTACCCGTAAATAGAAAGGAATTGTCGATGCCAATACCGTAGGCTTTTCCCCTTTCTCTTCATGTTGATGAATTGTTGTGCCGGCGGCCACAATTGGTGAAAAATGAAGGGAAGGCGACGATGGCCTTGGTAATGGCCCTTCAACGGGGGAAGGTGAGGAGGAGGAAAGGGGGAATCGAAAAGAGGAGGCCATTGGCAATGCGGGAAATGAAGGAATTGGGCCAAATGGAGGGGAAGGTGGAAGTGGCGGTGGCCCAAGAATGGAATTATCGCCGGTGAATTCCAAGGATTGCAATGAGGAGGGCGGCAGAGGATCTGATGGTGGCAATTCCGGTGAATTCTACAAAAAAAAGAGTACTGTTATGATTGGAAGAAATATGAGCTTAAATGAATTTTATTTCTTCTTTTTTTGTTTCTTCCTCGAAATAATACAATTTAATTAATATTAAAATGAAATAATGGCCAATATAGAAGCGAATATATCTTTCAAAAGGCAAAAGTTTCCTCTACAAAATTGCTATATAATAATTTTCAAAATATTAAAAATTTTTGGAAAAAATCTCCTTTTCCATAATGAACGCGAATTTATTCTCATTTCCCAATTCCCTGGGTGTCTATCTTTTTATTATTGAATTTTATAAATCTAATATATAGTCAAATTGTAGAGAAAACTCCAACCTTTCGGATGGTATATCGCCTTTCCGAATTGGCTCAAGTCTCGTTGATTTATGTACCGAACATTGAAAGACCTCTAATCTAGCTTATTTCAAATGAAAACAAATTTTTAAACTCACAAAGCATTGGTACATTTTGTGAATTTTGGCCAAACTGTGAATGGAATGAACAATGTAAATTTATATGCAAAAATATTTTTTTTATTCTCCTTACTCGATTGCACTGAAATCGATGGCCGAACCGATCACCTGAAAATCGCGGATGCTGTGAAAATCATCCAAATTTTCTTCCAATTTTTATTATGGAATTTTTAATTTGCCAAAAATAATAAAAAATTGGAAATATCAAAAATCTATGGCAGCCAAATAAAAGTATATAAAGCTAAAATAATTATATATTGTTTATGGGTTTGCCCTACATTCACAAACCATATACCCAAAATTGGAAAGAGCTGTGGTCAAGACGCATAGAATGGTATATAATTTATTATGGTTTGGATCAAAATTAAAGGGTATTAAACGGTTTAAACCCATTTTGGTTTAATGGTTTAAAACCCATTTTGGTTTAATGGTTCAAAACCCATTTTGGTTTAATGGTTCAAAACCCATTTTGGTTTAATGGTTCAAAACCCATTTTGGTTTAATGGTTTAAAACTATGTCCTTTCAATCTATTTATTTGGCAAATTAAATTCAATCCATTTCAAACCGCTGTCATTGTTGGCTCTTTGGCCAGCAATGTTTCCCGTCCATTTCGGCTGAATGCCAAACTATCATAGTGCATTATTGAATGATAATCTGTGGAAATATTAAAAATATTTAGAGGAATTTGTTCCATTTTTTGACCATATGTTTGGCCATAATAATTGCTCTCCACCAAATCCACTCGGCCAAATTGATCGAAGGCATCTTTTCAAAGGAAAGTGTGAAATTTAATTTAATTTTAAATTCGATGCCTCTGTCAATATTTTGCCATAAAATGACCAAATAATTGTCCCGATCCCAGCGTTCATGTTCATGATAAAAGCCCACTGAATGCATCTATAAATTTTGAATGTAGTGGTAGAGGAAATATTTTGTGTATACAAAATTCTAACATTCTTCGATGAAATAAATCAAATTTAGTAGGTTTTAAGAGGCTAAATTATAATTCTAACTTTCTTCAATGAAATTTACCAAATTTAGTAGGAACCGTCGCGTACCCTAGATTTGTTTAATTAAAAAATTTCATCAATTAAAAGAATGTGCCTAGGGTGAATTCATTTTTCTGCTTACCAATTCATGGATGACCGTATCCAAATGAAGGCATCCATCATCCAGGGAAAGTTCCTGCTTTCCGCCGGCACGACCCACATCCGAAAAGCAGCTGAAAGAAAATGAATAATATATTTTATTTGCCCAATTTTTTTGCCCATCAATTTTGCCAATGTAGAGGAAATCACGGTCGAATGGGGTTTTGGGCACGAATCGGATGCATGTTCGACCTTGGTATTCCTTTGGGAGATTAAATTATATTATTATTAAAAATGGGAGGAAATTATCCATAAATGGTACTCGTTTAATCCATATGAATTTTTTAATGAAAATTAGTAAAAAATCGAAGCTTAATTAATAATATTTTATAGTTCTGATTTGAGAAAAATATAATAAAGTTAGAATTGGATAATTTGATTGAAAATGCAAAAAGTTTATTGCCGAAAAAGCGGCAAAATAGGCTAAAATAGAGCAATTTTTGTTTTATGGCTATAACTTTTTGGCAAACTGAATTTTGATCAATTGAAAATGATTTATAGAAGGAACTTATTATAATTTTTAAAATTTATTTTAAGAAATAAGAAGATTGCTAGGGTATTGATCAATTAAACCTTAACAATAAGCCCTTAGATTGGTCCAAAAAGAATACCAGCAGAAGAAAAATCTAATGAATGAATCCACCTGAAATGCCCTGGCCAAAACGGCCCTCTCTCTTTCGGTGTATTCCACACTGAGCACATACGGGATACGGCCATTCGGCCATTTTTTGACCACATTTGCCACTCCATTGTAGCGTCTTTGACTATTTCTTCTTCTCAATGAATCCGCCGATATTTTCCTTTGTTGATTCCGTTGCCTCTAATGAATATTTTATTGAAGATTAACAAAGAATATATTTTAGGGAACACCCTCCATGCGGCTTGTCCACGAATATCGCCCCAAAAGAAGCGTTGTTGCGTCAAAATGCTGCTATATTTCCGTCGTGCTTTCACATCTGATGAGTGCGCGAAAATTTTTATATATTATTTCCCAGTTTAATTCCCGCATCCTATATAATAAATCTGGCCACATTTTCCAATCAAAATAACTAATACAGCAGAGGCTAATAAATACCTAAAGAATTTGGAGAACAAGTTGAAACAGGTCATTTACCGCAATTTTAGTATTTTTAGGTATATTCTTTCGGCCATAGGTCACAAGGAAGTAATCAATTTAGTTAGGCGATATGCTATTTTAAGGCCAAAAGTTAAGTGAATTTAAAATAATAAACGGCTTTTCCTCCAAAAATTAGGATTTATTATTACACTCAAAGTTTTGTTTTCTTAAAGGTTGATCTAATAAAATTTTAAATTGCCAAATTGTAGATGGGTATTTTAGGCTTCCAAATGGCCTTATAGTCTTTACAGAGATTGACTATTGCCTCGTTGAGTTATGGTAAATGATGAAGGTAGACATGGTAATGTTTTCTGCCTAAAATGTTGATTTTCTCTGAGGGCAAATTCTGCTAACTTAAAAGCCTTTCATCTCCTTAGACGAAGGACTAACCCAACAAATCCTTGTATTTTCGGGCATTGTTGAAGTCCAATTCTGTCAAAAATGTTGTTGGCTCTTCATCGAGAGCCTTCCGAAAATCGGCAGCCGTCAAAAATTGCTGTTGGCCATTTAAAGGGCAAACTTTGGGGGAAGCAAATATAAAATTGGGCCAAAAAAAAGTGGGAACAAACCAAGGAGGAATAAAATGAAAACAAATCGAATAATGAATTGAAAATGGCTTAGGTGGACGAATGATTTATTCAAATTGGAGGAGGCATTTATTTTGAATAAATTTGGCATAACCGAAAAGGTGGCTTAATTAATTAATTGAAGGGGTAGAAAATAAGAAAATGAGGAAAGATAAAGGGAATTAATCCGCGGAATTTGGGGAAAAAATCATCCCAAAATCTTTCTAAAATCTTTTGCCTATCTATTTGGCCGGATGGACGGAAATCGGAAATGACGATAAAATCCTCCACCAGCAAAAGTAAATCCTCTTCCGGAAAAACAGCAACAACATCCAACAGAGGGTAGGATGGGGTAATCCCTGTGGCCGATTGGGTGAAGATGGTCGCGCGAAATCTACTTTTGGCTTATTTGCTTCTGTGATTGACTTTTTCTCACCCCAATCGAGACAAATAAAACATAACTTCCTTCCTGTTTACTTTTTGTCGCGCACATAGAGAGTTGTTTGCTCTTTTGATTGAAAATATATGTGACATCCTGTTGTGGCCACATGAAAAAAAAATTTGATGATGAGTTAAGGTCAACAAAATGGACAGAAATATGAAAAGAAACATCTTCTTTTTCCTTATACCAGCAGCAGCAGGAAATTAATTTTGGCCAATTATTTTGTTGGGGAGACTAAAAACTGGGCCATCCTTCTACCGCCCGAATATACTGGGAATAGCCACCAACGGTCCAGCCATTTTCAATCTTTATCGTCCCAGAACAACACAAAAAGGGGGAACACATTTTTGTGGCTTTGATGATGAGGCCCAAAACAAGTCCAAATCGTTCCCCCCCCCCCCTCCCTTCCATTCCTATATGGAATTGCGCCCTAAATCGGCTTATTATTCAATTGTGGCGCGCAACATTTTGCTGGGTGGAGGATTGTGGCCTATTATTGGAAGGGGGAATGGGCATGAAAAAAAACACAATAAAATAAATAAATATCATATTTTATTTTTGCGAATTAAACGTAAAATTCAATATTATGGTTCTGAGTATTAAAAAAAATTGGCAACTCAAAAAATTGGAGTACAACACAGAAAATAACAATAAATAATAATATCAATGGGAAAAAGGTGCACGAATCATCATTTATTTTTGGCTTCTTTTAATCCTCTGTAACATATAGACTAGCGGCGAACACAATATCCCGTCGAATTGCCGTACTTGTCTCCTCCATTTTGTCGGCCAATTCTGGATTGCCCACAATCATTGCGGCCTTGCCCACATCTTTGCACACTTCCACCAGCCGTTGAATGCATCGAACAATGATGCCCTCTTGCGCATCCGAAAGTCGCATTATTTTGGCAAATTCCTTAAAAAATAAAATTTTATTTTTATGGATGAAAAATGTGTTTATTTTGGGGATAATTTATCGAATTTTGTGCCGAAAAACCCATAATTTTTGCGCAAATAAAAAGTGATTAAAAAGGACCAAACCCTTAAAATAAGTTATAATAAAATAGTTCCAAAAAATTAGTTTTCTAATAATTTTTAGCAATTGAGGGTTGGGTAATTCATTCATTGGCAATTCCCCATTTAAAAATATCCTCACCATTCCACTGGCCCATTGATGCACAACTTCCATCAATCCAAATTTGAGTTCGTCCAGCACAAATGAATTCACTTTGCATTCCTTTTGAATTTTGTCGATTTTCATTGCTGCCTCAACCAAATCCGCTTCCAACTAAAATAAAATAAAATTTAAATATTTTATTAGATTTGAAGCCTCTTTCATTTTTTTAATTTTATTGGTCTATTGATTTTTTGTAAATTTTATTTTTTAATTGATGAATAGAATTCTGTAACTCAACAAAATTCCCTAAATTCCCAAAAGAGGTTAATAAAATTCATTTGAGACTAGAAAGAGTTACCATATTTTTTTAATTTTTTGATGTTTGGGAAAAAATGCTCCGGGATTAATTCATAATTATTCCCTTTTTTTGCTCACCTCTTTCAATAATTTGACTGGCACTCTTTCAATTTCCCCCATCATCGTCGATTGTTGTTGCGGTTCCTTCATTTCCACCGTTGGCTGTTCTTCACTTCCATTTTCCTCTCCATTTTGTTGGCCATCTTCTCCCTTCCCTCCTCCATTATTATTTGCGGCCATTTGTCCATTTCCTCCCCCAAAAATTGCTGCCTTTTGCCGGTTGATTTTGCCATCAAATTGACAGGTCAATGCCGAGAACATTGCGGCGATTTCGGGCGGACTTCGATCGTTGAATTTGTTGTCCAAAATCAATTCCGTGATCAGCAATTCCTTTAAAAATATTTTTATTTTTTAATAAATTGATTGTTTTAAGAACCCAAATTTTTCTACTATTAATTCAATTTTTGAGTGAAAAATCCGAAGAAATTAAAAAATTTGAACAATTTTTTATTATATAGCCCTGTGATGAGTGTTAAATAATTTATGAACTATTATTATTGTTTTAGAAAAAATGGAATAATTTAAATTTAAAAAAACATGGAATTAATAATAGACAAAATAGATCAAAAAGTAGAATTTTTTTTCTTAATTTTCGTCCAATTAAATGTACGAAATTTTATGTAAAAAAATTCACAATTCCCCCTAAAACTCACTTGATTGCTGATTTCGCAGGCCAATTTGCCTTTGACGCTGACCATATTCTGTTTGTCAATGTAGCCCAATGCCCGGAGCACTTTGATTCGGCCCGCATATTCCCCCGAGAATTGCAAACTGTCATATGAAGTTTGGTAGGTCAATTCCTGTTTTGTCTCCTCCAATTTGCGTCTTTCATTCGCATTTTCCATCTTTAAAAAATATTTTTAATATTAAATTGGTTTTAAATTCCGATTTTTTTAAAATGTTAGAAAAAAATAAAATAACCGGATAAATATTTAAATATTTTATAGCGTAAAAAATTTCTATTTTTTGCATAAATTTTTCGGAATTTAAAAACTTGCCAATTGTAAAATTTAAAAAACAAATAAAAAATAATTTAAATTGGTATCTAATATTTATAGAAGGCTTAAGATTTACAGATTTGGACAAAATTTTTATGGTATAAAAAATTTCCTTAAAAAATCCCCATCTTTAAAATAAATAAATTTACATGTTCTTTGATGTTTGGACATTGCCTGCAAGGAAATCTCTCCGGGTCCAAAAGCATTTGCCGCCGGTCTTTCATTTCCCTCAACTTCAAAACCAATTCCAGCTCTTTTTTGTCCGTATCATCGCCCAAAATGTACAATAATTCTGCGGCATTATTTTGTTGTGCGGCAAATTTGTCGACCATTTTGTCCATTTCCATGAAAATTCCCCGAGTTTGGCGTTCCACTTCCGGGGACATTTGACTGTTTGGATGAGTACGAAGACGGTGATGGTCATCAATTATTAATTGGGCACTCTTTTCGCTCAGTTTGGGGATTGATTTTTTGCAAACTCCCATCAAACTGAAGAAAAAAATAATGAAATTTGTTTTAAGTTTTTGGGTCGATTTTTGGCACTCATTTTTCAACTATGAATTTTTAATAAAATTTTTAAAACAATTTTGACTATTCTGAAGCATATTTTGATATAAAAATGTGAGAAATATAATTGGGACTGAAAGATATGGTCGAAAAAAACTAAAACTAGCAGATTTTGGATTGTTTTTTGTCTCCTTTTTGCCTAATTTTTATTCAATTTTTTAATTTAAAAAAATCTGTCAATTTTTGATTAATTCGATAAATTCAGTGCAAATCCGTTAATTTTAATTGGATCCCATAATATTTTAATATTTATTATCTATTACCTACCTGTTCATTCCAATGTCCTCTAAAATTGTGAATTTTGCATCATTCACGAATGATTGTCCAATCCGTAATTTTTCGATTCCTTCAATCCCATTGGTCAATGCATGATTCAGCAAAAGTGCTTCTTTTTGCCATTTTTGTTCCTAAATTAAATTTTAAATGTATTTTTAATCCATTTTAACCTCTTTGGTGAGTGCTTTTTTGTAAACAATTTCTTTGATTTCTCCATTCATTGATGAATTATTGTTTTGGAATGTTGGCACAAAAAGGGTCATCAAAAATTGGCCATTATCCAATGAACGAGTCTAAAAATGTGTGGAATTTAACCAATTTTTTAACCATTTTTTACCGCCAAAATGACGGCCATTCTTCCAACAATTCCCAATGGATCATGATGAATGAGAATGAGGCGGCCAACGCCAAATAATTTTGCATCTTTTGAACTTTTTGCCACCAACGCCGTCCAAGTTTGAGTGAATGCCTCGTAATATTGGCGAAGTTCGAGGCTGTAATCGGACAATGATGGATGGCTATTCACCGGCTGAGGATGACAAAATGCACATTCAATTTGGGGCAATTTGGCAATTTGAGCGTCAATCTGCAAAGTATCCAAATTAATTAATAAATTACTAATTATTATTTAATTTAAAAAAAACATTTTTAGTATCGAAAAATTGGCATTTTGAATTAAGGCCAAATATATTTGGCCAAATTGCTAATTTTTTGTAAGCATTTTTATGATATTTTCATAGCATTAAACTAAATAATTCTAAATTTAAGTCTTCCTTATATTGTGGATGATATTTTTTGGATTAAATTATTTTATATTTTTGGCTAATTTTTGGATTTTTAATTATATAAATTGTTAATTTACCTCTTTCAATCGTTCCTTTTTGCTCAAAACCATTCGCAACGATGCCCTCTCCACATATGAACTTTGGAGCATATCCTGAATTGTCATGTGCTCGACCCGAAGTAAATTCAACATCTTTAAAATTTGATTGTGAATTGAATATTTAATTCAAATTAAAACAACAAACCATGCTATATGTCATCCTGAATTTGGACTCCAATTTTATGGGTTTTCCCTGCAAATTAATAAATTAATTGAATAATTTGTAGAAAAATTAAACCTGAAGAACTCTTTTCAGCGGGTCAATTTCCATTACGGATGGTCCTTTTGCCAATATAATAACCGTTCCGGTTGTGTCAAGCCCTCGCCGACCCGCTCTTCCAGCCATCTGAATTTCAAAAAATAAATACATTTTATAAAAAAAATTAATTAATTAATAAGGACTCTATCCGAGCCCTTTCCTCTGTTGGTAGAAATTTAATTTTCTCTCCAAGTTAATAAAATTTTATTCGATTTTTTGTTTTATTTTGCCGTTTTGGCCATAATTTTTCGTTATGTCCAATTTAATTTGCACTAAACCTGAACATATTCCGTTGCATTCAGCAGTCTTTTCTGCTTTCCATCGTGTTTCTCAATTCCATCAAAAACCACCGTCCTGGCCGGCATATTTACGCCCATTGCGAATGTTTCGGTGGCGAAAAGGATTTTGACCAAACCTTGTTGGAAAAGCATTTCCACCACCTCTTTGATGATTGGCAAAATGCCGGAATGATGGACGGCAAACCCTCTTTTACAATGTTCTTGCATCAGCAAAACCTTCAAATTTTTGACATTTTTTTCAATAAATTAAAAAAAATTATTATTTTTACCTGTGGTAATTCTTTGTCCGTGCCGGTCAATCGATCGATGCACCGGTTGAAGAAGCGATGAATTGCGGATTTTTCATTGGCGCTGGTCAAATCCACGGATTGGAGGAGTCGGGCGGTTTCATCGCACCGCTGGCGGGAGAAAATGAAAACAATCATTGGGAGGAGTTCTTCCGTCTTCAAATAGTCAATCAAATTGATGTAAATGTTTTTGTTCTAAATAATAATAAAAATTAAATTAATAAATTTCCGGATTACATTTTTGTTGATCAGCGCCGGATGATTTTGGCTTGCATTTGTCCATCCTCGACCACCTGGACCACCTCCTCCTCCACCCTTTTGGCTTTGTGCCTTTTTGTTCTTTGCTTCCACTGCTTTTTGATAACTTTAAAAAGTATTAAAAATTAATTATTTTCGTCAAAAAATAAACCCGGAAGTTATAAAATTTCCTTCGCGGAAAATGCAGAATAAATCCTTTTTTGTCTTCCCATCTTGGCCAGTGTATAAATGATGAACCAAAGGGACTGGCCTTTTCAGTGTTTGAATTACGTATATAAAACGTTGTTTAATTCGTCTAAAATATTTTTTTCAAATTAATTTTAATCTTTTAATTGAATTTGACTTACCCAACCCAATCGGCAAATTCCAAACAATTCGGGACGGTTGCACTTAAAAAATAAATAAATTTTAAAAATGATTAAAAATAAAGAAAAAACCTTAACATGACAATTTTCACATGGGATGGCAACATTATTAAAACTTCTTCCCAAACATGGCCTCTCTAAAATTGCAAAATAAATTATTTAATCAAATATTACTTTTAACCCACTTCAATGTCATTGATGTAATGGACTTCATCGAAAATGACCCATTCCAATTCGCGAACAACTTCCGATCCATTATAGAGCATTGATTTGAGTATTTCCGTTGTCATAATCAGGCAATATGCATCGGAATGAAGTTGAATGTCGCCGGTGATTAGGCCAACATCATCGAAGGCCTTTTTGAAATCCCGGAATTTTTGATTGCTCAGTGCCTTGATCGGCGATGTGTAAATGACCCTATTGATTGAATATAAATTGGATATTTATTTTAACATAACAAAAACCTGCTGCTGTTCTTTTTGCACAACGCAACCGCATATTCTGCCACAACTGTTTTTCCCGCACTCGTATGGGCCGCCACAAAAACTGAATCGCCTTTTTCCATGCAGCAAATCGCCTAAAAATTATAAAATATTCACTCAAAAACTGCTTTTTTTAACCTGTTGTTGGAATGGATCCAGTTCGAAAGGATACTAAAATAATAATTATATTTGGAATATGATCAATAAAATGAATACATTCATGGCCATTCCTTCTTTAATTGTTTTATATTCTTCAACATCTTTGCTTACATCCAACTTTATGGCATGTTTAAAATCATTATTGGACTTGTCCTCCTTTGAAATGCTGTCCATTTCTTTCTTATATAATATTTTAAAATAAAATTGTAAATAAAATGGAAATTAAATTGTATATAAAATGGTATTAAAAATTCCAATCGGAAAAAAACACAAAATTTTGAGGCATTTTATTTTTTATACGTCCAAAATTATGAATCAATTTAATATCAACCATCGAGCGAGAATATTTAAACTTTTGTTTCATCTGGGATAAAATAAGTTTGACTCATTGTGAAATTAAAATCTCGCTTCTTTCTTCCAACTTCTTTAATTCCCAGTGCATCCATAATCCTTCGCATTAAAGTCTGTTCTTTTCAATTCCGTTTTCTTCGCCGCATCAATTTCGCCATAACCCTCAAGTCGATTCACGAATGCTTCAGCATGGCCAATTCCAATTCCCACGTCATGTCGATTGTATTCATCCGTGTAAAAAGATCGGTGAAATCTAAAAAAGATTTTATAAAAATAATAACAAATATCAAATTTTACTTTGCAATCGTATCGAATTCCTTCTCCAAATCACATGCCTCTTTGACGAATCGCTCCTTGGCAACATGCGATACAAGTTTGACCCCTCGGACTCCTCCCAATCTTTGGTCGTCGATGAATTCTTAATATGAAAAAATTCATTGTTCGGTTTTATGCTGAAATTTACTTTTAACGGCCATATCCGCGCTGCCCCAAAGGCATTCTGAGGCGAGACGACAATCCCCGATGGCATTGAAAAATCGGGCAAGAAGAAGCAACGATTTCGGATCATGAGATTTGGCACGCTTCATTGTGTGACTCTTCCAAAATGAAAGAAAATATTTCTAAATATTTCTTTTGTTTCATACCTTACAAAACTCTTCCTTCACATCATGGATCACTTTTTCGTTTTCTTTATCAGGATTGTCGATTTTCTAAAATAGTTTAATATATTTTTAAATAAATTTTTATTTTGATCAAACATTGTAAAATTCGAAAAGGTCATCATTTTTGGGATATTTTTTGTGTAGATGTTTCTTGAGCGTATTTTCCATGTGGTAAACTTCTTCTTCGCCGTAAATCATTTTAAAATTTGACACCAGAAAAGTCTCGATTGTGGCCTTGTCCAAAACTTTGTCGTCCAAAACTTTGTCATCCAAAACTTTGTCATCCATTGCTTCCTGCTGCTGATCCCGGAGACTCAGCTTTAAAAATTTCTATAAAAAATATAAATTTGTGATTAAATTGGTATTAAATATATTCTGCATGGATTACAATTCATCCAATTGGTAAAAATATCAAGTAAAATTTTGAGAAACATTTTATACATTTAAAAGAATTCCTAATTAAAACAAGTCAAAATAGGTATGTAATCATCGTTTTTTATTTGTATTTTCGATGTTCGGGTGCATTTCATTGCATTTTATTAAGATTGCCACCATCCACATTCATGGGGTGATGGTTTAGCATTTCCGCCAATATGTGAGCGTCGCTTGTTAACTCGATCCCACCAAAGCTGTTCGCCGGTCGAGCAAATATTCTTGTTCTTTTCCTAAATGTTTATTTAATTATTGAACCAAAAATTGGCATATAAAAATGACTTACCGCAGAGATGATCCCAACTTTGACAATAAAATACATGACCATTAAAAATGAGCCAACATAAATGAAAAATGAGCGCGGTGTGTTTCGCATATATTCAGATTGTGTTAAATCGGCGGCATACCATCGAAATATTGCTGGGTCCATGACCACACCTTGCTGCAATTTTTGTAAAATTAGTTAAACAAATTAATAATAAGAGTTAACCTTGTATTTATATGTATGCGGATCAAATTGTCGTCGCAAATATTCTTTCTTCAAAATCTAAAATTATTTGATTTTAAAATTGAGCAACAAAATTTAATTTAGACCTCTTTGACCCTGTAGCGCCATAGCACGGCTTTCTTCTGTTCATCGGTCAAATTGTATTGTTCTCCTGGTAAGAATTCCATTTTTCCATGCGTCTCATAATAGCCTAGCACTGGATCCTGCCATAAACCTGGATTTTTTAAATTCTGATTTGGAGCTGGACGAAATAAACGAAGTGTAGATTTCATTTCTGAAAATTTTAATAATTTTAATTGGAAAAGATTTCATTCCAAAATAATAATTCCACTAAAAATAAATCAAAATCTTGATTTTTGTTTTGCTTGTTCATTCATGTCCAACCTTTTTATTTTGCGTTTTCTTTCTTCCTATTTTCTAGTTGGGGGTTGGGTTGGGTTGGGTTGGGGCTTCGAGCTTCGACTTGAAGTCGGTCGATTTTTCGATGAGAGCGTATGTTAAAAATTGAGTATATAAAGAAACAAATGTTAGGACATAATATCCCAAAAAAAATAAAACTTAATTAAATTTTAATGAATATCCCTTTCAAACGCGCAATTTTCTCTCATTCATTCCGAATTCATCTTTTTCCATTACAATTCCAACATTTTTCAGTACTATTCATTTAAAATTTACATTTTTAATTTTTGAATGAACTTATTAGTCGACTTATTATTAGATTTATTCTTTTTCCTCTTATATTTTATTGTTTTGTTCAATTTTCTCTCATTGTCCGGGGCAAAATTTCTTTTTTTGCTTGACATCTCCTTCCAAAATTGGCAGCCAACAAGCTGCAAAAGCAGAATACACAAAACTTTGACTTCGTTATGATTTCTCAGCAGAACAATGGCAAAACCACTTAGCAACAATTTTTTGGCATCGTTTTGTACCAAAATTCACTCAAACAATTAGAGAGGGGAACGGAAAAGGACAAAAATGGGTAGAGAATGGCACCGACGAGAGCATCGACCATTTCCGGGACCACTTTTGCTTTGGTTGTCATCCTTCATCAGCAACAAGAATATTGGCCAAATTCCCCCTACCCATTCATCAAGACTTTAAGAGGGAAAAACAGCCGATTTTTAGTGTTTCAAACTTCATTTTGGAAGCCACAGCACAGAATTCATGCCATGAATTCACTTCACACCGTGTAAATACTTTGTTCGCCTCCCCTCCCTTCAATTCAATCGGCATTTGAATATCGTCATTCTTTCAACAAGCCGGTGACCATTCTCAGAAAATGTCCCGCCCAATTTCCATCCACCTTTCTTCGCATTCACACACAGAAAATTTCGTCGGCAAAAAGCACAATTTGGTGGCCAAATAAAATTTCCGGGAATTATGCTGCTTGGGTAAAGTGTTCCTCCACTTGGCTTTCCCTCCAATCCATTCGTCCATTTAGGCCTTGGGCCTTAAAATTTGAATGGGCCATCAAATTGGCAGCGCTTTCGGCTTCCAGCTAGTCCTCCCCAAGTTGGGGCCACCTTCAATTCATTCACCCAATATGCTCAAATAAAGGGAACCAACAATTTTTTGTGGACAATTTGAATATTCAAACAACACATTTAACAATTTGGGAATACAAAAATAACTCAAAAATGCTTTAAATTGTTATTCTAATCCAAAATTTTTGGTCTATTGTCTCTGAAGCCTAAAAATCTCCCAAAAATAGGAAATATAAATTAGAATCATAGAAATTGAAGGATTTTTTATTTAAATTTTACAATTATTAAGTTCAATTCTAATAAAACTAATCTAATTATATTAAAAAAATGGCTGCATTTATCCCAAAAATGCTTCTCTCCATTTCCCTCATTGCCATTCTTTTTATGGCACATTCAATGGCCTCAGAATTTCAAGCAGCAGCACCAATTGTGAGTCCATTTGTAGACGGATCCTAATACCCACAAAAACACATTAATTTATCTACAAATTTTATACCAAAAACTCGGAATTTCTAACTCCAAAAACTGGCAAATCTAGCCATATTTTAAACCCAACTCTTTCTAATCTTAAAGCCCTAATAGTTTGTTATGGCCAAGTTTTATGCCATTTAAATATGCAAATTTTCAATAATGAAATTTGTGGAGACATTGAAATTTTACTCATTTTAAATCCAATTTCCCTCTCATCAAAGGCCGATGATTCATCAGAAGCAGCAGATGATTTGATGGCCACCAACGTTGACAAACGTATCCCATATCCAAGGTGTGCTAAAAGCCATTAATCCCCATTTTAATCGAATTTTTGCCATTTTTTAGTGGATGGCGTCAACCTGGCCGTGTCCGTTCATTCCATGCCCTGGAAATGCCCGATTTCAACCGAGGCCGTTTCAATCGTTTCTTTGACTATGCCCAAAGGCCACTTTTCGTTCGCTATATGCGATCATTTGCGGCACCCGGGGCAACAAATGTGTAAAATGTAAATGAGAATGAAAAGAATTGAATAAATCCAAAAACCAGAATAAATCCCATTGGCTTTTTATCAACATTTTTGCCCGTAATAAATGGAAAATAATTAATTTTATAATTTCAAATAATTAATTTTCAAATTGTACAATGAGTTTTGGACAATGTTTTGGATAATTGGACACAAAATTCATTCTGGACTAGATTTTGCTTCCGTCACCTCCATCATTTTCATCCACTTTTCGCCCATTTTTTCCATTGTCATTCCTCTCATCATCCTTTTTCCCGCCATAAATTTCCTTTATTACTGCTTCTTCGCCGCCAACAATGTCAAATTCAATTTTATTGTTGGCCACTGCTCGAATTGGAATTCGGCTACCGCCATTTCCGCCATTTGTTGATGTAGAGGAGGACAATTCCGGTTGGGAGCGGCGTCTCCTCTTTATGGAATTTGACAATTTTTGTGCCACCATATTTTGTTGTTCATTTTGATTTTGTGGCTCTCGATTGGCACTGCCTAAATGTTGGCCAAAAAGGATTGAGGAGGCTGGGCTCGTCATTTTTCGCTAAAATTCAAAAGAGATTCGGGAATTTGTTTGGATCTGGTTCGGGTAGGAAATTGATAATTCCAGAATCGCTCCTTTCTTTTGGCTTTTAGGTCTACGAAACAATAACCAATCTGAGAAGGCGATATACCATTTCAAAGACCAGAGTATTCTCTAAAAAGTAACTTTAAAATAATTTCTTTAAATTAATTTTTATAAAATTTACATATCTTTGTATGTAGTTAAACACTAATTTTTGAGGAAAGGCCATTTGTTTCACAAATTGTTTTAAATTTTTAAAAAATTAGAGGAATTAGAAAGGTCACTTTTTATAGGGCATTTAGAGCTTTCCAATGGCATATCGCCTTCCTGAATTGGTCATCACTTATTTAGTACCAAAAGAATGGCCAAAGATCTCAATAGTCCTCTTTAATTAGATGTATTTATTGAAGGAATGTGATTCACACACATTGACATTGTCCAAATTTGTTGAATAGCAAACAATGTTTTTGGGTGGATTTGAATGTGTTGGCGCATGGGTGCTCGTATTCAAAATGTCCATATAATTGTCCTAAATTTGGAAAAAAAATTGCCAAAAAAAAATTTATAAATTTCACCTTAATGTCATCTTCTTCCGATTTTCTTCGCCTTTCCTGAATTCTTCGCAATTCCTCAATTTTTCTGTCCAAAAGACTCGAAAATATTGAATACAATGCATCGGCATTCTCCTCATTCATTAAATACTGAAATATTCAAAATTTGAATTGGATATTCCCATTTTCGGCACCTGATCTATTTCTTTTGATTTTGTTGATGCCGCCCGGCTAACTCCTCCATTCATGGTTTCCCTATAGGCGGAAGCAATTGATTGGGTTGATGGTTTTGTGCATTCCTTGTTTGTGCTACAATGTGTCAATATATTTATTCCATATTTATATCTTACTCACTTTTTCATTTTATTTCCAATATGAGCAATTTTTATGGCTTCATGAAGCTGAAAAAATGGATAAATTTCCCATATATTAATTGTCTATGTTGCAATAATATTGGAAATTGGTTAATTCCGATATTAATACTAATTAAGTATTGAGTTGGCTAATTTTGGAAATCTCGGTTTATAGATGTCGTAACAGGTGCGAGAATAGGCTCAATAGACTCAGTATTGTCGATTTAATCTATTTAAAAATGACAATAAAACTTTTAAGCAAATTAATGAACCAAAATCGGTTTGGAATTAACCAATGTTTCAGCTTTCTTAAGACAAGTTCATACTGTACTAAAATTCCAGTAATAATTAAATCAATTATGAGTTAGACGAATCGAATGAGCTTATTCTCACACATTTATGACATCTAGAAACTGACAATGAGATTTCAAAAATTGACCAATTCAACATTTGTCTAATTTAGTAATTAACCAATATCCAATATTAACTGTAAAATCTATACCGTAATTTTGTTGTATGCCCGCACAATATCGCTCGTATCAAATGGCTTTCTCTTCACATTGCGCATCAGCATTGGTTTCAACAACTTTGCATTGATTCGCTCAAATGTGTCCCGAATGAAATGTCGTCCCTTTTGTCCAATGATATCCTCAATTCCGGCCATTGTGTAGTCAAAATATTTATTGTACACTTTTTCCACCATCATTTGCTCATAATCCAAGTCAGCCTTCTTCACCTTGAGTAAATAGAGCAATGGCCGAATGGTGATGCCCATCAAGAAAACAGTGAAATAGATGACCGCAATGCTTAAATATTAGGGAGAATTATTATTAATTGATGGGAAATTGTAATTTATTCTTACCAAGTTGTGACGAACATCCGTTTTGCTTCAATTGCCGCAGGTAATGAGACAACCAATCCAAAGGCGATGGCACCTCGAAGACCACCGTAACAGAGAACAAATTGATCAGTGAAGGAAAATTTTTTATTTCGGAAACGATTCAACAAGGCACATTGGACAAGGACACCTATTAGAGTGTAAATGGATTAATGGAATAATTTGGGATAAAACCAATGGTGCGAAAAAGGAGGCAAAGTCCAATGGTGATTGCGACGAACAATGTGTCCCAATGATGTTTGCTTGAAATGGTGGAAAGGCCGAGGAACATGAAAATGGCAGTCTCGCTGCATTGTGCCAACATTTTGACAAAATATTTGACGGATTGATTGGCATCATGCGATAGATTGCCCTTCACATATTGTTTCATCATTATTCCGCAAGCAACAATGCTGTAAAAATTAATTCTCAGAAGTGAATTAAAACAAAATATATTACGATAAAATGGCACTCATCCCAAAAAGTTCGGCTGTTAAATAAGCCAAATATGGGATAACAAAAACGAAAACTGGGGCAAGAATCTTCACGCGGCTCGTGAATCTGTTGATGAATGTAAAAAAATAAACAGAAGGAAGAAAAATGCACCGTGTCAAAATGGAAACGAGAAAGGCAAAACCAAGGCCAATACAAATGCCGCCCAAGGCAATGACAAGAAAGGAACAGGCGCCAGCCAAATAATCCATCAAATCCAAATTCTGGATGCCGATCAGCGTGAATTTGCGAAACATTTGATAAAGGACCTGTAATATAATCAAGAATGGAATTAACTTATAAATAAGAATAAAAATTAAAAATCAGAACTTAAAAATGTGAATAATAACAAGAAAACAGAATTGTTTCCGGAATGAAACACAAATCTAACAGGAAAGAAAAATAAAACTTTCCGGAATGAAACACAAATCTAACCGGAAAGAAAAATAAAACTTTCCGGAATGAAACACAAATCTAACCGGAAAGAAAAAACTTACCGGAAAGAAAATAAACTTTCAGGAAAGAACTTAGATTAAAACTTACCGGAAAGAAAAATTAACTTTCCGGAAAGAACTTAGAATTAAAACTTACCGGAAAGAAAATAAACTTTCAGGAAAGAACTTAGATTAAAACTTACCGGAAAGAAAAATAAACTTTCCGGAAAGAACTTAGATTAAAACTTACCGGAAAGAAAAATAAACTTTCCGGAAAGAACTTAGATTAAAACTTACCGGAAAGAAAAATAAACTTTCCGGAAAGAACTTAGATTAAAACTTTCCGGAAAGAAAAATAAACTTTCCGGAAAGAACTTAGATTAAAACTTTCCGGAAAGAAAAATAAACTTTCCGGAAAGAACTTAGATTAAAACTTTCCGGAAAGAAAAATAAACTTTCCGGAAAAAAACTTAGAATTAAAACTTTCCGGAAAGAACTTAGAAATAAAACTTTCCGGAAAGAACTTAGATTAAAACTTACCGGAAAGAAAAATAAACTTTCCGGAAAGAAAAATAAACTTTCCGGAAAGAACTTAGAATTAAAACTTACCGGAAAGAAAAAATAAACTTTCCGGAAAGAACTTAGATTAAAACTTTCCGGAAAGAACTTAGATTAAAACTTTCCGGAAAAAAACTTATTAGTATTAAAACTTTGCGTAATGATTAATGAAACACAAATCTAACCGAACAAATTTTTCCGGAATGAAAAAATCTAAGTTAAAATAAAGAAATAAAAATCAAAATTACCAAATAAGTGAATTGTTTCCGAATCTTTTAAAAATATTGTTTTTTTTATAGGTTCATTTGAATTTATTTTTAGTTCATTGTAAAATTGAACAAAACAAAAACAAACCACGCTGACGCCATCATTGAACAATGCTTCACCAAAAACATTAATGAAAAGGAATTCGTTGACATGAATTTCTTCAAAAACGGCGATCACAGCAACCGGATCGACGGCACTGATCAACGAAGCAAAGAGGAGAATTTCAAAGGGAGAAAATGGGACGGAGAATAATTGGAATTGGCCAAGCAGGAAAAGACTGAATCCAATGGCCAGTGTGTTCCAAATTGTGCCGGCAAAGGCAAAAAGCATGACGGAATCCCAATTCTCGAACAATTGTCGATTTGGCATGAAATAGCCTGAAGCAAAAAGTGAATTTAAATAAATGTCAAAACTTGCCGGCATCAAAAATGATTGGCGGAAGAAGGTAGAGGAAGAATGTGCTGGATTTAAGTGTGAACAAATCATAGCTAACATGCAATTGTTGGAGGGCATAGCCAAGGACGAGGCCAACAACAATTAGCAAGGCACTATCCGGAATGGCCTCGCCAAATTGTTTGTGGACGTGGAAAACTGAATGAGGAGAGTGCAAAAATAAGAGATTGGAATGCAAAAAAATGCTTACGGATTTTGGCAACGCTGGCCAACAGAATCCATGTGCTAACTGTGAATGGCTAAAATATTCGCAGAAATATTCTAAACATTGCACATTATTTACCGTCTCGACATGATGCCAATCAAGAGAAAGAATCTTTATGGAGAATTTTAAAATTAAAATATCTTTCAGCCACATAATTTACTTGGAAATGACTGGGTCTGGGCTCTTCATCAGCCGATTGGCCATTAATGTCGAAAATAGGATGTTCGTCGGGTTGCGCTTCCCCATCCACTAATCCCGCCGGCAATGAGCCATTCCAAAATGTGGTCAATGGCGTCATTACGGTGCCATTGATTATTGAGGGAAAAGTGTGTATAGGAAGTGGTAGGAATAGTAGAGAAAATGTGGGCAAAATAATTGCAGAAATAATACCGGGAAAATGATGCCATTCCATTAATGGAAATGTGGTCAAAAATAATCTAATAATTCCAATGGTTCATTCATTCGTATTTTTTGTATCTTTTACTTATATAAATCGGATAAAAATGATGATTTGGGTTTATTTTTGTTTGTTTTCTTCCCATTTTTAGTTCATTTTGCGTGATTTATGGGTTGCAGCCAGCACAGATTTTGGATTTGGGGGGAGCGGGGGTGGACTGATCAGGAATCAATGGGGAATGTGATTCTTTTATTAATAATTTTTTGTTCGAGAATTCCACGCGTCCCTCCCTTATAAAATAATTATTTTTCCTGCGCAATTGATCGCCCTCCTACGGACATTATGTGGTTTCATGGAGGAAATCCTCTCATCAGTCTCCTTTGAACAATCCATTTTTAAAAGGTCAAAAAAACTATGTTAATCAGCACAAAACACTGAATACAATTTTGAATTGGGATTTTTTAGGAAGGACGAATTGGATTGAGGGGGAGATTGCTTACTAAGTCATCGCCTAAACCGTTTTTTGGCCCATAGATCAATAAAGGAAGAAATCAGTTCAAGTTTGCCATTCCAAAATCATTAATGTCCTCTAAACTGTGTTATTTCCTTACAAAAAGAATGTACATTTTCGCAAAATATTAAAGATTTTAGAGACTTTTAAGTTTTAAGGTTTTCGGATGACATGCCACCTTCTTTAATTGGTTGCTTTCTTGTTCAATTATATGGACTACAAAAGTCTTGTATCGGAAAAAGAATGAGCAGAAAATATTGTTTTTGTAAAAAGTAAATCGAGAAAATGAATGAATAGAATTGAATTGGCTGATTTTGGGATTAATGGGAATTGGGGAATAGTCAATTGTGGGGATTTGCATATTAAACAAAAACTGAAAAGGCAAACAAATGAAAATGTGTGTTTCAAAATGGAATGTTCCCAATTTTCCATGAAAAAGCAAACAAAAACCATTTTTTCCTGGAAAAGAAAAGGAGAGATGGAATTTTGTAACATTTTTAGAAGGAATTATAAATTCAAAAATATGGATTATTTTGTGTTTTCGATTGTTGACCTCATTCAAATCTTCGGCCCCCAACCAACTTTATTGGCTCATCTATTCCCGCGACTTCGCCTCCATTCATGTTTCCCTCCCCCTTTATTGGCCCAATCTACCCTCAAATATTTAATATCATCCCCCAAAAGTCCCATTTCACAGTCAATTCCCGAATAAATTTCACATTTTTCTTTCCATCAATTCTGCCCAAAATCGATTCAATAAAAATGGAAGGAAATGGGGGAAAATATTGGCCAAAATGCAAATTGTGAATAAAAGGATAAAATGAATGGATTTGAATATTTTCGTCTCATATTCATCCTTTTTAGTCCTTTGTTTGACAAAATGTTCCCTTCCATCCGGGACGACAAATGCAACGGGCGGTGGCGGATTTGGAAACGGACCAACCGCGTCCATTGCAACCAACATCGCCGGAACATTTGGCTTAAAAGAAGAATTTTATCAAGGCATCTTCTGACTGACTCTCTTTGCAATTTGGACCGCAATAGCCGCGTCGACAAAGGCAAACTGGCTCGGAGCGAAGGCCGAAACAGAAACCGTTGGAATTGCAGTCGGATGGGGAACAACCCTAACGGGGGAATAGGGGAGATTGTGGCTGGAAAATGTCCACAAATTAAAATAATATTCTAATGGGGAAGAAGTGATTTTACTCAAGGATAATTGTTTTAATTACAAATCAGAATAAATTTACGCAAATCAGAATTGGGGAAATTTACAATTACAAATTAAAATGGGGGGAATTTTACAAATCATAATAGTATAAAAAAACAATAAAAAAGGAAAAAAAGAATTTACTATTTGACTTGGAAATGGAAATTGGAAATGGAAGGAGGCGCAATTCTTCCCTTCCTTCAGGCTATAAATGGGAAGAAGAGAGAATACGGTATCGCTTTTGTTGAAAATGGAGAAAATTGGGAATGTTTAGACCATTTTCTATGAGACAATTCTCTGGAAAATCATTTGTTTGCCTTAAACCTTTCTTCAGAAATTAAAATTTTTTAATTTTAAATGTTTTGGAATTACATAAATGGCGAAATAATAAATCCGGACGGAACAGAAGAAACAACTTAAATCCAATCCAATGACAATTAAATCTAATAATTTTCCATCAATTTTTTGATTCTTACAAATTTAGACTAGCCGAAGGTGGAAAATTTGTGCCTACTAATAGAGAAAAGTCAGCTTTTTAAAATTGAATATCGCCTTTCCGAATTGGTTACTGCCTCATTAAGTTATGGCTTAAAAAATGGCACAAGTATTTTATTGTCCCCCTACCTGCAAGTTTTGTGAATTAAACCAAATTTGAATTCTATTATTCCATTTTTATTTTTTCCATTAAACTCACCGCCCCATCATCGCCTTCACTGCTGCTGCTACTGCTCGAAGTGGGTGGCCTTGCCCTATTCCGAATGCCAATGGCCAAGAGGACGGCTGGAACTGTGGATGAATCAGTCGTTGTTTTGGTCGTTGTTGTTGTCGTTTTTGTTGTGGATTTGGTGGATTTGGTGAGGCATTCTCCGGATTCTGAAGACCACCAATCGCAGGAAGAGTCAACAACCCACTTTAATGTGTAGATGATGATATAATAAAACAAATTTAAAGGCAATTTAAACTCGGAAATAACCAAGTATATTAAAAGCTTAGAATATGGTTTAAATTTTATCTTAAACTAGGGTACGGGTATGTTTTCAAAAAGAGCCAGATTTGATTGACCACAATTTTTGGCCTAAAAGATGCCATTTTTGAAAAGAATTTCTATATTTTTTGACAATATTCTATGAAAAAATGGTCCCCCTTCCTTAATTTCCTTACTCGACGATGTGCCTCACATCCAATCATGAAAAATAAAAGAAATTGAAGGAGGAATAATGATGATGTGTTGGAATTCAATACAAAAGTTGGCATTTTTTTCAACAAATTTATTTGCAAATTGAATAATCGAGAATAGAATGAATTGTGAGCAAGGGGAAATTTCCCTGCCTTTTACGGTGTTTATTTATATTTATTATTTACCGCATATTTCCTACCCCCTTCCGCCCATTTGCGCATATTTTTATGTGCCGCCCCCGCCCCATATATTCAACTAATTTTTTTTATTTAGGTAAAAGTAAAAAAGTCTGATCTCCCATTAATCCCCTTGCATGGATTAAATGGCCATAATTCCTCAAGGACAGCAAAATTTTTTATTATTGTTTTCCCTTGCGCAATATTCCACTTTTTTTGATATGATTTGATGGGCCAATAATTCAACCTAATTCCTAGTATATTCGTCATTTTTACAGTCACAATTTGCATTCCCCTTTGCAAATGTGATATGAGAGGAAAATTGTGTACAACCTATTGAACATTTGCATTAGATTTTGGACAATAATTCAACAAGGAAGTAATCAATTTAATAAAGCAATATGCCAATGGAAAAAGTGTCCTCTAAAAAATTTATGAGTTACATATTTTTTTAATGAAAAGAAATTTATTTTTACCAAATTGTTTACTACTTTTTTAGAGAAATTTATGATTTTTAAAGGGTGTATCTCCTTTTCGAATTGTTTTCTCTTTTGTTGAGTTAGGCTCAAACCTCAAAATGGCCAATCGCATGAATAATTGTTGGAAATGAAAGAAAAATGTTGAATATTTTTTCTGATTAAATGGCAAAAAACACACAAAATTTTAATTTGGAGGAAATTGGCCAAATATAGGAAAAACCACAAAAATAAAATGTCAAAATGGTCCAATTCTTTTCATTTCCAATTTCTCCATCAAATATTCCAACATTCATTCAATCGCCTCAATCGGTGTCGCCGGCCATCAATTCCCAGAATTCCTCGAATTCAATTTTGCCACTGCCATCCTCGTCAATTTCATCGACGGCTGCGTCCAAATCTTTGTCGCTAAGGTCGGGCGCAATTTCGTGGAGCAGACCTTTCAGTGTTGGGCGCGAGATGTAGCCATTGCCCTGAGAGGGAAAATCAAATATTCAAAAATGTCAGAATTGATTTCGGCATTTTCTAATTACTGCAACTTTGGTCTATGGCTCAATTAATTCATTAGGGTCACTTTTATTTATAAGATTTCAATTTCAAATGGATTTGATCAGTTTAAATCTAAGTTGTGGCCAATTGAAATTTTGGGTTTTTAAACCGGTTTAATATTTTTAAAACTGAACAATATCATTCCAAAATTAGCATTTTCCTAACTAAATTGACCGTGTTGAATCGAATGAGTCATAAATTAATTCTCTTTAATGCCTAAGAGCTAATAAGAGATATGGCCATTTATCCAAATTAAAATGTCTGCCACTAAACTATTTTGGTGGTCAGTGAAAATCAAAATTGACTGGGAAAATAAATAAATAAATATAATTCACATGCCTCTTTGTCGAACAGACGGAAGGCCTCCTTCAATTCCTTGCGCAATGTGTCCTTGTCGACGGTGTTGGCCACAGTGTAGACGAGGGCGCAGAATTCGTCAAATTCAATTTTGCCACTGCCATCTGCGTCGAATTTTCGGATCAATCTGCACAAAATTGGGGGAAATATTTATGTGGAAAATTGGCCACAAACTTTCGCAATGTTTTCTCGTCAAAATCCTGCTCCATGGCATTCATGATTGTGCCAATTTGGGTGGCCATTATGTAGCCATTTTTGCCACGGTCGAACATGTCAAAGAAGCGTTGGTATTCCTCAATTTGGGAGCCATCAATTTCGGCAAGAATTTCTTCAATGTTCTCCGCCATTTCTTCTTATTATTTCTTCGGATTATTCGGAAGAGGGAAAAGAATGGCTTTGGTTATTGGCAATGGCTTGATCAGCAGAAGAGGGGATATGGCCAATGAAGACAGCAAATGTGAGTGGGCGGCTGGCTGGATGGCTGGCACAAATATGTGTTTGGTCGTGGGAGTGGAAATAGAGGGGAAATCAGCGGAAAATATGCCTCCAGGCAATCCACAACCACAACAGCACTGGCAAGGCAATAGAAGCATTAAAATGAAGAGGGGCAAAAAGGGGTGTATTGACGTGTGGGGCAAATCAAGAAAAGGAGGGGTTCCGGCTGGGACACTTGTCTCCCATTTGGCCAATCCCTCTGATGGATTCAAAGCTTAAAGAGAGGAGAAGAAGCAGAGTTTTGAAGAGAATAGGGAAGGGATTAAAAGCGATGGATGGCAGGGGATTAATGAGGAGGGGATAAAGCTTGGATGGAAATGCAACCAACTGTTCCCATTGAAAATGGCCGATTGATTAGAAAGGAAGCAAAGGGGAATGGAAAGAATAAAAGGAAAAGCATAGAAGAAGCAACAGCGAAGATTTGAACATGGTTAACATTTTGAAGGAAGCCGGAAGGAAATGAACAGTTGTGCCAATGAATGGAGAGAATGGGATGGGCTGGGTCAAAAAAAAGAAAGGCAGAAGATTCCAATGAAGAAGGATTGGGCCCAGAGGAAACCGTTAAAAAATTTTGATATTGGCCAAATGAACGAAATGGATCAATCAATATTTTGAGCCTCCCAAACTTTTTTGCTTTTGCTGATGATTCCTTGGCCCTAAATTTTTCCATGGTTTACTGCGCCAGAAAAAACAAATGAATTTTTCTTAATTAAAAGTTCTCCAATATCTTTTACTATTTTTTCGGTATTGCGACGATTTTATGCAGCCAATGATATAGTTTGATCATTCTTTTGGCAATATCTCAACAAGGAGGTAGCCAATTTTGTATGGCAATATGCCTTTCGAAAGCGCTAAATGTCCTTTAAAAAGTGGCTGCAAAATTTTAATAAAATTTTTCTAATTATAATAGTTATATGCTTTTAAATATGATAAACTCGAATTTTTGGATTCAAAGTCATTTATTTTACAAATTTTAAAATATTCTCAAAAATTGGAAAAGCCACTTTTTATAGGACACTTTGGGCTTTCGAAAGGCATAATTCCTTCCAAAATTGATTGCTTCCTTTTTGAGCTATGGCCAAAGAACAAGCCCGCGTATTTACAATCATCTCCTATCAATAATTTTACCCATCTTTTTCTAGATATTTCTTATTTTTACCCAAAATTTCTGAAATATGTCAGACACCGTCTATGAAGAAACCCGAGTCTACACCACATCCACCGGACAACGCTGGGTTCCGGCCGGTCCAGCCTATGCCTATGATGGTGGGAATGTGGAATGTAATCCATGGTTGGACACTTCCTACCTTCGAACACTTCCTGGCCTCCTCAAACTCATTGTCATTTGCTTCAATTTCCTCTGCTTCATGTGCGTCCTAATCGGGGGCCCAGCCTATTATGCCGGCGTTGGCGGTGCCACATTTGTGTCCGTTTTTGGCTTCATCATTTCCCTGACCCTGCTCATCCTCTACCTTTTCCATATTGTTGATCAATGGCCTCAAATTTCCTGGATTGTTTGCGTGGGTTTTTCTGAGGGTTTTTAGGAGTAATTGGAAGAAATTTGGTTTTGGGGAGTTTTAGGAGTAATTTGAAGAAATTTAAGGCGACTAATTCATTAATGAGGAAATCGGAACAGCCCAGGGCCAACTTGCCTTGGGCGCTTATATCTCATTAAGGGATTAACCAATTTTGACAATTTTTGTATCAAATTAAAGAAGAGAACTCCTGTAAATCTAATTAATTTAATTTTATTTATATTGATTCAAAATTGATAAAATTATGCCCCTGAAAACTATTGTAAATTTTGCTAATTCCTTGTAAAAGTAATTTAAAATGGTTTTATGGACACAATTCCATTAATTCTTAATCAACTTAAATAAAAATAAATATCAAATAGAGAGGCAAAAGTCTTCTATTTAATTTTTAAAAAATCATCAAAATTAGTTCAATCCTTAATTAATTATAAACGGCAACAAATTGGAATTTATCAAAATTAAATGCCATTGTTTGCAGGAAATGATCTATTGTTTTGCCTGGACCATTTTCTATTTCATTGCCGGCTCCGTGTTGGCGGTGGCTTCGGTCAGCCATCCGCATGCTGCAGGATGGGCAATTGCTGCGGTACGCAAAAAAAGGGGGGGGGGGGCAAAAATTAAGGAAGTATTATTCACCGAATAATAAGCCATCCAAATTCATTATGTGCATAATTAATAGAATTTGGAAATAAATCCCTTAATTAATGTACAGTGTAAACACCCTAAAACAAGCTAATTGACATCTTATAATAGAAATAAAATCTAAAATCCGCCAATTGATTATCTAATTTATTCATAATAGCATAAAAAGGCAATATTCCATTCGAAAGCCCTAAATCTCCTCTAATAGTGGCTTTTCTAATTTATGAAAAATTTAAATAAAGTAAAATAAGCCATTTTTATTCCAAAAATTCTAGTCAATTATACTAAAAAAGTTTAAGCCACTTTTTAGATGACACTCTGGGCTTTCAAATAATTTATCTCATCCCTGAATTGGTCACTGCCTTTCCGAGATATGGGCCAAAAATAAATTGCATGCAAATTTTTAATCTTAGTTTTTCCTACAGTAAAACTTTTCCCTTCCCTTTACCTCCCATCATAGTGTTAGAATTTAGAAATGCCCTTAGGGTACCATCATCGTCACATCCCCCCCCCCCCCCCCCCCCATTCTAATTGGCTGATCTTAAAAATTGATTCATCGAATTCAAATTCAATAGCATTAAAATTTAATTTTAATTAAATACTTTTCAGTTTTTTGGCTTCTCCGCAATGTTGGCCTATGCATTGGATTGTTACCTGAAATTTCTGGCCTGGAAGAATAATGAGAGGGCCATGGGCGGATGTGGCGCCGGCGGTGGAAGGGGCGGATTGAATAGTGGCACAACCACAGCCGCAAATGGAAGATACGATGATTATTGATGAATGAAATTATCCAAATTAATTTTTTTGTCGCATTTTATTTTGCCATCAATTTAAGGTGCATCATTCAAGTACAAAAAAAAAAATTATTCATTTTCCCAATTGAAATTTTTTTTATTTTTTTTGAATGTTTTTCACAGGAATTTAAGTCCAAATGAATTTCCCACACAAAAATATAATTCATTTCTTTTTTTTCAATTTTCAAATTAATTCGGCTTAATATGTATTTAAGATGAATATTAGAATGAACAAAAATTACAAAGGCAAATTTTCGGTAAAATTAACTAAAAACTTCATTTTTTTCTCAACAATTTCTCCTCAGAATTTGTCAAAAAATGTCAAATAAAATTTAAAAAACAAGAGAAATATCTTTTCCGTTTCTAATTATGGATTGTTAAATAAATGCCGGATTTGCTTTATGGCACGCATTTTGCGAACCCAAGAAATTGTTAAAATAATTAATGTTCTTGAGTAATTATTTCTGCCACAAAATACACCCAAAATTAGTTCGGCAACTCCCACCATTTCCGTTCAAAATTTTTTACCAAAAAATGACAAATTTTGGAACGAACAGCTGTGGGCGAACAATGCCAAAAATATTTGTGTGTTGGCAAAGGGAAAATGCTGAAGAATTATGAACTTTCGTGACTTTGGCATGGGAAATGGTCCAAAATGTATCCTCTAGATAGTATTTAAGGGCAATGAATGTGAAAATTAAAATATAGGAAAGAAAAAGCCAATTTTACAGTGGGAAAAGGATGGAAAGAGTGGGTGGCACCTAATATACTTTTGGGAATTCCCTCTTTCCATGATACAATTTTCAGAAGTTAACCTACGGATATAGTTTGTAGATTTCTCCAATTTTCAAAGAATTTGCCACAATTTTTGTTGATATTTTTGTTCATTGCGTGACACAAAAATTTTTAAGTATTTTTAATGCTGAAAAAATACATCATTTTTTCCACTCGAATGGAAAAAATATTTAAAACAGGATGTTTCAGTCCAACTGTTTTAATTGGGAAATTAATTTGATAATTTAGAAAGTAAGTTGCCAATTCAGAAAGGCAATATGCCATTTTTCTAAATTGAAAAACAATTTTAAATTAATCGCCCCCAACCCAAATATTTTAGTATATTCTATTCAAAAATATATAAATTTTATAAAGCTCAAATTCATAAATTCTAAAAATGCCAAATTGTAGAGGATACTTTGGGCTTTTGAAAGGCATATTCACCTCCCAAAATTGGTTGTTTGCCTCAATGAGCTATTAAATAAAAGAATGGCCAAAATGATTGTAATGATTTCAGATAAATATTAGCCTTTCAGGACGTTCAATATTTTGATTCCTTCCCCAAATTAATTCCTAAAATGTTCCGTACAATGTTCGCCACCCGTTCCATTTTGCTACATAATTCTCCTCTTCATCGGTCTCATTCCTCAATCAACAGTAGTTTTGACGAAGATTTGGAGGAAAATAATGAGAAAATTGTAAAAGCAGCTTCCCCAGATAATGGCCTAGGAGTAGTCGACAAATCCCAAGAGACGGAATGCCTCAAATTCCTTGGCCGAAGCATTGAAATTGCGGAACATGGGTTGGAAAAAGGAAAGGGGAAAATGGCGAATTAATATGTGTAAAAATTGTCCAGAATGCGCGAATATGAAATGGGCGGTCAACGAATTTTGGCCGTCAAATTGTTCAGCGAAGTCCATTTACTACAGGGCGAATGCCCGAATTGTGGTGCACGCCTCATTCAAGGTGAGGAAAAAATTGGAAAAATTCGAGTCAATTTTTCAAGTGAAATATTAGCATTATGCATTAATGGTGAGATTTGTAAATTATTAAACAATTTAATAGCCCCAAATGTGAATGTGATTATTTATTAGTAAGAAATAACTAATTTAATTAAAATTGCCAAAAAAAAAGGTGGAAAAAATAGGCCAAAATCGAGCAGTTTTAATTTTTGACTAGAGAAGGGCGCCCCTCGGAGAAAAACAGGGTTTTAAATGCCCTGTATGCTCAATGGAGGTGCGTGGGGGCTTTAGAAATACACGCATGGAGGATGGAGGCAGAAGCCATGGCCCAACCGAATCGCAGTTTGTAAGAAGACCGACCTCTTGACCCAATGAAGCAGCTGAATCCCCCAAATTTTTTTAAAATTTTTTTCTTTTATAAGTAAAATGAAAACAGACAACAAATTAATGGTATAAAAGTATTATTAATAAATTGAAATATTGCTGATGAGATTAGTATAGGCCCAAATTTCTATAAATAACTGAGATAATTCAAAGCACAATTTTTTCTTGGCCAGGTTGCCTAAGCCAACAACGCATTCTCTGTCCACAACATGGTTCTGTGTACAATATTCGCACTGGCCAATTGGAGGGCGGCATTGGCTTCCATTCGTTGAGGGCATTTGAAAGTCGCACGTTGGAAGGCAATGTTTTTGTCAAATTCCCATTGCATCGTTTTGGCCGCCGTTTTGAGTTGCCTGTAATGATGGCATGCCCTCGGCGCTATGACTATTTGGGAATTGGGAACAAGCCAATTGTGATTGTGGGCGCAGGTTCAGAACAGTTTATGCTTTAATTTGCCCGAAACATTATGATTGAATTATTTAGCCATTCTTTTAACATTAGCATTAATATGAATTAATTATTGCCACTCAATTTTTTTATCCCCAAGGAATTGCTGGCATCTCTTGTGCATTCAGCCTTCGAGAGAAAGGATATTCCGGTCGATTGCTGCTTCTTTGCCGTGAAAAATGTGCTCCATATGATCGAAAATCTCTGTCCAAACGAATTTATGCCGAGGATGCTTCCTCCTCGTTTGATTTATTCCCCAATGATTCATCCGATTCTGTCTATGACCGATTATCGTTGGAATTAGTTTTGGGCTCAAATATGCGAGAAGTGATGCCGAATGAACGAATGATCACGGTCGAGGCCAACAATGGCCAAAATTAGTGAGTGCTTTTTTTCATAGTCTAATTTTACGGCGGTTTATACAAGGCTTTTTGGGGAAATACAGATTCTACAATCAAAAACAATTTTTAAGGCTAAAATTGAATTGAAGGGGAAACATTCGTAAAAGGGGAAGAATTTGCTGAATTCATTAAAGGTTTGATCCGAAATCAACCCAAAAAAAACATCAAATGTGTCAAAATTGTGACATGCCTTCTAAATTAATCCCCTTCCCTTCAAAGTCAGATAAAATATGCCTATTTGGTACTTGCATTGGGCGCTACGCCCAAAAAGTTGGCATTGAAGCCGGAAGTGCAGAAGGATGTCCTCTATTTGCGCACATTGGATGATGCGAAAAAATTGGCTGCAGAAAGTGCAGGAAAAAGTGTGGCAATTGTGGGTGCCGGAATGTTGGGTGAATTGGCTACAAAAATTGCATAATATTTCTACATTATTTACATAGGCATTGAATTGGCTGGGACACTGAGTAAGACAGCAAAAAATGTCATATTGTTCGGCAAATTTGCGTCTTCACTTGGCATTTTTGGCGAAAATGTTCGGGATGAAATTTTGGATGTAAATTTTGGATTTATATTTATATATTTTTTAATTCAAAGTGGCTTCACGAAAATGGGGTGAATGTTATGCGAAATTCATCGGTATACGATTTTGAGCGATGCGGCAATAGAGTGCAAATTTGCTTCAATGAGATTTCCACTGGCATTGGACTCTGTGCAATTGCCGACAAATTAGTGGGGGCAATTGGTTAGTTCTCAATTTCAAATTGAATTTGAATTAAAATCTTTTTAATGAGAGAAATTGAAATTTTCACATCGCTAACATAAATTTATTTGTTTAAAAATAATTTTGTGTTTTTGTTTGCTTAAAACATTTGTGTTTCACTTAGCTTAAAAACATTTTGTGTTTCATTTAGCTTAAAAACATTTGTGTTTCATTTAGCTAAAAACATTTTGTGTTTCACTTAGCTTAAAAACATTTTGTGTTTCACTTAGCTTAAAAACATTTGTGTTTCACTTAGCTTAAAAACATTTGTGTTTCACTTGGCTTAAAAACATTTGTGTTTCACTTTAGCTTAAAAACATTTGTGTTTCACTTTAGCTTAAAAACATTTGTGTTTCACTTTAGCTTAAAAACATTTGTGTTTCACTTGGCTTAAAAACATTTGTGTTTCACTTAGCTTAAAAACATTTGTGTTTCAGTTAGCTTAAAAACATTTTGTGTTTCACTTAGCTTAAAAACATTTTGTGTTTCACTTAGCTTAAAAACATTTTGTGTTTCACTTAGCTTAAAAACATTTTGTGTTTCACTTAGCTTAAAAACATTTGTGTTTCACTTAGCTTACAAACATTTGTGTTTCACTTAGCTTACAAACATTTGTGTTTCACTTAGCTTACAAACATTTGTGTTTCACTTAGCTTACAAACATTTTGTGTTTTTGTTTGGTTAAAAATATTTTGTGTTTTCTTTTACTTATTTTGTGTTTTTGATTGTTTAAAAGCATTGATTAGAAACATTTTGTTTCCAAAAACATTCATATTTTGATCAGGATAAAATTAATTATATTTAGGAGGCAAAAAAGAGTAAAAGTTCAGAATTTTGATGAATTCTCTATTCCATCATTAAATTTATGATTTTTCCTAAAGGCATAATGCCCTCTACTAGCAATTTAATGAAAGCAAATTTACGAATGGACGCAAAAGGCTTTGTATTGGTGGATGGTCAAATGCGCACAAGTCAACCGGGCATTTTGGCCTGCGGCGATTGCGCCAGTGTGCCATTGAATGGTGCGCAACGCTTCAATTGGTCACATTGGCAAATGGCACAGTATCAGGGTAGGGGAAGATGATGGAAAGATTGTTGCTAATTAAATTTCTTATTGAAAAATGATCTTGTATTTTCCAGGCAAATTGGCGGCCCAGACCATTTTAGGCATTCGAGAAGAAAATAATATTAATGCGCGGCCGCCAATGTGGACGGATGGGCATAAACATGGTGGACAGCCGGACCACTATGTGCCTTTAATTTGGTTGGATTTACCCAATCGACATTTAACCTATTCGGGATGGCCATGGCATCAACCGGAAGAACGCTTACAATTCGGCTCAATCCGTGACAATAATTATATTGGCTATCATTTTAAGTTGGTGAAAATTAAAATGGAATTGGGGGCTGTGGGCATGGCTTGGACTTTTTTGTGGATTATCCAATAAAATTTTGATTTTTTAGGAATGGAAATGTTGTGGCTGTCGTCAATTGCGGGCCAACAAATTTAGCCATCCAATTTATGGATATTTTTGCCAAAGATATTAAAATCAGCAAAGAACGAGTTTTAAGGTAGAAACTGGGATTAAATACGAATTATTCTTTAAATTTAAAGGAATCACCATCATAATTGGACAAATTATTCTGCATATTAAACTCATTCCTCATTTTTATTTATTTATTCGATAAATACATATACAAAATAAAAAATGAAAGACAAAATATAAATTTTCCCATTTTCCATATTCCATTTCCTTCCAATTTCCTAGCCCACACATTTAAGTTTGAATCATTTTGTTGTGTTTAGGTGGCAATTTTCCTCCTGTAAAAAATGCATTATCTTAAGTTTATTCCCGAGTAAAAAATTACTAAAAAATATTATATCGTAATTTTTTTAACCTTCTTATTTTATTCATATTTGGTAATTTTGATAGGAAAATCTCGGCATTTACAAATTAGGACAGTAAATATATTGGCATTTTTGCTTACCAAGATTAGACATAAATTGGACAAATTGAGTTAAAATTCATGCTTAACATTTCTAATTACTAATTTGTTTAAAATTAAATAAATTTTAATCAAATTTAAACTAAATTTTTCCAACATTACACCCACACCCAACCTTTAAAGCGAAGACGCGGTTTCTCGATCATTTTTCGTGGTGGCATTTTTGCCGATCTCGGATGCTTCTTTATTCCTCCAATCCCATTTAATCCCATTGGACCATTGCTCTCACTGTAGGGAATTCGTTTTCGCAACTTCAAATGATGATGTGGCCCTTTGCCCCCAATTGGACTGTGGCCAAATGCGAGCATGGCCAAGAGGAGAAGGACAAAAATAAGGCAATAAATTTTATGCATTTTTCTCCTTTAATTGGGCTGAAAATTTGAATAAAAAAATTAAAGAATTGAGCTGTGGAAATATTAGTTGAACAGAAATTAGGGACAATACGCGAAATGATTCCTTGGGGGATATTGGTATTTTAGTTGAATGGCCGAATGGGGGGATTAGAAGAATGGACACAATGGACACACAAAGGAGAGCTACCATCAACAATTGAGAAATGGATGTGGATTTGCTTTGCTTTGGAGAATTTTCGACAAGGATTTTCCAAAAATAACCGATTGAAGTGTTGGAGAGACACTCGAAGAAATCGAAGGTGGACAATTCAAATGTGGGTGGAGTGGAGAGGGGACAAACCAATTGGAAGGAGAATTTGGAAGGACAATTTCATTGGAGGAAGGAAGGAGATGACCACAACACAGGCGCCCAGTACATTCGAGAATATCCAGGAGCTCATTCAACAATATACTATGTCGAATATATTCCACATTTGTTGGGGTCCTTTTGGAATTTGGTTGGAGTGTTATTCTGCTGCTGCGCAATTCTCCTTCACATTTTTGAAGTGCGCGGAGTTCTCATTTGACCAATGTGGGGGGATGTTCTTTGTGTGTGCAGGAAATTGGCCTAATTTATTATTTGGACCAAAATAAATCATATTTTATTATAATATTTTTTATTTAAATAATGGTTTAATTCTAATACATTTAAAAATATGATTTTATTTGAAAGGCGGGGAAATAAGAAATATGAATATGCCCGGCGGGAAATTTGGAATATATTTTTAATAATTTAATTTTTGATTGAATTTTTCTGCCTCATATTAGCCCAAAGGTTACAGTGTAAATGCCAATAATGGAAATGGAACAATGAATTTTAGTTTTGGCCATAATATAATTAATAATATTAACATTATGGCCTTAACACCTTTAAAAAGCTTCTATCTATTTTGTTTTTTCATAATATTAAAATAATAATATGAGATTTAATTTATTTATTTGCATAATCAAAGAAAGCCTAGACCTAACATAGTAAAAAATTAAATAGAAAAATATTCAAATTTGCCCGCTGAACATGCGCAAGCCTTTATGAAAAGATGGGGGAAGGGAGATTTGAGCTATAAGAAGAAAAAAAAATAAAAATAAATGAGCAAAATAATGGAAAATACATTGGAGATCACTAAATAATGTGCCCTTTTGGGACATTTGCATCATCTTTCTTTAAATTATATGTTCTCATGGAATTCCGGCAAATAGATCACTGTGGAAATGTGCCAGCCGTTCCAAGTCCAATTTGAATGTGCCTGCGAATGTGGAAATTAAAATATATTTTATATAATAAAAAAAGACCATCTTTTGCCCAAAGTGAACTCCAACTGTTCACGGCAATCAAATATGGTTGGACGCCAATTGTGTTCGCCTTCCTCTGGCGGCCCCAGCCAATTATTTTTGCACAATGGTCGTAGACGTGCAATTCACCCGGTTGCAAATCGAAATTGTATACTCCTGTGGATAAACATCAAATTAAAATATATAAAATGAATCTTCAATTCCGATTACCCAGTCTTCCGAATTATTGATTATCTCAACAATATTTTCAGTTATTAGTAAACTTTTTAAATGATTTTGTGAATTTATATCTGAGCATTTTGATGTTAAATTGGTTGAACAAAATTGAATAGGCCAGAAAGTTATGGCCATAAAGACAAAAGTGCCGCATTTTGGTATATCTTTGCCACTTTATTATGCCATTATTTTTTTTGATTATTTCTACCAAATCCATAAATTCTTTTCTAATTAATTCATCATATTCCTGGCTATAAAAAGATACTAAATTTGCTAAATTTAAAGCTGATATTCACTAAATAATTATGTATGAATTTCGCTGCCCTTAATTGTACCAAAATTTAATAAATATTTCTCACCATCATGATAATGCATGAAACTCTCAAAAACACTGAAGCAAAGCATCACCGGTCCATGTGCCATTATTTCACGTTTTAACAAATCCACCGTGTCACGAATGTTGCCTCGGAATTGGCCACTCTCATTCAGCTTCAGCCGTTGCCGAAGTGATTCCGGAAAGAAATTAATTTCCTCCTCATCCAATGTGCCCAATTTGTAAACATATTTGGCTGAAATATCCTTTGATTACGCCGTAGGATAATTAATAATTAAAAGGAGGGAATAAATGGGAGCAGTCTAACTGGGTGAAGACCGTTTTAGTGCGAGGCTTTATAAAAACTTTAAGAATTGAAGTATTTTCATCGAATTTAATATCATTTTAAAGAGTTGGAAACGATCTATCGAATGATTAATTCGCATGAATTAATTGAATATTCATAAAATTATGGTCAAAAAAGATAAATTAATGATGAAAAATAGCCTTATTAATTAGTTACTTTATTCTTTAAATCATCTATTAAGAAATAATATCATTCGATAAACAAAAATTTGCTCTTTAAGATGACAATAATTTCCTAGAAAAAGTTTAGTGCTTCAAAGGCTATAGAACATCAAAATTTGGCCGTAATCCCAGTTGGCTAGCCCCAAAATCTACGGCTATCCAAACCTAATCCTATGCCTAAATATTAATATAAAATCTAAGTCCAAATCCCGTTAATTCATCAATTTAGACTTCTGCCAAGCTATTAATTCCTGCTGACTCCAAAAAAAATTCACACTCTTAGAATTCCCTGTGGGAATATAAAAGAAGAGTAATACGGTACCTCAAATGTTCATTTTTTATATCCCTCCTCTTCTCCAATTCCAAACTACTATGTCTAAAATATATTCTTATAAGATCTAAATCCAAATCCGTTAATTTAATTAGAATTTTTTAAGCCTTCCATTTCCTCCGAAAAATTTCTCTTGAGATTCCTTGTGGGAATATAAAAGAAGAGTAATACGGTACCTCAAATATTCATTTTATGCCCCACCTCCTCCTCACCTTTATGCCTTTTTGGTTTCATTTTTGGGTTGGCACATTTCCGTTCACCCAGCAAAGAACAATTGCCAAGTCCCCTGGGTTTATGGAATTCACTGGGTGGACATGGATAGCCACAATCACGGGCAATTGAATACGGGAAACATTGGTCGGAAACAAGGCCTAAAAATGAATTGAAAATATTTACATATTGCTTTGGGTCTTATTATTAACCTTGTTGATGCCAATAGAGGAATGGGAAGAAGGAATTCGGTGCCCCAGTGCATCTTCAATTTGGCATTTTTTGTTTGAATTAATTAATTAAACTGATGTGATTTACCCTCCACAATAATCGCAACATTCCACCAATTGTTGTGTGGAAAGGCCCTCTCGATTGCGGCCATCCGTGGCAATGCAAATTCGGTCGGAGATGACGGAAATGGCAGCCACTGCCTTTTTTTGGGAAATGAATGTGCATTATTTAATTTTAATTTGGCCATAATTAATTTTGATGGCTGGCTTATTGAGTCAAAAATATGTGGGACCTAGTCAGTCAGGCCAGAGCCAAAGTTTTTCATTCATATTTTATAAAAGAAATCAAAATGAAAAATTGGTAATAAATAGTGAAATTTTGGAACAAATGAGGGCTGCCGAAAACCCGAATTTTGTTGAGGAAAAGCCGCTTATTTTATAAATTGTTTTTAAATTTCCAGTGAATTAGTTTTGCCACTTTTTAAAGGTGATCGCCTTTCAAAATTAGCTAATGTCTCGTCGAATTATAGGCCTATAAAATAGACAAAGTAGTATTTAATTTCTTGTCCAGCAGTTTTGTTGTGATATGGATATGAATTGTGAAACTTTCAATGGGAAAATGTACAATTTTTAGGTTCAAATATATTGGCAATTGAACTCTGACTGAATGCCTTTTTATTCAGTATCAAGAATCAAAACCATTATCTTAGAATAATGGCTGGAAAAACCAAAGAAAAATCTCTACTCAAGAATGAATGCCTGGAGCATTCTTCAAAATCCCAAAATTCTACATCCAAATTACAATTTATCGTGAATCATCATACCCAACATGATCCGCAACCTCCTTGGTCTCGAACCCTCAAAATGGATTGGGCACATTCGCCCCATCGTTGGGCGGCATTGAACCGATCTGGGACCGCTTGAATGCCTTGTTCCAGTGCCAAAATGTGTCGATCATAGAGAGGATAGAATGACTAATATTAGGGAAATAATTCATTCATTTGTTTAGATTACACGAATTTTGCACACTTTTGCCAATTTTTCACCACTGTTAATTTGTTGCCTATCTTATTTAAAAAAATTTCCTTAATTCTTTAATGTTTAGATTCCATGGTTTAATTTATATGATTTTTAAAATAAAATTGAAAAAAAAATTTGGGGGGCTCAGCTGCTTCATCGGGTCAAGAGGTCGGTCTTCTTTCATTGCAAACTGCATTTATGTGCCTTGTTTTTTGTATTTATTGGTCAATTTGCGTTGACAGAGAAGCTTCAAACGGCATGTTTTATTCAATGGAATATAGTGAAGACCGCACTCGACCCTCCGCATGGAGCACCGTACTCCGCTGAACCCCACATGAGGCAAAATGAGCCAATCGCTTATATAGAATGACCCAATAGCTTCGACATTTTTTGTGTGAGAAGCAGCCAATGGGAACAAACTGAAGACAGGAATGGACCCAGAATTTAGCACTGTCTCTCTCCCTTTTTCTCTCTACCCCCGCTGACCAATCCATCCAATCTTCCTTGACCCCATTTTCCCACTGCAAAATATTGTATGGAAAGCACACAGCCAATGAAGAAAGGGAACATTAATTGCGCATTTTATTTTTGTATTTTTGCACTCTCTCGTCAATTTTCTCACTTCTCTAGTCAAAAACTGAAACTGCTCGATTTTGGCCTATTTTTGCTGCCTTTTTGGTTATAACTTTTGCCAATTTCAATCATCAACTTTTTCTAAAAAACTCTATCACATTTTGGATTATACTTATTTCCAAATATTCATTTTAAAAAATGCGCAAATTTCATTTCACCCAATTGATTACCTTTTCCAAATATTGTTCAATGTCCTTCAGCCTGTTTGGGTCCATCATGAATGTGGAATTCAGTGGGTCGAAATTGTCCGTGAAATTGACCATTTCGCTGAGTGGTTTCAATCTATGGTACAAATAATTTTATGCAAATATTGTGCATTTATATTTTACCCAATTGTGTATTTGTTCACTCGGGCATTCCACGTTGAATTTGGGTTCATGTTGATATTTTGCACCAGCAAATGTGCCCTTTCCTTTTCGCCATTCGCTTTCCATAATCTTTTGAATGAGGACCAATCGGAAATGGAATCCTCCGGATTTAGAAGGGGAAAAGGCGAAGATGTGGGTGGCACTGAAGTGGTTGAGGGAATTTGATGTTGGCGATTTTTGTTCGAATTTTGATGATGCCGACTGCTGGAATGATGCACGGAACGAACATTTTGATGCATGTAACGAGGCTAAAACACATTTGTTTTATTTGGAGTTTTTCCCTTCGCGCAGATTCATCCGTTTAGGTCCAGCCCGTTTATTAGGCGTGGCTAAGTTTTCCGCACCATAAATTATGAATTATTAAACCCTTTTCAATTAACTTTGAGTCATTTTAAAGATAAAAGTGTTGGCTTTCGACTGATAATATTTCATTAATGGATAGAATGAGCCTTTAGGGCAATTATGATTGCCGGAATAAGAGTACCTTATTTAAGGCCATTTTTTATCATTCGTCACATATTATTGACCCTAATTCTTGTGATTTTAAGCCAATCCTCCCGAATTCTACATCATTCAATAGATCTAATCAAGTCCCTTTATTCAATATCAAATTTGACTAAAATGTTCCCATTCTAATGCCATATAAAGCTTTGCACCCAAATGGGGCTTTCGCGAACGGCAAAAAAGCCTACTTGATTGCCCGGTTTGAACAATTGATAGAAAATGAGGCCAAACAATGCAAAAAGGATGATGAATGCTAGAATGGCACCGGCTGTCAGCAGAAAACGTTTCGCCGAATTCATTTTGTCAATGCTCATTGTACTGTTCATCTTTGTTGATTGGTGACCTTCTTTTTCTGTCTTCACCAAAATTTAAATGTCAAAATGTTTTAATTTGGCCAATTTTTTTGTTGTCTAATCATTTCAATTTGTTGTTGAAAATGGGGCAGAGCATTTGTTTTGTTTTGGTTTGAGTGAAAATTTTTCTTGGAGGAAGAAAATTGTCTGTCGATCGTCTCATAAAAATGATTGGTATGGCAATTTGTTGGTGGAGGACGAACGACCTTAAGCCGGGAGTAAAGGGCGGATTTTGAGGTGAAAAGATGATCGATGAGGCCGACTGCTGCTTTGTTTCCAAAAGGCTTTTGGAGGAAGAAAAAGGACTTATTACACGGAAGCCGAATTGAAAATGTGATGAAGCATTTTGACAGAAGCACCCATGAGAATTTTTACTAAAAGTCCTTTGGCAATTCCCTCCTCCCTTTTGGCTATTTGAAAAGAAAAAAGGAGAGGAGGGAGTAGGGATAATCCACCTGCAATGGCCATATATCATAATCATTATTTGGGCCAATGCTTTAGGATAACCACACTCACACAGTCAGCTCAAATATCACTGGAAAAGTTTTAGGCTAAAAATCAGAGGCAAACACATGTGGTGGCCCATTCATCAGGATTTTGATGGATTTATGGATAATATAAACATGGAATATTGAGTAATATTTTTGTGTGTAATAAATTGCCAAGGAATTTTAGTCGGGTTTTGCGGTCTTCAAAATTAAGGATTAAATATTTTTGCCACACAAATTTTTACATTTTTGGCATATGATTTTTGTGGTCATTTATTTTTATCCTAATTACGATTAGCTTTAGGGCCATTGTAGGGCTTAGGATTAGGAATTATAGAGAATTCAATGTTTTATGGTCTCAAAAATAGCAAAGAATGTGTTTGTGCCAAAAAAGAATAACCAAAAACTAAAACAATTCATTATAAAAATGTCCAAAAATAGCGAATATTAAATTGAAAAGTGGAGGGGGATTTGTGCCGGATTTATTATATTATTCATTTGAAAATGAATATTCCAATTTGCCTAATGAACTGCTTCAGTCAGTTCTCGAGATATTTTGGGCTTATTTTTTGTTAAGGATTATACCCCTAGGCAAAATCATTTCGAATCCTTCCATTTTAATTAATTTAAAAATGTTCAAAAACTCAAATTCAAATTACAATTAATTGTTCATTCCACCATTTTTTTTATTCAAATATAAAACTAACAATAATAAAGTGAATATATTTTAATTATTTTATTTACCCGAGGAATTTGAAAAAAAAACAATAATAAAATTCAATATTTCTAAGCAATCAATTTCTCCAATAGGACCAAATCGCATCGTTGTTCCATAATTTCAATAACACGTGTTTTGGTCAGGCCAATCACCTCAAATTGTTCCAATTTTTGGTCTAATTGATGTTCAGGAATTCGAGGAAGTTCATCTTTGAGTAAAATTGCCGTCGGAGGAGGAAGTGCCAAAAGGCGAAGTGTGGAAAGGACATTGATGCATTTCTAAAAAGAAAATTTAAAAAAAAATAAATTGTGAGAAAAATTACTTCATTGAAAATGTCAAATTCACTGGCCCCCTTCGTTCGTCCATAGCAATGATTGAGCAAGGGAATTAGTGCATGGGTTGCGTCGAATAAAATTTGTGCCGCTCCACGATATCTGAATAAATAATCCGAATTAAAAATAGAATAGAAAAGGGGAATACTGTATTTAAAATGCCGAAAAGATTAATGGTTCGCTGTTCTATCATAGACCCAATTGACCCTATACCCAAAAACTCAACTTAATATCTTGAAAAGATGCAACATTTGATTATGTTTTGATTTGGGTTTAACCAATTCTTAATTAGTTTTGAACCATTAAACCAAAATTGGTTTAAACCTGTTTAATACCTTTTAATTTTGACCAAACCATGACAAATTATATTATATACCAATCAAATACATCTTAAAAAGTTCTATCCTATGGACGGTATTAAACTCTTCCTAAGTATTCTTTTTTCGCCAACTTGAGTATTTTTTGGCTAATTAAACATTTCCCATCAAAAAACACCCACCCAAATGCAGTTTGCGAAATGACACATTGGTCGAGGGCAGTCCAAACTTCGTGATTGGTTAAATGATGCAAAGTGAGAATGGAATCCGGCGACACATTCTCCACAAGGAATCCAAGTAATTCGCGCACTTTCCGTAAGAATGGTTCCAACGAAGTTGTGATGTCGGTTGGCCGCGGTGGCCCTTCCCAATCGTACCATTTTTCCCTTGAATATGCGTCCAGCTTACGGCGAATGGAATCGGCAAATGATTCGCACAAATTGCGTACCTTAAAAAAATAATTTTTGGTTGTTTTGAAAATTAAAAAATGGACAAAATTTTTATAAATTTAGTATGAAAAATTGATTAAACCCTAAGGAAAATTTTTAAAATCATAAAAAAATAAGTCAAAAATGTAAAAAATTAAATAATTAATTAAAATTATTATTCTTATCCAAAAAATGATTTATTTTTTCAATATTAAATATTTTTATTAAAAAATTGTCCACCTTTTGTCGCCAAACATGTCTGTAGAGGATTGCACTTTCGTCGAATGTTCCACGGGTCAGAGAATTAATTGTGGAATTTGTGGAGGAGGATGAATTGTCCAAAGATTGATGGCCGCCGGATTGGAGTTGTTGAAGGAAAAATTGGAGCCGAACAAATTCGGGCGAATCACTCCAATCATCCAGGATCAGGGTTAAATACCTTTAAAAAATGGAGGAGTAGAAATAATTTAAATTATTAAATATTTTTAATATAATATTTTTTGAGTTTTTTTTTCTCGATAATTTTGGAATTTTTTTTTGGATTGTTCATTTAAAAAATTTTCCCAAATTAATTTTGTGGGAATTAGCTAAAAAAACTATAAAAATTAAGGGGTTAAATGAATTTCCCCACAGGAAAAAATATTATGATTAATTAATTAATTATTAAAGTTTTTATATTACCACTATGGAGAACATTGTGATACAAAATGATTGATAAAAAAATTGTTTAAAAATAATATTTTGACATATTTTTGTACTTTTTTACATTTTCTATCAAACCCAATAATTTCTTCACTACCGGTAATCATTTATCCTAATTTTGTCTTAAAATATTACTAATTTTTTTTTGTTTAATTAATGATTAATTTAAAAAATTGATTATTCTTGAAAATTGTGGTAAAAACACAAAAAATGACTCACCAAAGTGCGTTCATCAATTGTGGATATGGTTTGACAAATGGATTGTACAATGCTTGGCCAATTTGAACAATTCGACTGCGAAATTCGTCCACAATGACCAATTGGAGTTTGAGGAAACGGCATTGGAGACGCCAATCCGCCGGAATGGAGCGATACCTCTCGGAGAGGGATTGCATCAGGATGACAAAGGAATCGGCAAAATTTGGCACCAAATACTGGAAAAATGTTATTTAAATAATGACTTAATATTTAATTTATCAAAAAAAGAAAATACTGAAAAAAAAAATTTAAAAAAATTTCATAGTTTTCTTTCCCAAACAAATGAACCAATAAACCATAAATCTAATATCTAATCACAAATCAATTGATTATAGATTTAGTTATTGGTTAGATTAAATGCTAAAAATTATTTTGAACCAAAAATGCAAAAACACATTTACAGACTATTTAAAATCTTTTTTGGCCAAACCATGGGAATTAAAAATTATTTTAATTTCGATTTTTGATGTGTTAAGTTTGATATTTTTTATATTGACCCATTAAAAATATGAATAAAAAACTGACCGGATCAACATCGGCCGCCTCCTTGTACCTTGGTTCATAAGCATCTGGATCGGCCAAAATGGAGTCGACCCCGGCCGAAAGTGTGTCCCTTTCTAATTTTATCCAACATTCCATTGCATCTTTTGCCTCGCACAGTTCCGAAACCACGTGAATGGCACTCTCTTCCGGATATTGATAATTCTCCAACATTTCCTTCTCGAATAGAACGCATTCATCAATTAAATGAGAAAGTTGCCGGCGGTCATGGACAAATGCATCGGAACGCAATAATTCTCGGCATTTTAGTGAGGCCAATCGCATTAAATGTTGCAGGAATTGGTCTTTGGCCGATTGTTTGGATTCGGGATACATCTTTAATAATGAGGGGAATTTGAATTTAATTTTGGAATTTAAATGAGAAATTTTTGACAAAAATATTGTCAGAAGTTAGTTTATCCTAGACCCATATCCATTATCCAATCGGGTTTGGGGTTTAACCAATTCTAACTTGGTTTTAAACCATTAAACCAAAATTGGTTTTTAAACCGTTTAATACCCTTTAATTTTGACCAAACTATAACAAATTATATACCATTGTATATGGTTTTTTTCTTTTTATGAATATAGAACAAACCATTATAGTTATTTTGGTATATTATACTCTTTTTTTAGGAAATTTCAATATAATTTTCGGCAAATTAAATATCTATTTCGAAAATAACCTCGAGAAGATAAATTTGAATATGTTGCTCAAAATATTCCACATTATTTTCGGCCCAGTAGGAGAGTTGTGTGAAAAACCATTCCGGTTTTGTGGGCAAATTTGTTGCCTTCTCTCCGTAAAAATGGAAATTGAATCTTTTGGTGAATTCTTGCAAAACCAATTCCAATGGTTCCTCCACCGGGTGTTTTGAATTATTTTCCCCGCCAATTGCGGCCAAATTTTCCATATTTACCTTAAATAATTTTGTACAATTTTGCATCAAAAAAAGAGGACAAACCAATTTTAAACATTTTAAAATTTGAACACTTTGAATTAGCGGTGAACGAATTGAATTAAAATCGATTGGTTCCTCAAAGGGAAAATGAATTCGTGCAAACAAATTGGCCAGGGAAGAATGCAATTCAAGTTGAAGGAATTGGACCAATGAGGCGGATTTAACGGAGTATTCCCGATGGCATTGTTCATCAATTGAATACTTTAGTAAATAATTATTTTAAATAATTTGAATTGAATGATTACCTCGGGAATATCGCGGGGTATTTTCAGTAATTTCCTATAATTTTCCAATAATTGTTGGTAACTTCCTTTCCGTAAACATCTTCTGACTTCATCCAATAAATTTGTAAAATATTTTGAAAATTTCAAATAGCCAAGTTTTCTTTGCATTCCACGTAATTCTTGAATTTTCTTTGCCAATTCAGGTGCTTCCTAAAAACTGTAATTTCAATATTTAATTTATTAAGCTACCTTTTCAATTTTATTTTGAAGTTCTTTATCACATTTTGAATATTCCAATGTTTGTTCGGAAATATTTTGACTAATTTGTTTGAATTTGTCCTTTAATTGTTGTAAAATTTTGTAAATTTCTTTCAAATTTTCCTGATGAACAATTGACTCAATCTAAATTAAAATATATTTGAATTTTTAATTTGATATTAATTTTTAACTTCATATTCTTCTTTTTTCGCTACCAATTCCTCGTACAATTCACGTACGCCTTTAAAATAACTTCTCAAATCATCTGCATTCAATTTGGCCAATCTTTCGCGAATTCGGATTGTCTAAAATGCAAAAATAAATGGATTATTTTAAAGGATTGAGACGAGACCTGATTAATTTTATATTGATCAATCGATCCGGATGAACTTATGGGAACAATACTCTGAATGCTACATGAAGGCGCAGTTTTAAAATTGTCGTCGTTTAATATAGAATCATCTGCCGAAAAATCAGTCATTTCCTGAAATTTAATGTCTATATTCCATTTACTACAAAGAATATTAAGGAAATTTTACAGCATCGACATTCAGATTCAGATTGGTGATCCGGCATTTAATTAATAAAATTATTATGCCTAGAGCCAGCCACGACCACGATCGAAAATTAGCGATTTTATTTTAATAAAATCTCTAGCAAAAATCATGACATGACATTGGGATATAGAACGTTAAAAGTGAAAATAGCACATGAAAATGATAACTAGAATGAAAAAGGTTAAAAATATTACATATTTTAATCTCTACTTTGCGTAAATCTCTAAATTTAAGCGACCAAAATATCTTTAGGTCGCGTGTCGTGTCGCGTCGCAATTTAGATGATTGGTTGGGTCGCAACTCGCAACCGCAAAGTAATAACGCATATCATCAACATTATTCAAATTTAAAATGTTGGCTTTAGGGCAATTTCCCATCCATCATCCAAAAAAGTGACATTTTTATTGCTAGGGAAGGGATGCACAAAAATAAGAGAAGAGAGCAATTAATTGGGATTTACAACTTTGCTTAGGGCAATTTCCCATGTCCGTCCCAATCCATCTCTGCACAAATCATATTCATCTCTAGGTCACCCAACCACCTTTTTTTTCTATTAAATATATCTCCACTCTACTTTAAAACATTAAAACTATCGAGTCGCCATGCATCCATTTTTTTATTCATAAAATTTGTTAGACTTAAAAATTTCATTTAAGGATAAGTTTATTAAAAAGCAATCATGAAAAAATGTGGAATTGTTACTGATGTTGATGAACAGTTTGTTTATGTATGGAATAATGAACTCGGCTTCAAAGAACTCAAATTTCCAGTAAATCCAGAAAATATATTGGAGGTTAACTTTTCAAAAATAAAATATCTAATTAAAAAATTTAGCCTGGAGAGGTTGTGAATTATAACCAGGCGCGTGCTATTCACGAGGTTCAGAATATGCGTGAAATTATGAGAGAGCCTAACCATGAATTTGTGATTCTAAAATCAAAAAAACCCCAAATCAAGTGGAAAGCTCAAGTTCTTTTGACATTCGCGCCAGAACACACAGAACAATACCAATCGGTGATTAACAAAACTGAGCATATGCCATATGTATGAATATGAATTTTAAATTATGATATGAAAATGACATTAAGCCTGTGAAAGCTGTTGCCTACGCTGAGGATATTCTATGCTTAGAAAATACACTGATCATGGTTCCTTCCTATAATACAGCAGAGATCAATTATGAAGTTGGTTTGGTTTACAATGGATTTATAACAAGGTAAAATTTAAATTGAATTTGTAAATTATATTTAATTTTAGAGTTCCGAAATCTTATGAAATACCTGTGGAAAAGGTCGGAAGTCTTTTTATAGTCCTTGGCAAAAACTTTGCGGTGGAGACGGATCCAACCATTGCAAATAGAGTCCTGCAAAAATGCGTTCGTTTTTTATTTTTAATATTTTTATTATTTAATTTTTTAAGCCATGGATGCAAAATGGAACAAATACAATTAGTGCTCCAATTCGTTCGGCAAATACAATTTTCAATGTAACATTTTTTAATCTTAAAATTTATATTGTTTCATATTTTAGGATGAATTTGGTGGACATTCTGACAATGAATCGGTTGAATGGGATACTTTGCAAAATGAAACAAATGCGCCGACAGCAGTAAATCCTCGCATGGCCAATGCAATTGTCCAAGTTGGATTTTTTACATTTTAATTATTTTTTATTAATTTTAGGAACCAACATCCAACAGTGAACCTCCAATAAAGTTTGGCAGCATGGCAAATGGAAATTGCAATGTAAGATTTTTAGACCTTTTAAATAATTTATTGATTTTAGGAGCCAACATTTGCTCCATCAAAATCTGCTATGCCAAATGCAAAACGAACATTTAGCAATGAATTTCGATCTTCCGAATCGACCCAAATTCGTCGTCAAGATTCACCGACAATTTACGATGGTTCATTTATTTAATAATTTCAATGGTTCAAGCAGTCCCAATTTTAAAGAAGAACCACTTGCCGTCAAATCTGTTCCACCGGATGTTCAACAAATGGATGGGAATATTGGATTAATTGTTCGAACTGAGGAGGAATATTCCGTTTTGTGGAGTCCAATTCACGATTTGGTCCGAATTCAATTTGGCTATAATGAGGCCGAAAATCCGCATAATTTGCCAATAGTAAGGATTTAATATTAATTAATTTAAATTTAATTAATTTTAATAAATAGTATCGGGTGGGCGAATGGGCACAATATATTAGTTTCGAGGAGGAGCAATTTTCAACAATCCATAATGGATTGCATTGTTGGCACACGGCCTTGTCTATTCAAAAATTGCCAAATGCTCGCCGCCCAAAAGAAACCTTCCTAATTGGAAAAAATATTGTGGCAAAACTTTCGCTGAAAAATCGACGAAATCACAGCAGTCAATATTCGCTGGCAAAAGATGACTTTTTTGGGAATATTCTCTGCAGCGCCGATGATATTTTATTCGGCCGTCAATTCAACCAAAATCGCAGTCCAGTCAAAGTTTTTTTGATAAATTTATATTTATTAAAACAAATTAAAGGTTTTGGCTTTCTACACGGAGGACTACAAATATTCAAAATGGGTCGCTTTTGCCTATCAAAATTACGAAAATAATTCATGGCAAAAGGTTTTAAATTAATTTAATTATTTAAAAATAATTAAAATACGAATTAAAGGTCATTGGTTTGCCATCAGGAATTATTAAACGGGAAATTGTTGATTTTATGAATTCCCGCGGAATTGGGGCCGAAATGCAACCATCGACAAGTCAACAAAGAGCACCGGAAGAGGAGCTGCATTTGCCAATGAGTCAACCAATGATGACTGATGAAGAAAAGCAACATTATTTGGGCGAAAAGGTGCAAAAATCTGAATCAAAATTGGACCAAAAGCCTCTTCGTTTCCATCAACCACTCCGCAGCCTGTTTGAAGAACCAATTGAACCGCAGAGGAAAGGGCCAGTGCCTCAAACACAACAACAAAATGTGGAAGAGGAGGAAGATGATGATGAAGAGGAAGAAGAACGATCCACACCCGATTCATTCTATCAAAACAACATTCCCCGATTTCGTCCACCTTTATCCGTAACAATGGTCAGTGGCAGTGCTGCGGACGATGATTTTTTTGAAAACATCAATTGGAACTGTCCTCGTCCATTTTCGCCACCAACCACTGAAGAATTGGCCAATGGCCAATGGACTTTTATTGTTCAAAACAACGGCCATCAACAAGAGGAACCATCATCTTTGGAGGAGGAGGAAAATCATCAAAACCAACCATCTCAACAACCGGAAGAAGAAGAAGAGGATGTTCAATCCCAGCAACAACCGGCAGTGGATCCGGATGTTCCCTTAATTGATTTGGACAATTTTGATGATGATTTTATATTCGAATACAACGCAAATGCCAATGCACAAAACAACACAAACACTTTGATGGATCAACAAGAAGAAGAAGAAGAGGGAATTGTGGTGGTGGAGAATGGGGAAGAAACAACAGCAGTGGAACAGCATCAAAATGGAATTGGGCATCTTGGAACAACGGCGGGACAACAAAATGGAATGGGACAACAAATTGGGACAATGGGACCGCAAAATGGAACAACGATGAATGGAGGATTACCATTATCAGAGGAAGAGGAGAAAATGCGAAGGCAACGCGAATTTGATGCATTTTTGGAGGCAACCGTTGAGAAGAAGAAAAAGGAAATGAAGAATTTGCTTGAACTTTAAATTAAATTATCCACACACAATTTGAAATGCTCTCTCAAAAAACACATTTTTGATCTTCAACGAATTTTGTTTAATTTTAAATTTTTGTTTTCTCTTATTTATCCCCAATCCTGAATGCCCTTTACCCTTTCATTTCATTTTATTCATTTTCGAGCCGGGTCAAATTTAATGTAAATGACCATCCATCCATCAGCCATCAATCAATTCCATCACATTTAAAATTCCATTTTTTTGTGCTTTAATTCAGCCAGCCTATTGTTAATAAAATATTCGGATTAATTTTTATTGAATTAAATGGCAAAATATTTGCCATAAAAAATGTTTTAATTATTTTACAAATTTAATTTAATTGTTCATTCAAAGGAAATTAATATCAATTTGAAATTCAAAAATGTTATCACGAATTTTGCTGACTTCCGTTCGCGGATATTCCACTGAACAAACTGGAAATGTGGTCAAAAATTTGACAATAATTGGCTCTGGATTAATGGGCTCCGGAATTGCGCAGGTTTTTGTGGAGAGAATTAAAATTATTTGAGAATTAAATAATAAATTAAATCAAAAAAATCATTAAAAAAATAAATTCTAGGTCAGTGCCCAGGCGGATTTAAATGTTGTTTTGGTGGATCAAAGCCAACCAATTTTGGACAAAGCAAAGAAAGCAATTGAGGGAAGTGTCAAAAGAGTGGCAAAGAAACAATATGACACCGAAGTGGTAAATAATCAACAATAAAAAAATTCATTTAATTTCAATAAATTTTTTAGGATCAAAAGAAAATGGTGGATCGTGTCCTGTCGAACATTTCTTTGTCCACCAAAGTTGAAGAGGCTGTTTCCAAGGCGGATTTGGTGATTGAAGCAATTGTTGAAAATGTTGCGGCAAAGCAAACATTGTTTGCCCAAGTTGAAAATGCCATACCCAGGTAATTATAATTATGTCGGAGTGACCCAACTTTCGCCATTTATAAAATTGACCAAAGACTGAACCAATTTTGATTATTTTGGTATTGAATTAAAGGGTAGATTTTAGCCATCTATTTTTGTAAATTTTATTAAAATTGGTTGAGAATTGATGAAGTTGTGCCCCAAAAAACCACTGAAAATTTAGCCAATTCATTTAAAAGTTAGGTATATTAAATGGTTTTTTTGGGCATAACTCGATCAATTCTGAAACAATTTAAACAATTGTTAGCCAAAAGTCTGTTCTTTAATTTGATAAGAAAAATTTCAAAGTTGGCTTAGTTATTAAGTCGATAGGTTTAGCTTATCCGATAATTCTCTTAAATTTAAATTGTTTTAATTTTATTAATTTTTAGTGACGCTCTAATGGCCACAAACACTTCCTCTCTGAAATTGGCCGATATTGCAGCAAATTTGAAGAACAAAGAACGTTTTGGTGGGCTGCATTTCTTCAATCCTGTCCCAGTTATGAAATTATTGGAGGTTTTTAATAATTGGCGATTTTATTTTATTGAAATAATTCTTTTTAAGGTTGTCAAATTCCAACATACCAGCGATGAAACATTCAACCGTTTATTGGATTATGGGAAGAGGATTGGAAAAGTAACCGTTGTTTGCAAGGTTTTGCCCTTTTAATCGATTAAAAATTACAAAATTAATTTAATTTTAAAGGACACTCCCGGTTTCATTGTTAATCGCCTGCTGGTCCCTTACATGTTGGAAGCAATTCGAATGTATGACCGAGGGGATGCCAGCAAAGAGGACATCGATTTGGCAATGAAGCTGGGCGCCGGCCACCCAATGGGACCTTTCCAATTGGCCGATTATGTTGGATTGGACACTACCCAATTTATTCTTAAAGGTTGCCCTCCTTTTAATTTAGTACAAAAATAAATTGTTATTTTAGGCTGGCATGAAAAGTACCCTGAAGAAGTTTTGTTCACGCCGGTCAAATGCCTTGATAAACTTGTTTCCGAAGGGAAATTTGGAGTCAAATCGGGCGAAGGCTTCTACAAATACGGAAAATGATGACCCAAACAAATCAAACGGGATGATTAAAGAGAATGCCTATTTAATAATTAATGCAAAATTTTTTCACATATTTATGATTTATTTTATTACATTTATTTAAAATAATTTTATAAAACAATTAAATAAATTTTGTGGGTATAAAAATGTATTTCTCATAAATTCTTCTTTCTTTTATGTTCATTCAGCCACCAAACCAATCGAACCAATTCCACGTGAACAATGGCAGTCGTTTGCGTAAAATGTAGAGGCAAACACCAAAGTAGAGAATTAGGCAAAGGACAATTAAAATTTTGTCGGTTGTTTCTCTTCTTCCATATTTGGATATTAATTTTCCTCCGCTTCGAATTGTGGATGAAACTGCATTGAAATTTGAATGTGATTCGCGTAGAACGGAGGAGGAATGGATGAGGGCGGATGTTGTTTGTTCCGATTGTTGGACCTTAAAAAAATTGAATTTAATATTGATAATATTTAATTTGGTGAAAAATATTTAGCTTGGCTTTAACCAAAATCGAATTTAGTTTTGAAAACCAAAATAGATTCAAACCGTTTAATACCCTTTAATTTTGACTAAACGTTATATACCATTCGATGCGTTTTGACCAGCTCTATCCAATTTTGGGTTTATATATGGTTTGCAAATGTAGAATAAACCCCTTTTTAAACCAATGATTTTTTTGGTTTTTTTACGATATTTTTAGGGAAATTAAATATTATATAAAATTTAATGAACAAACCTGTTCACTCATCCTGGCCACCAATGTTCCCAAATGCTCCGTCGTTCGTTCACTTCTCGCCTTCATCGCTTCCGATCGTCGATCATAGCCTCCCCTCCGAGCAGAAGCAGCAAATGTTCGCCGAAAAAGTTGTTCTCGTAGTTTTCGCTCCTCTTCCGCGTCGAAATTTGGTGCAATTTGACGTCGCATTCTACTTAAATTTATTAATTTATATGGAATGGAATTCAGAAAAAATAAAAGAAAATAAAACTTGAATTTTAACCAAAATTGTTTATAATATTTTTATCGAATGCAAAAATGTAAAATGATGAATAAAAAAATGATAAAAATTCCCGTTTTCAATGGAAATGGAAGGACGGTTTAATATGTGAGGGTGGCTGGGTTGTTATTGTTTGCGGCTCAAAATTGGAATTAAAAAAAAGAAAAGTGAAACCGTGAAATTATGGGAATTGGAGGAGGATTAGAAAGAGCCAACAATTATTTAAAAAAATAAATATAAGTTTCATTCTTCGTTTTGATTTTGATGGCATTCGTCGGCTTTATTTATTCTCAAAATGGCTCAATTCAGTTGCTGAGTGAGATAATTGGGCAATTCCTTCTTTCTAGTATCGGGCGGAAAAGCGGTCGGTCCCCAGCGGCTGGCCTCCAGTGCAGTAGAAAATTCGTTGTTCGAATTGAGGAGGATGGCATTGTGCTCTTCAGCGGTTAATGGCTCAACATCTTAAATATTTAATAAATAATTCAATTGTTAATTTAATGGATTTACCTTCATAAACTGGCACTGCCGGTTGTTTTGGTTGAGTGAATTGAGGCGCAGTAACAATTTGTTGGTATGATGGCACGGCCATGGGTGCCATCATATTGACGACCGGGCCCGGATGAATTGAATGAGGGAACTAAATTTGCTTAATTAAATTAAAATTATTGAATTATAATTCTAACTTGCGATTGAATATATCCCCCAGCGCCTTGTTGATGATAGGATTGGCCTCCAACAATGTATGGCTGTCCAGCGAATTGTTGCTGTGGCAAAGGAAGAGCGGCACCAGTGCCAAATCCGGCCATTCCATGATTTGGTGCCAGTTGGGCCCCATAGGGTGTAGCAACGGCAATTGGTGCAACCGGCACCATTCCAGGCATATATTGCATTCCGGCTGGCAACATTTGCATTTGGGCAGGTAATTGACTGACTAAAATTAAATTTGGTAATTAAATAATTAATCATAATTATTAATTTTATTTTTTTTTTGAGGAATAAATTTTTCAAAAAATTATTTGCGCTAAAATATTAAAAATACCTATAATTCCTGTGCCATGATATTGATTGTATCCGCCCAAATGACTGCCGTGACCTCCGCCCATTCCACCGCCACGTCCATGGCCATAACGACCAGTGCCACGAGTTTTTGGCCGTGCCAATTTCAAGAAGAGTTCGCGTCCTCGAAATGATTGCTTATTCATTTCAACCTTAAATAAATTAGTAAAAAATATTAATTTAAATATTTTACCAATGCTCTTTGCTGGTCAGTCTCAGAAATGAATCGAACGAATCCTTGCTCTTTTGAGCGTCCTTCCTCATCCTTATAAACCTTTGCACCACGGCATGAGCGATATTTTACACCGAAGAGCTAAATTAAATTTAATTTATAATTAATTTTGATTTTAAAATACTCGAAAAAGTGCTACATCATCAACATCTGGTGCCAAATTGTTCACAAAAAGATTGTATTCAACTTGCCTAAATTTAAATAACAAAATTATTTTAAATATAAATTTTTTGCTCACATTTGATTCGGCGAATTTGCAAATGCCAAATTGAAACGGTAAGAACGGTCATTTGCGAACTTGAAAAGTAAATGATTTAATGTTTATTTTATTTTAATTAAAATATACTGGATTCCCATTGACATCGAGAATGGCAGTGCGGGCCGATTCCTCATCGTGGAATTCAACAAAACAATATGTGGCTCTCTTTAAGTTTTATAATGTAAATAAATAATTTATATGAATTAATAACCTTTGGTCCAAATTCCGTTTGTGTGGTAACCAATTTCACATGGCGAATGTCTTTGCCGTATTGGCCGAATGCTTCGCGAATGAAGCTTTCCTCCCAGTCCTGGCTCAAATCGCCCATCCAAATTGTGCAATCCTGCGACATTCCGCCATGATGATGTTGGCCATGGCCATGTTGCTGTTGATATCCCCCAGTGACGGATTGTTGTTGAATTTGTGGTGCAGTTGTTTGCGGTTGTTGTGGCGGCGATTGCGATGAGACAATAACGGTCTCACCTCCTCCACCAATCATTATTTGAGGCTCAGTCTTGATACTTTCCATGCTGGTGTCGTTCATCTCCATTTTCATTTGTGGCACTTCTTTATTTACAATTTTTTTGTAGGCAAATTCTTTTCAAATTTTCAATGCTTCCCTCCTTCTCCAAAATTAAAAAATTGATGATTATTAACCTCTTAATTTTATAAGATGATTGGTAAAAAAATTAAACCAAAGTTGATAAAACTTTTAATTAAAGTTTAAAAGGTTTAAGCCCGAACCCGAACCGATACCGAACCGTTCGTATTCGTTTACCTATTTGCATTGCTTTGCTTTGCTTTGCTTTTGCGCTTTTGCCATGTGCGTGCCAATTTTTTATTTTTTCTTATATGAAATATAATGACAAAAATGCGCTAAAAATTTCTTTAAATATTGAAAACCGGGAATTAGTGCGTGGGTTTGTTTTGTTGACTTTCTGGGATTGATCTTGATTCTTGAATTAGTATCGCGTATCGGCATTGATTGATAATAATATATTGGTCTGTTATTTCTGACCCTCTAAAAAATGGAAAAAATAATCTGGGGCACATAATAAATAGCGATCCAAATAGATAGCGGAACATTTTATTTCATTCAATTCAAGATCAAGACACACCAATTTACATATCCACACATAGTTGATAGTTGCCTTACCTCTATTTATTTTTAAAACCTTTTTATAAATGCAAATTAAATTTATACTTTTTAGATAAGCAAATAAACAAGTTAATTCGTTAAAATATGGCTTTGGATGAAGAATTGAAGGTTATTTTAATGTTTATTTTTAAATAAAAATTGTTTTTTAGGAAATATGGAAACGAATGGAAAAAAGAAAGAGTGAAATGGAAAAAATAAATACTTCGGGGCAAAATGAGACACCAACAACTCCGAAATCAGCCAAAATACCAACAGTTCCAAGGCCGACCCAGACACCAACAGTTTCGAAGCTAATTTGGGCACCGCAAAAGCCATTGACGCCACAAAAGCCGCCGGTTTGGACACCACAAAAGTCGGTGACGCCACAAAAGCCGCCGGTCAAGATACCAACACCTTCAAAGCCAGCCGAGTCACCAAAAATTCCGCATCCTATCCTTGAGGTTTTCGGCACTTCATCTTCATCAAGCGCAAATTCAATGTTTGGTGGAATGTCTGCTTCCAATTCCATTTTTGGCAGCACCATGTCTGCTTCTATTTCCACAAGTGCAACAATTTCCAATCCAATCGACGAAGAGCCCATCGAAGAAGAAGAAGAGCCAATTGAAGAGGAAGAGGAGCAAAATTCTCGGCCAATAACTCCATCAGAAGCAGTCGACAAAACACCCACAATTTCGTCGAAACCAGCAGCCGAGATGCCAACAATTCCAACAAAACCACCTCAAATTGTTGAAGAGCATCAACATTTTCGGCCAATAACTCCAAATGATCAAATTATCGGCTCACTTTGGGACGACATCAACCGGGAATTGGAGAAATACAAGGAGGCCAAAAAGAAGAGTCAAATTGATCCAAATTTGAGTCCACGCAGTCGTTATGGAACATTGGAGACCGGCGGCGGGCACAGTATTTCCAGTTATCGTTTGCAAAGTATGACAATGAAACGTGGCGTCAGTGGAATGAACGACTCAACATTGTCCACAAGCAATGCCTCATTGAATGGTTTGTTGGGAATTTTGGTTTAATTTACGTCCGTAATTTACAAAAACTAAAGGGAGTCAGACCAGGTTGTGCAGCCTTACAGTTAATTAAGACTTACTTAGATCAGTGCTGGGCTTGGGCTGGTTAGAATTTGTAAAGAACAATTTACCTAGTATCTAGTAATAGTAAAGGGACCTTTTCTTTTTCAAATTTCATACACAAAATTTAAAAAAATTCCCATTTGGAAATTAAATAGAATTAATTTTTGCATATTTTTTAGATTCAAAATTGCCCGAAAAACGCCAGCGATCGGATTCGGACAGTGTTGGTGGTGGGACCAAAGAGAATTTGGATGAAGCGGATGGAAATGGCAGCACAACCTCAACAACATTGACGGCGGAACAAGATTTTCAAATGAAGCGTTTAAGTGAAATGTTAAATGTGCAACAGGACCAAATTTGTCAGGCATCCAGGGCATTGGCATTTTGCCGTCAAAATGACCTTTTTCGCGGGAGCAAAGAGGAGGTTTGTAGAAATAATTTTACACTAACCTAGCGAATGAAAGTTTATTCTTCGAAAATATTATATGTAAAAATGTTTAAGTAAAAAATTCATAAAAAAGACAACCAATCCGAAAAATATTGGCCTGTGGCCTCTGGACGGGTTCGAATTTATGACCTAAATATTCCAGAAGTTAATTTGGTTAAAAAATTTACAAAAAAGTTGATAATCTTCCCTCGTATAATAATTATTTTAAAGGTGGATGCTCGTCGCGCATTGCTCATTTCAACCCAACGTGGAGCCGCTTTACGTCTGGAACGTGGTCGGATCTATAATAATCGTGCCTTCTCAAATTTGAATGAACCAAAAGGGACACTGGCATTCAAATCAATCTGTGTCCGATTAAACCGTGAATATGTGAGCAATTACATCAATCATCCAACAAGTTAGTTTAAATTTAGACATTGGATTTAGCTCCGAGTTCGACGGCTTCCTTTTAAATAAAAACCTTTTTTTGCCTTCTTAAAATGTTTAGTAAAGAATTTTCGGGGTTGTGAGCAATCCAAATTTTGCATTGGTTTATTAAATCTGACTATGACTACATTGTTCAAACAGTTCAAAAACGATTTAAAAATTTTTATTTTGGTCGAAAAAATTACGCAAAAATTTTACAAAAAAAATAAAAAATTTAACCTTTTTTTCAAAAAGTGTCTTCAATCAAAGTATTTAAAACCTTACTGTTTACAAATTTAATTCCTTAATTCTAATTTCAGTAACAAATCGATACCATTTCATTGTGCTGATCAAATGCGGCGAACAAGTTTTCCACACAACTTTGAAATCCAGCGAGGATTGCATAAAAAGTGGTTTCATTGAATTCACTCATCACATCACCATTTCCGGCATTTCACCCGATTTTATTTGCCATTTGGAAGTTTACTCATTGGTATGAAAAATTCATTTAATTATGCAATTTATTCATTTTTTGCAGAAATCATTGACCGATGGCACAGCGGCCGGCCGAAGTGCGCACAGCAAAAAGGGAACATGGCGTCGAATGGTGATCAGCACACCGCTGAATGCATACACCCATACATTCAGTCAGTTTTTTGACATATAAAATTATTTAATTTTATTATTGGAGATTCGTGATTAAATTTTAAAGCCAAAAATGTTAATTTTTATAGGCAAAAATGTAATTTAAAAAAATTAAAATTGCATTTTATAATCATTTTGATCGAAATTATTTAAGCGAATTTTCTCCCAATCCAAATTTTTTGATGTTATTTTATTACCAAATACCAATCAATGATTCGATAGATCAAATTTTTTTGCCAAATATATTTTTTAAGATTTTTTGGTCAAATAATGCAACAAAAAAAACTAAAATAAGTTTTTGAACATAAATTTTTACATTTTTTTTTAAATTAAAATTTTATTCTAAATTTCAATGTTTTTGACACTTATTAATTCAATCCAATTTCTTTCAGCCAACAATACAACCGGAAATGTGCACGCCAATCGTCCAGTTGGCGAACTTAATTCGGGCTTCTCAATAATTGGAAAATGTGCCATTACTCGCCAACTGATTGGACGCGAAAAATTCTCACTGATTGATACGGTCTACCCACTGGATGGATGCTTGATTCTCAACATGGACTCATATCCGGACCAGAATTCCGTTCAACAATGCCAACATCGTTCATTCCTTTCCCTCTACCAAATCATCAGTGGAATGGGCTCTTGGAATCGATATTGGTGTGTGCTGGGCAATGGGGAGCTGAATTTTTGGCGTTATCCGGAGGACGAGGCCACCAAGGTAAAAAATTGGGGTAATATTCTAGTTCTATGTAACCCTTTTTTGGAAAAAATTTTGCTTTTGAAATTTAAAATTTTTTATAAGTTTTGAAGTTTAGGGATTTCGAATATCACATTTATTTTAAAATGAACTACGACAACAAAATGTTGATTCAAAAACCGATTTATAAAATATTTCATATTTTTTCACAAAATTTCTTTTAGATTTTTAACAAAATAAAATTTGTGGAATCATCGATCACGAAAAAAATAAATAAATTTTTGATAGTCGTTTCATTGAAAAAAAAATTTCCAAAAATGGGGAGATGTGATCGAGAATATTACCATAAAATTAAATTATTATTTCTAACTAAAAAATGTAAATTAACAGAATCCAACTGCTCATTTGAAATTGGGTTGGTGCATTTCACAAGTGACTGCCGTTCCACAATCGACTGCATCATTTCCGAATTCAATGCAATTGGACGTGATGGAACCGCCCCGAGTGGAAGGAGAACATAAAGAGTGCATCAGGTGGGGCCATAAAACGATAAAAGAATTTAATTTGTTCATAAAAGTTGCTAAATTAAAAAAAAATATTGCCGAAAAATGGCATTTTTGGGGCCAAAAAAAAATTTTTTTTGATAAATTAATTTATTCCATATTTTAAAAATAATTCAAACATTTTTTCCAGAATGTTATTTGCCGCCGATACACCAGAAGAAAGGGATTATTGGATTCAAGGAATTAATCAGGCCATCAAAAACAGCAATCTTTGGCGATCGACCAAACAACACAACATCGGCACCAGATTTCCATCCATCCAACAATGTCAATGAAAATGTGTTGAGGAATGAAAATGAATTTATGGGCTGATTTTGAATGAAAATAGTGAATTTGCCTATTTAACAAAATATGACCAATCCTTTCCCCCCAACTCCTCTGCTACATTTTATCCAAAACTAACCAAACTTCCCCATCACAAACCCATCGACGATGCAAAGAACCCCAAAAATTCGATGTTATTTTGACTGACCCACCACCCCAAACCGCACATTTATTTAATTTCATTGATATTTAATTTTTATTTTGATTAAATACGAATATATATTGTAATTGTCCCACTCCATCATTACGCATTTTTGACATCCTATAAAATTAGTTTATTGGTGAAAGTTGAATAAATTTGTTGTGGAAGAATCAAATGGCAGAATGTAAAAAAAACAAATTTGTGACTTTTGTTGTAAAAATAACAAATTTTGTGACTTTTATGGATGTGGCAATTATTTTGCCAACATTTGTAAAGCCAAAAGAATAAATTTGAGCCTTTCCCACCCAAAGCAAAAGACTAGCCACTCCTTTTTGGCCAAGACTAATTTTGTTAGGGGATCCCAAGGGAATATGAGCGAAATAATTGAATTCAAAAGCCAAGAAGAAGGGTACAAGGTCCCGGTCCGCAAAGCTTATTTAGGTACACGGCCAAATTCCCATTCTTTTTGTAAGATCAAAGTTCAAAAATTATTTAGTATTAATTTTAATTTTGTTGGTACATATTAATATTACATATCCATTTCCATATTAATTAGCATCGATCATAACAAAATAAATTCAATTTATTAGAGAGACAAACATTAATTATGTCCGGAAGGAATAAATTTAATTATATACAAATTTAAAGGCCAAAAAATTAACCAATTTTGCGAATGGATTAATCAAATCACTTCTTATTTTTTAATTGTTTTTGCCACAATTCTGCACAAAATCCAACCAAAATCCAATCTTTTAAAGCCACTAAATTCCATCAAGTACATTCGGTGAAAATTTTCAATGCTAAAAACAACGGCGGCTACGGATGGGGAAATGCGTGGGAAAATGCTGTACAAATGGACCGAGACTCTTGGCCATAGGTTGCATTTTAAATGTAGGGAAATGGCGGTGATGGTGGGGGAAATGGAAAAAATTGATCATCATCGTCGGAGGAGGTTGTGGCCAATGGTCCCACATTTTCCCTTTTTCATGTCTTTGTTTTCACGTCAAAATATATTTTATTTTTGTCAAGGGAAGAATGCGTGTCTTCCACCCGTAAAGCACAATTTGTTGCCAACACAAAGGGGAGGGAGAGCACAAAAATGAATTGTGAACAATAAAACAAAAAAAATCATTCATATCCATTTCTATTTTTGCACATTTTTTTTAAATTGGCAAATTCATTCGCATATCGCATGCCTTTTGGATAATTTTAATTGGAAATGTGATGCATGATTTACGTGATTTGCACTGCATATCTCAAAATTTGATCCTTTTGATGAAGCTCTAATTAACCTGTACCCTCCTTTATTTTTGAATACCAAATAGAAAAGCCTAATGCGCAATGATCCTCTCATTAAATAATTCCCTTTACTTTCATACGCATATCCCTTTATCATTTTCAACAATAAAATTTTTGTATTTTTGTATCCAAATCCAATTATTACAAACATTTTCCTTTTAGGCATACAAACTTTGCCACGCCCTAACGACTTCGTCCAAAAGGGATATCCTTTATAATCTTTCATAATTCCATCCGAATTTCCAAATATACATACCTAATCAAATTTGTCAATCCCTCAATATAGTAAATTAATTCATTAAAAATGCTATATTTTCCCACTAATTAAATATTATTTATTTTCCCTATACCACTATCGGTCAGAAAATCTTCTTAGCTTTGAATTGAAGCACTTTAAATATATTCCCATTGGACTTTAAATAGAAAATAATCGAAACAGGACGATTCAATAGCTAGTCATTCTTTTGGCCATAGTTCAACACAAGGAAGCAACCAATTCAGGAAGAGCGATATGCCTTTCGAAAGCTCTAAATCTCCTCTAAAAAGTGGCTTTTTTAAATTTGTGATAATTTAAGTAAATTGTAAAATAATCGACTTTTATTCCAAAAATTCAGATTTAATACCTCACATGCAATTTTTTTGTGTTGGAATTCATAAAATTAAATTAGATTAATTATAGACTATAAATATAAGACAATTTCGGCTTTCAATTCAAGTGGTATATCGCCTTTGGATATTGACTTGTTTAGATATGGGCCAAAAACTAATTCAGTTATTCAATCGCCATACCGAACTGTACCGATAAATAATTCAATAAAATGCTCTCTATTTTCCCACGCACGGACTTTAAATTAAATATTCTTTTATTTTCCCTATCCATTATCGGGCCAGAAAAATCTTCTTCCTCAGTCAGCATTGAAGCATTTAAAATATTATCCCTTTGATTGAACTTTTAATCGAGAAAAGTGCACTTTTTAATATTAAATTGAATGCTTTTTTCCTACTTTATATTTCAAATTGCTTTAACAGAATTGTTTTAATTTTATAATTGGCCATCAACAAAAATGTTCCTCACCGATGGTATAAAAATAGAAAATTGGGGAAAATTAATTTTTCACCCATTTTTAGAATCCATTGTTCGCTGTTTGCATCGCCTCAATTCCCTATTTTGTTCCATCGTTGGCATTCCACTCAATCTTTTGCTCATTTGGCTCATTCACAAGAGGACCGTGAAAGAAATGCGCGTATACAGGTGTGCCAATGGCCAAAATTGTTAATAAGCTCCAATGAATAATTGGAAGCAACAAAAAGAAATGGAGAAGGGTCTCATTTTAGGTCTAACAGACATTTGTGCCCTCAAGTCTCATCAATCAAATTCCGACAGCTTTTTTTCCCTCCGTTCCTCAAAAAATTTCCCCCATCTATCGTAGGCAATAAGCACCCAAATAGCGCTGATTGGTTAAAGATGATTCCGTATGTTTTTAGCTTAGAATAATTCCTTCTATTCTTTTGGATTAATTCCACATATTCTTAGATTAGATTAATTCCTGCTAATTTAATTCCGCCTGTTCTGATTTTAAATAATTCCGCCTGTTCTGATTTTAAATAATTCCGCCTGTTCTGATTTTAAATAATTCCGCCTGTTCTGATTTTAAATAATTCCGCCTGTTCTGATTTTAATAATTCCGCCTGTTCTGATTTTAATAATTCCGCCTGTTCTGATTTTAAATAATTCCGCCTGTTCTGATTTTAAATAATTCCGCCTGTTCTGATTTTAATAATTCCGCCTGTTCTGATTTAAATAATTCCGCCTGTTCTGATTTTAATAATTCCGCCTGTTCTGATTTTAAATAATTCCGCCTGTTCTGATTTTAATAATTCCGCCTGTTCTGATTTTAAATAATTCCGCCTGTTCTGATTTTAATAATTCCGCCTGTTCTGATTTTAAATAATTCCGCCTGTTCTGATTTTAAATAATTCCGCCTGTTCTAATTTTAAATAATTCCGCCTGTTCTGATTTTAAATAATTCCGCCTGTTCTGATTTTAATAATTCCGTCTGGTTAAGAGCTGACTGAAATTAGGTTGTTGAATTTGATTATTCCAAAAAAAATATGATTTAATATGAATTTTCCCTTCTCATCAATTTATTCACTATTAAAATATGTATGACGGAGAAAAAGACATCAAATTCACTTTTCAGCCGTATTCTGTTGCAAACTTGCTGCACGGATTTGCTCTTTTTGGTGGTAAATGAGCTGAGCCAACCAATTTTCATTATCGATGGTCCTGTGGCATTGGGTCTTTTGAATGGCCCAATGCGTAATTCGGCAACCGGATGGAATTTTACCGCATTCACATTTTGGCTTTTCAACTTTTATTTTTCCATTTTCGGCATTTGCGTCCAATTCCTCTATCGATATTTGACACTTTGCCGGCATAAATTTATATTTGTTATTTCAAATATTTCCCATATAGAAAACGAACAATTTCAACGTGTGCTCATTTATCCATGTTGGCCATTGCTTCCGCCTTGGATGCTGCCATTTTTGTATTCTTCTACTTTGTTGCCTATCCGAAAGAGGGAAGCCGGTTTTTGGAGGATCAAAAAATGTTGGGAATGTTGGAAGTGGAAGGCCATCATCAAAATGGAACAATTCAGCAATATTCACCATTGACCCTTTCCTTTCATATTGACATTGTGAGTGGTGCCATCCGCCATATAAAATTGACCACAATAAAAAGGAAAATTAAAATATTATCCAAATGAGTTCCCCCTTGAATCAAAATAATTTCCAGCTTCAGCTGCCAATTAGTTGGAAATTGTGGTGCCTTTGCCTGGTATTGACCATCTCTGCCTGCTATGCCATTATTGGCCTCTGCACTGTTCGCACCATCCAACACATTCGAAAACATTTGGCCGAGCACGGATTCAGCAAATTGAAGGAGGTCAACAAACAGTTGAATGCCACACTCATTGGACAGGCAAGTTAACATTAACATGTGCTACTCTTTTGACCGTATCTCAACAAGAAGGAAGCAATTATTTTGGGAAGGAATGCCATTCGAAAGCTCAACTTTCCTCTAAAAAGTGTTTTGTTTTTGAAATATTTGTGATTTTTCCTCATGAAATTCGGGTTTATTACATTCAATGACAGGTATAATTTTTTTCAAAGGTGGATTTCATAGAATTTAAAAGCCACATTATAGAGGATATTTTGAGCTTTAAAATGGTTATATTGGCATCTCCGATTGGTTATTCCTTCATTGAGCTATGGCCCCTTAATCGGATCCAGTGAATCCTTTAACCCGTTAGTGCGTTTATTTCAATTTTTTAAATTTTTATAACAATCTTTTCAGTCTTTATAAATTAAATTAGCATTTTTTAGATTGCCTCTGCTCCCTTAAAAATTTAATCTATTCAATTTGATTTCTGCCAAATTTATAAGTAAACAAATGTATATTTCTTGATCCAAAAATTAAAAAAGACCACAAAATTTTATTTCGGGGATTAAAGACCAAATAAAGACTAATCTTAATTCTCTCCTAAAAAAGTAACATAACAATTTTCTTAGAGTAGACTTTCAATCGTAAATTCCTACTAAATCCTCTGGCAATGTGGAAAATTTGCCTTTTAAAATCCGCATTTTCCGCCTTCTTCCCAGAATTCATTAAAAATATTTTCCTCTTTTGACCATTTCCTCTCATTTAATCCATTTTCCCATTTTTGGAATGTTGAAAAGTTTGAAAATGTTTTTTTACTAATAAGTCTTTTTATGGGAATTTCACGTGTCATTCCATTCCCATTCCATCCTACAATTTCCGGCACAAAACTTTGATCCTCTTCATTTTTTTCCATTTTAAGCTTTTATTTATGCCATTTTGATGGGAAATGAACCTGATTCTTGAATTTTCATGCCTCCATCCATTAATGACATTTATTTGGCCATTTTGACGGATGAATGAGATCTTTGAAAAACGAAGAAATGTTTACTTGGAATTTTAGCAAAAAAAAAGATTCGGGGAATAAATTTATTCTAATTTTTAAGTCTTTTAGAGAATAATTCTTTTTGTAAATAATTTAATCAGTTTAAGTCAACTTTTTAATTCGCTGTTAAAGGGAAAATACTTCTAAAACTTCACACCTAATAAGACCTAATATACTATCTATCTATATCTACTGTAATGGGCAGTTCCCATAGGCAAAATCAACCAAATATATTTTATTCCCTTTCCCCTTTTTTCGATGTTACTGCCTGCATTCGCCTGCCTAATCCCCCTTTTCTGTGTTGCAAATGCGCTGATCTCGTCCAGGACAAGCAGGCCCATTCTTTATGCCCAAATGTTGTGCACAATTCCCGAAGCATGGTTGCCCGTCCTCAATCCACTGATTACCATTTTGGCCGTGAAACCCTACCGTCGTTTTTTTGCCATCCACCATGGACCCAATCACCAGCATACTCCGCCCATTTGGACCAGTATATGTTCGTCAGTAAATAGGTAAAAAAAACCAAGATAGGAATTTATCAAAAATGTTTTTTGGGGTTTGAACATGAATGACATTATTTCAGCCATTCTTATTCCTCCGCTTTTCCTTTCTATTTTCCTAAAAAACATTTGTGTTTCACTTAGCTTAAAAACATTTTGTGTTTCACTTAGCTTAAAAGCATTTTGTGTTTCACTTAGCTTAAAAACATTTGTGTTTCACTTAGCTTAAAAACATTTTGTGTTTCACTTAGCTTAAAAACATTTGTGTTTCACTTAGCTTAAAAACATTTGTGTTTCACTTAGCTTAAAAACATTTTGTGTTTCACTTAGCTAAAAACATTTGTGTTTCACTTAGCTTAAAAACATTTGTGTTTCACTTAGCTTAAAAACATTTTGTGTTTCACTTAGCTAAAAACATTTGTGTTTCACTTAGCTTAAAAACATTTTGTGTTTCACTTAGCTAAAAACATTTGTGTTTCACTTAGCTTAAAAACATTTTGTGTTTCATTTAGCTAAAAACATTTGTGTTTCACTTAGCTTAAAAACATTTGTGTTTCACTTAGCTTAAAAACATTTTGTGTTTCACTTAGCTAAAAACATTTGTGTTTCACTTAGCTTAAAAACATTTGTGTTTCACTTAGCTTAAAAACATTTTGTGTTTCACTTAGCTTAAAAACATTTGTGTTTCACTTAGCTTAAAAACATTTTGTGTTTCACTTAGCTTAAAAACATTTTGTGTTTCACTTAGCTTAAAAATATTTTGTGTTTCACTTAGCTTAAAAACATTTTGTGTTTCACTTAGCTAAAAACATTTGTGTTTTCATTTGCTCAAAAATATTTGTGTTTCGCTCACAATAAAATCAAATTCTTTATTTTTTAAAAATTAAGCCCATTATTTCGGGAATGAAAATAGCAATTTATGAGAAAAATTGTTCCCACTCATACAGAATTGGCCAATGGCCTTCCACATCATTTCTGAACATCCAGCAACAAAATCCACAACATCAGCAATGAAGCAATAATTTGAAAGAGGCAAATAACCCGGAGGAGACAGGCGATGGCACAAACAACCCATCGAGGGAAATGACAAGGACAATTCAGCAGAGAATTGTGCCATCATCGACAATTTAATTTATATAAAACTATTTGTGATTGATTCATCCAAAAATGCCAAAATAATTTCCAAATATTTTCCTCAATTTTTAATGTCTCATTAAAATCGTTAGAGTATGATTCAGTGCTGGGCCATTCTTTTGATTATAAATTAAACGAAACATCACAAATACTGGAAGGCGAAATGTGAAATTCATTTTCAATCATTTAAGCTTAAAAAAAGCATCGAAAAACATTGTGAAAGAAGATTAATTCACTCAATCAGCCAATTTTTGCCATTTACAAATTTATTCCAACAAAGTGCCTCCAAATGTGCTTTACGAAAAGCCTACGGACATAAACAAGGCCTTCATGCTCATTTTTTCCCTATATTATTATTCATTTCCTGTAAGTGCCACCGCGCATATTTTGACGGCCGATTTTTGTTGCCTTACATGAATAAATCAGACTGTATTCGTGCTTTTCTGGATGGATTAAATGAAAATTGTTTAGGAAAAAACGAGCGGCAATAGCAAAAGAACAATTTTGCTTTTTTGTTTGATATTGGTACTCAATCGAGAAATAACATTGGAAATAAAAAATAAGACGAAAAAAAAGGCAGAAAATTATCATAATCAATTCGCAATTAGTGCACAGAAAAATGTGGTTTTAAAAATTATTATGTTTGTTTTATATTTGCTTGGGATGGGATCAATCCAGTTTTTAATTAAAATTTACATTTTATCCAAATGATACCATGGTCTAATATTTTAAGAATTTGAAAATATTTAATAAAATTATTCATGAATGGAATCTTTTTATGGAATTCGACATGACTTTATCCTGTTGAAAATATTTTGCCTCATTCTCAAAGATCTGTTACAAATTGCCATTTTTGCACTAATTTGCCACAAATTTGTTGCGCACATGCACATTTCCCGCCATAATAAAGTGCAATATTTACGAAAGGAGGATTAATTTTTAATTTTTTTTCCATTAATTCATTCCAGCTGGTCGTCGTCTAGAAAGGAGACGAAAGCAGCTGAATTGAAAGCAACAAAGATTAATGGATTGGGGGAATGCCCGAATTGGGCCAATTTCAAGTACTTAAAATGCTCAACTAATGCCTAATGGCCATTTTTGAATCATTGAAAATTTAATTTAAATTCTTTCACCTTTCTTTCTAATTTTTCATTTTATAATTTTATGAAGCAGAACTCAGCTGATTGATGAGTGCCTGGGGCCATTCTTTTGGCTATAGCTTACTTAATAAGGAATTAACCAATTCTGGAAGGCGATATGCCATTTGAAAGCCCTAAATGTCTTCTAAAAAGTGGCTTTTCGAATTGTTGAAACTTTAAATAATTTGTTAAAATAAGCGGCTTTTCCTCCAAAAATTCAAGTTTATTACACTCAAAAGCATGTAATTTTTTTAAAAGATGAATTATAAAAAAATTTTTATAGGCCACATTTTAGAGGACACTTTGGACTTTCCACTGGCATAATACCTTCCAAGATTGCTTTTTGCCCCGTTGAGATATGAGTCAAAGAATGACCAACGCATTGTAGTGGCGGTACTGAATCGCACCTTAGCAAAATTATTTTGATCCTCAATGCAAAAAATAAGGCGATTTTCGCAAGGAAATATATTTATTTGTTTTTGTTTGGAGTGCAAAAATATTTATTTCCATTTGATTTGGCCAAAAAGCGCATTGGTGTGCCAATTTGTGAATAAAATTGATGAATAAAATTGAAGGCCAATGTGAATGAAATGTTTTTGTACTTGGCCAAAATGGAAGAACAACACACAGAGGATGGCACGGATGGGTGGTGGATCAGCCATAGTCTCTGGTCATTTTGGATTTGTGGATGGCACAGACCAAATCCTAGAGAGCACACAAAAAAACTTCCATCAGCAGAGAGGATTTGATTCTGTTTACATCCAAATCCAAGGGCCACTCTCCTTCCATCCCTCTAAAGCTCCATAAAAGGTCAAGGCTCAGTCAGTCAGGCAGACCAGCAGACTTTCTCCTGTGTAAAAATATTTTTCCACAATTTTGCCATTTCCCTTGCGCAATCCCCCTCCTCCCTTTCTCTCATCTTTTGGTCCCCAATTGGCCTATGTCTAGAAGGGCACATTGTTGAGGTCAATATAATATTATTTTAACACTAAATTCAGAAAAATTTTTATCAAAGACGTCAAAAAGTGTGGCCATTGGATTCCTTATTCTCTTACGCGCCCCATTTCCCTTGCGCAATTCCATCCTTTTCCCCTCTTCCCTTCTCATTTTTGTCCTCCTGGCGGCTATTGTTTTATTCATAGAGGACAATAAAAAGAGTAAAATATTCCCAAAAGTGGACGTCAAAAAATCGGCAATGGAAATTAGAAAGTAGAAATGAACAAGGGGAAGTACGTTCAAATCCCTTTTATGTTTTCATCTTTGGTCCACAAATTTACATAGAAGTCCCGGCCCGTCTAGTTCCATTGTTTTTCCAAAAGGGCAATATAATATATGTACTTTATTGTCAAAAGTAACAGTAAATTTTTCTTATGGACGTCAAAAAGTGTCGCCAATTTATTAGAATGGAAAAAAGGAGGAAGTACGCGCATATTTTTGAGGAAAGGAAATTACAAAAGAGATAAGACACCGTCAATCATTCATTCATTTTATTAGCAAAAATGCAATCTTTTTCGTTGTTTTCTGCAAATGAAAATGGAATATAAAATTGGTGAGAATAGACAAAAACAAAAATATTCTTCCTTTTCTGCATTTGCACGGGTCCAGCGGGACTTGAATTGTCCCTCGCATTTTTCCTCGACCAAACATATTTTGGCTTATCATTCATTTTGATAGGCTTATCAATTGAAAGGGAGGGGGAAGGAAGGAATTTTTGGGCCAGAAGCCAAAGATGATACCAAATTGGGGGGAAGGGCTGTGGGAAAGGACCATAAAACATTGTTGGTGAATAATAAAATATTTGTTGGAGACAATGGCAAAACATTGTTTTGGATGGATGGCACAAAGTCCATTTGGAACAGCCGCACTTTTCCTTTTGCTGCCATCAATTCATTTATTTATTTATGCCATTCTCTCCAACTCTACCAGTGTTGATTGGCCTTTCCCAGCCAACTTCTTCTTCCTCGCCTTTCGGCTTCTGTGAGGCCATATGAAGATCAACTTCCCCCTTCTTGCCATCAATTATGCCACACTCTTCAATTTATTTTTGATTTTTTCATGGATTTTGGCCCTTTATAAACCACCACTAATTTCCCTTGGTATCTTCTCAGGTTCCTAAGGAGAGTCCATGTGAGGACATTCCTTTTCTACCATCAATAATGGCATTTTTGATCCATCAATTATTTATGCCATTGTCATTTAGGTATCTGAATTTGAAGGCCACCTTATTTTCTCCATACTTCCTCCCATTAATTTTTTTCGGAATTTCATAAGTAAACTTCACTCCTTTATTTGATTCTTTCCCAGTCCATCTTCCCCATTGATATGCCTTTTGGCTTCTGAATGAGGCCATGTGAAGGAAAGGGCCACCTTTCTCATGTCAGATATAGTATTCTACTCCAATTTATACTGTTGATTTTCCCTACGGATTTTGCCAATGGATTTTCCCTTTTCCCCTTCCCCGAGCACCGTACTCTCTTCTTTGGTTAGGTCGCCTTTTCCCTATCCCAACTTCCTTCCTTCAAAAGTGCCACATTTTGAGCCATCAAATTGTGTCATTGTCTCCATAATTTTTGTGATTTTTCCCTATGGTTTTTTCTGGCATTTTTCTTTGCCTTCTGGCTGATTGAGTCCATTTGAATTGTGCCACTTTTTCCATTCATCTATTTCCTTTGTGCCAATTCCAATCTTCAACCCAATTTTTCCATCCAATTCATTCAATTCATTTGTTTCGCGCGGTCACTTTTTAGGAGACAATGGAGGACATTCCACACAAACTACTTATTCTGCTGGCTAAAAATGTCAATTTTCCTTTCTTTTTTATCTAGGAGGCCAAAAAATTGCATGTCCTAAACATTAATTGGCGATTTTTGATTTCCTCCAAACAATAATAAAAATGAAGCAAACAAACATCAAAAAGGAAATGGGGGAGGAGGCCAACATATTCCACCAAACAATGCCTCCTAAAACTATAATTTTAATTCATTTTCTTTTTTGTAAAACATTCCCTGTTCCCTCCCCCACAAATTTTTTCAAACAATTGTCCCGCAAATTCCAACATTTTTTCGTGATTTCTTTTTGGAATGAATTCTTTTTCGAATAATTGGAAAAATTTTGAATTTGTTAAAATTTAGAAGATATAAAATATTCTTAAATTCATTAAAATTACTCGCAACTTTTCGTGTTAAAAATTGGCCATTTTTATGGCCATAAAATTTGGCCCATTCCTAAATTTTTGGCCACATTGTTTGGCACGATAATTTTAGGAATGATAAAAATTGGAATCCTTTGAAAAAAAAAAATAAAATTGTAGGAACAAAAATCAGCCAAATTGTTTTCTTATTAAGAATTTTGTGGCCATTTTCCTCCTTCTTCAAATTAATTTTGGCCAATTTTGTCTGGTCCATTTCCGGGAAATCCAACTCAAATATTTGACTGCTGGCCTCCACCTTCCGCTTTAATTTTTGATGTTTTAAATAAATGGAAAAAGTTCAAATGTGATGGGATAGTCACGTTTCACGGCAAAATGGACAAAAGTGAAGGAGAAAATGTGTTCAAAAAATAAGAAAAAAATTAGGTTTTTAAGAGCTAAAATTGAATAATTTTTCATAATGTTTTCCTTGGAACAAAAATCAAGACAAATTATTTCGCATTTTATGGAAATTTTTCTTTTATCTAGCTGGTCCATTTCCTGGAAATAATTTCGAATTCAAATATTTAAATGGCCTCCACCTTCCACTTTTAATTTTTGATGTTTTAATTTAAATTTGATCGAAGTTCGTGGGGGTGGGGGGGGGTAGTCACGCTTCAAGGAAAAAAGCAGAGATAAAGGCACAAAAATAAAGCAGGAAATGTGTTCAATTTAAACAAGGAAAAATATGTTTTTAAAATGGGCCAAAATTATATTTTTTTCACATTGTTTTCCCGGCCAAAATGGTACAATTTTTAAATGGTTCCTGGGTGGATGGCTCCAAATAACCATCCAAAAATTAGTACAAATTTAATTCCCCCAAAATTCCAACTTCCTGCTTTTTTTCTCAGCTTCCATCACAGATTTTTGTATTTTTGGCGGTCAAAAACAAACACTTAAAGGAAATTGGCCATTGCCATTGCCATTCCTCCTCATCCCTGATTAATGTTTGATTCCTCCTCAGCCGCCGCCGCCGCGAAAATGAATTTATTATAGTGCGCAAAAATATGACTGACTGCCGGCGCTGATATTCAAATTGAAAATAAATGAGGGAGGAAAATGTGCGGAAAGGCACGCGGATTACATCCCCAAAAAGAAAGATTTGAAATGGGAATTTTGGAAGGAAACTTGTTTACGATTTACGGTTTCACTTCCAGCAGGGCTGTCGCCTGATTGAATACCTAGACCATTATTTTTGACCATAACTCAATAAGGAAGTAACCAATTTGGGAAGGCAATATCCCTTTTGAAAGCCTTAATGTCCCCTAAAAAGTGGCCTTAAAATTTTTAGAAAAATTTATAACAATTTATCAAATAAAACAGCCAAAAATTCAAGTTTATTACACTTAAAGACATGAAACTTTTTAATAATATGATTTGATAAAATTTTAATTTGATTTAATGAAATTTAAAAAGCCACTTTTTAGAGGATTTTCTGTTCTTTTCAATGGTATATCGCCTTCTAAGATTGGTTGCTTCCTTATTGAGTTATTGGCCAAAAACCCAACGCAATTAATAATATAAATATTCGGCATAATCCTCAAATCATCTATATTTTAATTCCCTTCCAAAAATTGATTTCTGTGTTTAGCCCATTTAAAATGCCATCATTAAAATGGCGGCCAAAAAAACACACAAAAATTCCCTCAAAATAATCCACAATTATCCAATTCAAATTTGAGTCCACAAATAAACTCATCAAAAAAACCTCTGATGTGAGGAAGGGAGTAATTATCCTCCACCCACAATTTCCATTCATAATACCACATTTTATCCTAGCCATTTTTAATGCATTTAATTGTTCCATTTTAGTCTCACAACCATTTGGCTATTTTTTGAGCCCCCCTCCATCCCAATACTCATCAAACAAAAAAACAATTTAAGGAACTAATTTTTGAAGGCCAAAAAATTACTGCCTTTTTCACTCCCCCATCCATTTCCTACCCTACCGTATTCCTTCTATTCTTAGAGAAATGCCAATTTTTTTATTTTCCTTGTTCCCTCTAAAATGCATAGGGGAAAATTGCAAAATAGCACCAGGTTGAGTAATTGCCTAAATTTTGATATAGCTCAATGAGGTAATCACCAATTTGGGAAGGCGATATACCTTCTGAAAGCCCAAAGTGTTTTCTATAAAGTGGCTTCAAAATTTCTATGAAATTCACCATTTAAAAAGTGAAAAATATCTTTGTGTATAACAATCTTGAATTTTTAGGGGGAACAATTTATTTACCTAATTATTTTTAATAAATTATTTAAGTTTTTCAAAAAAAATGAAAAGCCACTTTTTAGAGACTATTTATGGCCTTCAAATGGCATATTGCCTCCCAAAATTGGTTACTTCCTTGTTAAGCTAATGGCCAAAAGAATGAGTTTTGTTTTCCCTCCCCTCTACCTTCCACCGTATTCCTCTTTTTTTGTGCCAAAAATAATTTTTTAAATAATTTCTAAAATTGGCTAATAATTCATTAATTTATTTCCCCACCCCCACCATTAATACTAAAATCACACAATTTCCAAAAATTCTTATTATTTTAAAATTTTTGTTCTTCCATTTTTTTGCTATCCAATATTGCGTGTTTTTTGAATGAATTGGCCAAAATTCCTCTGATTGAATTCAGCAAATTAATTTTGCCTATCCCTCCTTTCCCATTTCCACCCTCCAAAAATGACTTTTTCCTATTTTTTTTGAACCATTTTTGTATTTGTACTTTTTTAATAGAATTTCCCACCTAAATTTGGAAGAGGGCTAATTTTAATTTTGTTAAACATTTTTGGTCACAATTATTTTGCCCATTTCCACTTTTGATGTCATTCACTCGGTGTCAAATTTGGCATCATCAAATTTAATTTTGGCATCGCACAATTCTACCTTTCTTTGGTGCTACCTTCTTTGTTCTTTCACTCAAATTGTACTGTAATGAAAATTCTTTGGTCGAAAAAAATTTGGTGTGAAAATTGGCTTATTATTTTTGACATCATCAATTTGGTGGGAATGGCAAAAATAATTTAATTTTGAGAGAATAAAATTAGGTCAAGAAAAATTGAGACAAAATTGGGTCGAACAAAGATCGGCTTTTTTAATATTTCTTTAAAGGTCCAATAATTGGGGAGAAGCCAAACTTATTTTTATAATAACTCAACAATAAATGAATTAATTTTGAGAGTTTTGATATCAAATCAAAGAGTAGACACTCTTGGATCTCAAATTATTTAAATTGGTTCAGAATTGCTGAAAATATGATCAAAAAAAAACTACTGAAAATTTGGCAAATCGATAATAAAGACCATTTTAATATATTTTTGATCAAAACCCAATCAAATATTGAATCTATATAAATAAAATTAATATCATTGGATAGCCAAAAGTCTGCTCTTTAATTTGATACCGAAATAATCAAATTTGGTTCATTTCTTGATGAATTATAAGGGACATTGACATCAAAAATGTGGCATTTTTAATGGAGTAATTCACAAATTTAATTGAAAAAATTCGGGCCCAAAGTTTAAAGGCCATTTGATTTATTTTTGGTTTCCTTTGATTATATCATGTTCTGGGATTTGTTTTATAGTAATTTCCTAATTCCATAATTCGCCAGCCTATAAAGATCCAAATTATTTCCCCGAATTAACCAACATCATCCCGTGGCCATCCACATGAAAATGATGGCCATAAAAATTAATGCTAAAAATAATAAAAAAAGAATAGGTAAATGTCATTTTGTGCCTCATTTTTGGGTTAATCGGTCGGGGATGACCTTTTTCCCCTGCATTAATCCTTTTATTACTTCCTCCCCATTTTTTACAGACGACGATGAGATCATCCGGGCATTTGGGGGGAAATTATTGGGAATATTATTCAAATATTCATGGAACAAAAACAAAAGAAGGTGGCCAGCAAAAATGCCGGAAAAGTAAAAAATCAGGGAGATTAATGAGAATCGGCAGGAGACCAAATGGACAGAAAATTGGATACAAAAATGGGTGACAAAAATGATTAATAAAAAATGTTTTTTGGCCACATAATAACACACAAAATCATTCTCCAAACATAAATTGACTTTTATTGTTAGGGAGGAACAATTTTTTGGCACAAATTAATTCCTTTTTTTATCCATTTTTTGTGGCAATTAATTTTTGGATACTTATTAGTAATAATATATTGGCGAAAAAGTATTGAAATTGCCGAAAAATAAGTATATGATGCCAAAATTATTAAAATTAGATAGAGCTGGTCAAAGATGGACGCATTGAATGGAATATAATTTATTATGGTTTGGTCAAAATTAAATGGGTATTAAACGGTTTAAACCCATTTTGGTTTAATGGTTCAAAACTAACTAAGTTAGATTTGGTTAAATCTAAACCAAAATAATATAAAATGATGATCACTGCGCTTCAAATTTTTTCGTCATTTTCAATTTTCGACAAATTATATATTTTCTTAAAATTTTTAACTATTTGGGGCCCAATCCTCTCATTGGCCCAATCCCTAAAATCCAATCACATAATTTTCTGATTTTTGACAAATAAATTTCATTTTCCAATTTTAAATTGCCTAAAAACCCAATAATTTGGTGTTCTCTTATGGCCCAAATTCCTTGCCTAAAAGATGGAAAATTATTAAAGAAAATAATAGAATAAAAATTGGCCAAAAATTGGCACATGATTTGGCAACCTTCCTTTCTTTTTTCTTAGCAATACAAAATCCATTTTTGTTCCTTTCAAATTTTGGCCAAACTCCTTCTTGGCCCATGGCTTCAATTCATTCAAAAATTTGTGGCCAAAATGCAAAGCTTTTCCCATTTTTATTATTTGCTCTTTGATCCTTTCCCCCTTTTCCCCATATTATGCGTTAATTCCTGTTGGCTCACTTTTCGCCCCACACAAATTTCTTCAAAGATTATAAAATAAATTTTGAGGAAAAATAAGCAGATTAAAACGTACCCCGGCGCCAAAAACACACATAATATTTTCTCCCAATAATAATTTTCTTTTTATGAGGCCGCCTTTGAAAGGGCAAAGATTTTAAAATATAAATGGACAACCAAAAAATATTATACCAAGAAGAGTTAAAAATGGTGTTTGAGCCTCAAAAATTTGTCAAAAATCCGCACCAATAAATGTTTGAAATGAGGAGGGGCCATTTTGGCGTGCGCGAAAAAATAAAAGGCGGTACCGCAAAAAAGTGGGCGGTCCCAAATTCCCACAAAAAGCAAATCACAAAAATTTGCACTTAAAATGTGTGTGCGTGGGGAATTGGGTGGGATTGGCTATGGCTTCCACAATTTTGGCCGTCGTCGTCGTCCTTTTTGGCTATTAATTTCCTCCTTCCCTTTCATTGGGCGCATTATTTAAGGTGGCCACCATTTTTAGTTTTTCCTTCATTCCACCTTCATTCACCCCTTCTCCTCCTTTTTTTTGGCCAACCGTAATTTAGTTCCCTATTCCTCATTTTCAACAAAACAGTGTCTTAAATTTGCCTCAAACAAATTTTTTTATTGTTTATTTGATCAAATTAAGCATTAAAGGTGATTAATTTAGATCTGATTATCTTCAAAATAAGAATAATTTTTTATGACAAAATTGTGCCTAAAATCTAACAGGGAAATATTTTAAAAATCCCAATGAAAAATTTTATAATTTATTTGAAGAACAGATTAAACATTGAAAGAGTCCTAAAACTTTGATAGGATGAATTTTTTTTATTGGTTGCATATAAAATTATATCTATTTAAATGACATTTAATGATTTGTTTAGGCTTTAATTGTGTCTTTTGAATTTGGTTATAATTCAAGTTTAGGTCATTTTAAATAGTGCCACTATTTACCTCTTTATGACATAACAAAAAATGAAATAAAAATATATTAAAATTTGATTCATTTCAAAAACCCAAAAAATACACAAATGCCCATATTAACTTTCCCATTTTTGCATATTTTGGATAAAAAAAAATTAAAATTTGTCTATTTCCACCTAATTTTCATACCTAATTTTATCGGAAAAAATAAATAAATGTCTTTGCCATTTTTAGCAATTCACAAAACATTCATAAAAATGTTCAAAATTGTCTTCTTTTTCATTTTCCTTTCCACCATCTGCTTTTGGCCACAACCTGCGGCATTCAGCCATCAACCCATTGCTGAGGATGACCAAATTGAGGCCAACAATTTGGTCCTTTTGGACGACAATGGCCAATCCTCACAATCGGCTCCAATGCTATTTGTGGACGAAAATGCTGAAAATACCAATGATTTGCCCGCTGGCCCATTTCGCTCTGCGGCCAGTCCAAATCGACCAAATATTTTGGTGCTGATGGTCGATGACCTTGGCTACGGTGATTTGCAAAGTTATGGGAATCCAACGCAAGGATGGACCGAGGTGGACCATTTGATGTCGGAAGGTGTCCGTTTCACGAATGCCTACGCCGCCGATTCAATGTGCTCACCGAGTCGTGCCGGATTCATGACTGGTCCGTCTATTTTTGGGGAATGGGCAAGGGGAAATCCATTTTTCAAATGGGGAATTTATGGGGCAATTATATGGGATTAAAAATGCGGGGATAATTGGTTTAGCCTTTAAAATGGAAAGGGAATTAAAAATAATAACAAATGGCTTAAAAACAATAGAAAATGGATGGTATTAAATACTTTTAATCCTGGATTATTTTCTAAGTTTATAATTTTTTCTTATTGGTTAAATATACCTAGAATTAGATTTAGACTAGGACTAAATAATTTGGCTTTTGGCCATTGAATTGGTTTTAATAAATTCAAATTTTTTTTGAACTAAAAATTGGGTAAATTTTGACAAATGCCGCATCGTTTTCATCGGATTCTGCTTATTGTTGAAATGCCTTCAAGGAATAATATTAATATTCACTAAAATGGAATAAAACGCTTAAAATTGGAACCTAACATGAAAATATAATATTTTAGCCAATGGATATTGTCATTAATTTCTCTGAAAACATTTTATCTTCACAATTTTTCAGGCCGTTTGCCAATTCGTTTGGGCATTGTTGGAGGAAATCGAGTATTTTTGGTGACGGACACCGGTGGTTTGCCCAAAGAGGAGCCAACAATGGCGGAAATGCTCAAAAAGCATGGCTATCAAACTGGGATGGTCGGCAAATGGCATTTGGGCATCAACGCTTTCAACCAATCCGATGGAACATATTTGCCCGGGAGGCGTGGCTTCGACTTTGTTGGCCTCAATTTGCCGTTCACAAACAATTGGGAATGCGATGAGACAAAGGACTATTTCCAGAATGGGCCAAATCCGCTGAAATGTTTCCTCTACAGCGGAGATAAGGTAAAAAGGGAATTCGCGCACCGACTGTCATAATTTTAAAAATATTAGCTTTTGGAGCTTTTCAAATTTTGATGCTTTTTTAATATATATTAGAAAGAAAAAGTTTCAAAAATTATGCTCAAAAAGCTGGGGTTGGCTAAACTTCTGCATTTTTTCTTGTTTTCTAGTCATAATTTTCTGTCCAAAAAAACCTTATTTAATTAAAAATGGCCAATGCTAGCATAAATTATCCAATTTGATCCCTATTTAAAGATTGTCCAACAACCAATTCGATTTGAGAATTTGACTACGGATTTGTTGGCCGATTGGCGTCTTTTCCTCGAGAATTATGCACTGGCCGATCCCAGTCGTCCATTCTTCTTCTATTTCTCATATCCTCATGTGCATTCAACGCAATTTGCCAATCATCAATTCAAAGGAAAATCGGAAAGAGGTGAGTGGAGAATTGCCACATTGATAAAAGTGATTGTATTTTTCCTTACAAAAAATAAAATAAATCATTGCTTATTTCCTAATTTGGTTCTCCTTTGGACAATTTTAATTATTCTATTATTTTTGTTTTCTGCTTTGAGCCCGTAAAAAACGGAGGGAAGATTCCCGGGGAAGGAAAGAACTTTAGAATTAAAACTTTCCGGAAAGAAAAATAAACTTTCCGGAAGGAACTTAGAATTAAAACTTTCCGGAAAGAAAAATAAACTTTCCGGAAAGAACTTAGAATTAAAACTTTCCGGAAAGAAAAATAAACTTTCCGGAAAGTTAGAATTAAAACTTTCCGGAAAGAAAAATAAACTTTCCGGAAGGAACTTAGAATTAAAACTTTCCGGAAAGAAAAATAAACTTTCCGGAAGGAACTTAGAATTAAAACTTTCCGGAAAGAAAAATAAACTTTCCGGAAAGAACTTAGATTAAAACTTTCCGGAAAGAATTAAAACTTTCCGGAAAGAACTTAGATTAAAACTTTCCGGAAAGAAAAATAAACTTTCCGGAAAGAACTTAGATTAAAACTTTCCGGAAAGAATTTAGATTAAAACTTTCCGGAAAGAACTTAGATTAAAACTTTCCGGAAAGAACTTAGATTAAAACTTTCCGGAAAGAATTTAGATTAAAACTTTCCGGAAAGAACTTAGATTAAAACTTTCCGGAAAGAACTTAGATTAAAACTTTCCGGAAAGAATTTAGATTAAAACTTTCCGGAAAGAACTTAGATTAAAACTTTCCGGAAAGAACTTAGATTAAAACTTTCCGGAAAGAACTTAGATTAAAACTTTCCGGAAAGAAAAATAAACTTTCCGGAAAGAAAATAAAACTTTCCGGAATGAAAGAACTTAGAAATTACAATTGATTTCAAAAATGAAAATAACAATGTTTAATGTAAGAAATTAAGAATCAGAATTTAGAAATCAAAATTAAAGATCAAATTTAAATTTAACTTATTTAAAATTTGTTTTCAATTACTTATTGCTTATTCTCTCATATTCCCTCCCCATTATTTTGTAGGGCTTTTTGGTGACAATCTAAATGAGATGGCCTGGTCCGTAGGCGAAATCATTGGTGATTTACGAAAATATGGGCTGGACAGAAGCACATTGGTGGTGTTCACCTCCGATCATGGGCCACATCAAGAGCTATGCAATAATGGAGGGTCAACGGCTGGATTGAAAGGTGGCAAATCGAATTCTTACGAAGGCGGATTCCGAATTCCATTCGCCACTTGGATGCCTGGCAAAGTACTCCGGGGGGCTGTATCCAATGAGGTGATCTCCTCCCTCGACTTGTACCCAACATTTGAAAGGCTGGCCAAAGGAGAAATGGTAGACAAAGGGAAATATTGGCAATGGGATTTTTTATTATTCTTATGGATTCAGCCTGATTCCAATGCTGCCGGAAATGATGGTCGGCAATTCGAGTACAATCCGCAAAGGAAATTGGATGGAATCGACATTTGGCCAGAGGTAATATTCCGGGAAAAGAATATGTAAATTATTATCAATTGCCCATTCACAGCTCCTTGGCTATTCCGCATCCAGCGGTGTCCTCTACAATGATGTTCGCTACCATTTGAACAGTTTGAAGGTGCCGTTGAGCGAACGACGTCCACTTTTCTTCTATTGTAATCGAAATTTGATGGCCATAAGATGGAGCAATTATAAGGTTGAATGTGGTCCCATATTCCTATGCTAAATTCCTTCCTCCATAGATCCACTATATGACATCGCCAATCTTCAAAAACTTCAGTAAAGATCCAAATTTGGAGGAATTTTGTCCGGGTGGGAAGCCAAGAGCCGATTGGTATGAATCCAACTGGCTTAAATCCAATTAAATTAATTTATTCCCTTTAAAGGTACGTTAGCCAAACTTGTCCGGAGCATCAACTGATTCGACATGACCCACCGCTACTCTACGACCTCTACCGGGATCCATTCGAACTGTACCCGTTGGTGGACACTGGCAGTGAGGGAATTGTACATCACGTCTTGCAAAAGGCCAGTCGCATTTTGGCCGACCATCGACAGTCCATTGTGGCCGTGCCCGAACAGCTGGGCCATTTTTCGAGAGATGTGACACCGGTGAGCCGAAAAATAATAAGTGGAGAATTTATGCCAATGATTTTAGTGCTGTAATCCGCCTCATTGTCGATGTGATTTTTTGAATGGTGGAATGATGGAAGAGGAAGGGGAAGGAATTCGAATACGATCAATTTCTGGAAATGGTGGGAAAAAGAAGAAAAAACAGGTGGAAGTGGGCGAAGAGGCAACGGATGATGGAGCAGATGGATTCAGAAGATAGTTGGGGTCAAATGATGCAGAGGGAAACGGTCGAAAATGAGCTTATAGGCAACAGGAGAACCCAAAAGAGCACATAAACATAAAGCAAAAGCACAAATCTCACATCTAATAGATTAACTCAATTTCAATTCAAATAGTTTTCCCTTTTCCGTCCATTTAATTGGATCATTGGTTGATTTTGGTTTTGATTTGGGAATTTAAATTGCAAAATATCTATATTAAAATAGATAGTAAAATCTAATCAAAATTAACCATTCTTTCCTAGCCATATCCATCTATTTTCCGTTGTTTCATTCATAGTTCAAATTGTATTTACCATCCAAAATATTATTTTTTTACACACCCAAAACATGGTTTTCATGTTTATTTAGTGATAACAACAAACATGGTATTTTTTGAATATTCGCCCTTCCCAAAAATTCATGATTCCTCAAATTCCAATTTAACCAAAAATCCAACGATCATTTCTTCCAATTTAATTCAATTTTTTATTCCCCAATCCCAATTTCCCATTAAATTAATGTCCCCAATCTTTGTTTGTATTTGTTGACATACTTTTCGCCCAAATCCAATATCCATTCCGTACAAATATCCCAAGAAATCCATCAAATCAACCAAAAATGATCTTCTTTTTGAATAATTTAATTCTATTTATATTTTAATTAAGTTATTTTTCATTTCATTCATAATTAATAAAAAAATGATTACAAAATATCATAAATACAATGCGCAAAATATTAGAATATTAAAATGGAATTTATATACAATTTTTTAAAGAGATTAATGATGATTTATATTTGGAATATATCAAGTTAGGGAATTTTGGAGATTAGCATTTATATTTGGCCATAATTTTTTCATCCATTTTAATGTGTGCTTGCTGCATTGTTTGGGTTCATTTGCTGTTGTTGCCTTCTCGTGCTGCTGACCATTATCGTATTTTTTGTTGGGGCAATTCCGGCTACTCGACAACCACGCAAAAATTGCAATAATTCCTTGTTGAATGCAGTCCGATAATCCTTGCTAAATGTGGAAAGAAATAATAAAAATAAATTTGGATAAAAAGAAGGCAATTATAGATTATTAGATAGGAGTTGGACTATTCCCATTAAAAATGATTTTGTACCAACGGTGTACAGTTTTTTGGCCATAATTAAGAGAGGCAATAGCCAATTAGGGAAGGTGATATACCATTTGAAAGCCCAAACTTTCCTCTATAAAGTGGCTTTAAAATACTTTCTTTATACTCAATTTCTAAAAAATTAGATATCTTCGAGTGTAATATACCCTTTAAAAGCCTCTTTTTAGAGGAAATTCGGGGCTCTAAAATGGTTTATTGCCTTCCTAAATTGATTGGTCCCTTTGGTGAACTACGGATTCTGGTACACAATTAGCGGTATTCAATAATTTAATTAGGAATTTGAATCCCATTCCCCCACTTTTCAACACCTGAGGAAATATAGGACGGGTGCATTGATGGCTGAACTGATGTTCAACAAAATGCCATCATACGAATTGAAATACCATTCAAGGGTGGAACTCAATTGGAGTTGGGGAATGACGAAGGCGCGCATCAGGGAAACGTAGAAATAGCCGCCAATGTTGGCCAAAATGATGACGGCCAATGAGCGAAAAAGTCGTTGATTTGTGTTGCCTTGTTGACCATCGGCAGAGAGACGAGCTGAAATGGAAGTCAAATTTTAAATTGACAATTGACTATTTGACAATAATTTTCCCTTCATTTTAACAATTACTCCCTCCACAAAATAAATAAAAAATATTAAACAGTTTAAAAAATGAAAAAGTCAAAGTTTTTTTGAGGCCATTATAAATGAATTGTTGGAGGATTATAATTGGGTAAAGGATTAGTTTGAATGAGAGAAGCCGAACAAAATTGGAAGAATATTTAATAAAATTATGGGCTTAAAAATGTCCACATTTGGAAAATGAAACTAGTCTTTTAAACAAAATTAAGAAGGATTTTCTTCCAAGTTTTATGGCCATAAAAATTCCCACTATAATTTTTACCTACGATGCATACGCTTAATAGGTAGTAAAATCCATTAACTGGGATTTTTTTTAGCTATAATCATATCTAGTAGTCTTGACTCTTGAATTTCTTCTAATTAGTGGTTTTTGTTCCCAAATTCCCATCAACTCACTTGATTGCCATCGAATGATGAATCCAACCACCAAATACAGGCCAATGGTCACCACATTGAATGCCATACTACTGTACGTATAGATGGGACCGCATTGGCCAATGATCAGGTCAGAAACGTAGCCAGTGACCGGATAATCGGGATACAAATTTGCACAATCCCAAAAATTGATCAAAAGCCAAGTGCAAATTGCACCACAAAATAGACAATGCAGGGAAAGATAGACGGCCAAATGGAGTCGAGCATGGAAATGCGGGAGCAGAACACAGAGGAGACGATCCAAACCGGTGGAAACCTGCAAAATGTGCGCCAAACGGTTTATTGTTTTTGGCCAAATGAACTTGGGAGAGTGCCAAAGATATCAATTTTTGTATTATTATGCTAATTCGGACTAATCATTAATTTGATCTTATTTCCTGTCATATTTGATCATCATGATAAGAAAATGCCGGCATTTACAAATTTGAATCTATCCATGGTAAATGTATTGGCATTTTCTTACCAAGATTAAACAAAATTTGGCAAAATGGAGGCTAAATTCATTAATCATTACTACTTGACTTCCAATTAGCCCTAGGGAAAATGATTTTCTGGATTGAAAAAATGCAAAAAATGCTGACCATTGCCGAGAATATTCCGCCAATGCAAAATATTGGGAAGGCCAGAATGCGGAATGCCAGCCAATATGGAAGGAAATTTTTACAACTCAATGCCATCCAAAGGAAAAGCAAATGGCCAGCCTCATGGCCCATTTCGAAGAAGGAGGTCAATGCGAGCAAAAAATTGGCCGAACCATGAAGGGCACTTTTGAATGGATTCGAATATTAAAAGGGGAGGGGAACTAACCGATGGCGCAATGTGACAAAAACGACCGAAAAATTCATGAAAAAGCCGGGAATACTGACACAATTGAGGATCAGGGCAGTGAGGATGAGGGCCAGTGAATGGCCATGGCCTTGGTTTGCTTGGTAGAACTATGAAAATTGAGAATTTCGTAAGGAAAAGCCAAAAAAAAGATGGAATGGATTTTGGAAACTGTGCAAATTCGTAGGTTTTTTTGGCAGAAGGATAAAAGCTCAATTTAGATACTATTATTTTGATTTAATTGGGCAGAAGTTAGGCCATCTTGCGAATTGTCCCTTTGTCCAGCCATCGTCTCATTTCACTTACAATATTATTTTGGACAAATTCATTGGATGGAATTGACGAAGGAATATTAATGTTGGCCAAATTTTGGTTGTTCATTTTATTTTATTGGAATGGCAAAAATGTATACTTAAGGGGCATATGCAGATGGAAATGAATGACAGTGACTGATTTGCCCTCTCCAATTATTTTATTAAATATATTTATTCACTCCATAAATTAAATTAATTATTAATGTGATTGAATTGAATTATGCCTATGGAATTTGCCAATTGGTGGAGAAGTTTGCAAAAATTGTGTCAAAATTCAATTTTAATCAGAAAATACAAAATATTCTTGTCAAAAGTTTCAAATTCCACTTGAGTAGAATATACTTTACATGAAATTGCATTTTTTATCCCTCAACCTTTGGCCAAATTACTAATTAAAAAGGAATGATACGCATACGCAGTAGGCACCGACTTGCGGCTGACCCAAATTGTCGCCAGCTTATAACTAATCAAGGACAGAACAGATTTTAATGATTTTGATACCAAATTAAAGAGAAAGCTTATGGCTATCTAAATAAATTATTTTTATTAAAATTGGTTCAGTCAGATTTCTTTAAATTTTGCTCAAAAGATGATGGAAATTGGAAAATGACCTTTATGGATTCGCAAAATTTTTACCATTTATTGAACATAAACTAACAATAAAGAATAAACCATTCTGAACTAATTTAGCTAAGAATAGTCTGTTCTATAATATGATATCAAAATCATCAAAATTGGTTCAGTCCTTGATGAATTATAATTGATCGAAACAAATTGGGCCGGTGATAAATTGGAATTGGGCACTAAATTCGGAAACGAAAAATAGTCATATTTTTGTGCATAATATTTGGGGTTGAACTTTAAACAATCTCTCAAAGATTATTCAATTTTAAACAAATTTAATAAAAAATATGCCACAAAAGCTTCTAGCCCTATCCATATTGAACCTAATTTAAGCCAATAAAATGTATTTTCTGTTGCTTAATTTAATTTATATTATTTATTGTTCGCATGATCAATTATCGTTTTTGTTTGTTTTCTGCGCAATTTATTTACACTTATATTTAATAATTTAATAAAAAAAAGAGGAAATGGTCAACATCCCAAACACATTTATTTTTTATATTAGTAGGCAATATTTTTCAACTTTTTACTATCTCAAAATTTTTTATCCAACTATTTTTGCTTACCGTTGAAACTGGCGACGAAATATTTGGTTGAGAAGTTGTTAACATTATGGATGGTTGGGAAGAATTTAGAATTGTTATTGTTGTGGACATTTTTTGAAAGGAATTGTTAGTTAAAATAATCTTATTTCTTTAATTTACCAATTAATTTGTGTCAAAACTTTTTAAAGCCATAAAATTTAAGTATTAATGAATTATTAAAACTTGGTTAGGAATTGGACTTAAGAGAAGAATAAAGAATTTCCCGTTCGGCCTTCCGGCCTATAAAAGGCAAATTTTTCGGTATGAAAAATTGTAGGCAAAATAAATAATTTGTAGGCATTAACATTGGACAATATTATGGTATGCAAAATGAGATTTATTCAACTTTTTTGCTACATAAATTTTCGTGCCATTTTTTGTTTAATCGAAAAATTGTAGGAAGCAAATTTTGCGGCGAATTGTAGGGAAATTTTTGTGTTATGAATTAAAACCCATCAAAAAATAATATTTTTTTAAATTCAGATTCAACATTTTTAGATTCGAGTAATGAGAATGACCAAACCCTTTTTCTCTCCTTATTAATTGTCAAAAATGGAAAAATGTGAATTTAGCCTAAAGGTGAATTGTTTTTCTCACAAGCACAGTAATTTCCCCTTTTTTACCATATCCTTCTTTCAAAGGGATGGAGGAAATTATATAATCGCAACAGTTATGACCTTTTTCTCAGCAAAACAATAGTCAATTTAGGAAGGCGATATACCATTTAGAGCTCATCTTCTCGGACTATCACAAAAATTTTTATGAAATAAATTACCCAAAATTATTATTCAGGGTGATAAAAAATGAGAATCTGGTGAAAAATGAGTTATTTCTGAAGAATTTATAAAAAATTTTCTAAATTCCCAAATAAATCCAAAATTTCATTCCATTCTCAGAAAAATTTATGGCCATGCCGTAATTTCTCAGACAAGAAAGTTGAAAGTTCAAAAATATTTATCATCAATTGTGGGAAAATGATGAGGAAATTGAAATATTGTGAGAATATTATGCCCACTTTTTCGTACTATTCATAAATGATAATTTTAGGGAGAGGCTAAATGAAATGAAAGGAGAAATCCATTTTTAATTGGATATTATACCTCCTTCAAATGTTCCTCCAATGTTTTCTCCATTTTGATATCATTTTTGGTTCTAATTGTGCATTTGTATTTTGATTTCCACCTTCTTTTTTTTGGTATTTTATTTCACAACAAAATTGCGTGCCATCATTAGAAAATTTGGAAAATTCATATGACCATAAAACAAAAATGAATGAATTTGAAAAATATTCTGGTTATTGTTAGAACACAATTTCGAACCCAATCTTTGCACATTGAATCAGTTGCAAAAAAAATTAACTTTAAAATTTTGCATTCGATTTTATAGTTTTGATTAGGTATGAGCTTATTAAAGAAAAAATCAAAGAATATGCCGAAAGATATGGTAAAAAAATACGGTAATTTTATTCAAGTGCACAGTTTCTTATTTTTGTGTTTTGACCCCATAAGCCATAACTTTCTGGCCAATTAAACTTTGATCAATTATTTTGGTATAAAAATGCTCTAAGGAAAGAGAAAAATTCAACGAATAAAAATTTGATAATTTTTGAAAGATTTTAAAAATGATAGCATTGATATTTTTATACGGTTCTGTGGAATAAATTCAGAAGGATTAAAGAAATAATTTTAATTAAAAATGTTTATTCGTGAATTCTTAAAAATACAAAATTTTTGTTGATAATTTCCTAAAAACAGTTTGTGTTTCACTTAGCTTAAAACATTTTAAAAAACATTTGTGTTTCACTTAGCTTAAAAACATTTGTGTTTCACTCAGCTTAAAAACATTTGTGTTTCAATAGCTTAAAAACATTTGTGTTTCACTTAGCTTAAAAACATTTGTGTTTCACTCAGCTTAAAAACATTTGTGTTTCACTTAGCTTAAAAACATTTGTGTTTCACTCAGCTTAAAAACATTTTTGTTTCAATAGCTTAAAAACATTTGTGTTTCACTTAGCTTAAAAACATTTGTGTTTCACTCAGCTTAAAAACATTTGTGTTTCATTTAGCATAAAAACATTTGTGTTTCACTTAGCTTAAAAACATTTGTGTTTCAATAGCTTAAAAACATTTGTGTTTCATTTAGCATAAAAACATTTGTGTTTCACTCAGCTTAAAAACATTTTGTATTTCACTTAGCTAAAAACATTGTGTGTTTCATTTAGCCAAAAACATTTTGTGTTTTCGTTTAAAAATTAATTAATTGATGTGCCATAAATGGAAAAAAATTTAGGTATGTGAAATGGTAAATGGAATCAAAAAGAGTGAAATTTGTGAATTAAAATTGTCAATGCCCCTTATATATCACATTTTTGTGCATGAAAATACATTTATATTTGCTTAATAAATCCAAAATAGCATCAAGTTAAATTCATCAAATTAATTTAAATTTATTAACAAGTAAAAATTAGCAATAAAGGATTAATATTTGAGAGGTAAATATGTTTTATTTTAAGAATTCTATTTATGAAATAATTGTTGGTTTCCGAATTAGTCTTCTTTTCAATGTTCATCCCAATTATAATTGGCAAAAATTCCATCTTTAAATTTCTCTAAAAACGCCGAATGCCAATACCCAACAATTGTTGGAGGCGAGAACGTGCCAATTGAAGACGTTGCCGAATTCGTTCCAATGGGGATTGTGGAGGTGGGACATTTGTGGGTGTCTTTGCTGTTCCATTGAAATAAAGGCCAAATTCTAGACTCAATTTTTCCAAAATTTCTAAAATTAATTTTTAATGGCATTTTTCAAAGAAATGCGAAACAAACCAATCAATTTTTGTTCATCATCGCCAATGGCAAAAATCATGGAAAAAGAAAAGAAGGCAAAAATGACAAAGAAGGGAAGAATTTTGTAGAATTTTACCATTTTTTGTGTGGATAATGAACTACTTTATTTTGAGCAATAGAATGCGGCAAATGGATTTGCTTTTTTGTTATTCTTGCCTCTTCCCTTTTTGTATTGCACATTGTTTGAATTTTTATTTGCCCACAAATTTTTAAACAATAAAAGCTCTGTGCTGGGAATAATGGGGGCTTTGGGGAAAGCAAAAATTAGAGAATTAATTTGGCTAATGAAAATAATTGAAAAATTCATTAAAAATTCTTTTATCTATTTTTAAAAATTTCTCGCATTAAAATTGTCTCAATTATTTATTTTATCTTTGCCATCTTCGTTATTGAATCCATTTTCGAATATTTCACCAAGGTGGTCGTCCGCCAGCGGCCGTATGCCAAAATCGGCCCGATGGGATTTGGCCAATTCCTCCCCAAAGTCCGCCACCTCCGCCCCATGAACCGCCACCCCAAAATTTGTTTGGCCCAATCCAACTTCCCCGAATGAACAATGGAAAATGTGGAGCAAATGGATGGCCACTGCAAAATGCCACAGGCCAATATGCAAATTGGTTGGGGGAAGTGCCGCCAATAACAAGTGGTGGAGGCGGCGGAATGGCTGCTACATTTCCGCTTCCATAACCGATGAATGGCAATCGCTGTGGGGCTGGAGGCGATGGCTGAAATAGGAATAACTATTATAATAATGAATAAAAATTGGCAAAAAAAACTGAATTTTCGAAATAGAACGATTGTGTTCGAGCAGTATCTGGGCCTTCCTTTTGGCCATAACTCAACGAGGCTAAAATCAATTCAGGAAGGCGATATGCCATTCTAAAGCTCCAAATGTCCTCTAAAAAGTGGCTGGTCTATTTTTCAAAAATTTATGAAACTTGAAAATAGGCAACTTTGCATCCAAAAATTCGGGTTTATTCTACCCAAGGACATGAAACCTTTTTAAAATTGAATTTAAATCATATATTTTAAAGCCACTTTATAGAGGAAAGTTTGGGCTTTAAAATGGCATATCGCTTTCCTATATTTGGAATTTTCTCATTGAGCTATTATGACCAAAAATGGCCTGGTACTTAATTATGAATTTGGCAATTAAATAATTAATTTAGCACTGAAGTTTCAATTATAAGAATTAATTAATTTTAATTGGTGGCCAATTTACAATCTACTTGCCTTTCTTTTTTTGGTGCTATCATCGTTTTTACCACCCCTCCTCCTTGAAGAAATATCGGCACAAGCTTTTTGCAATAAATTCGGCTCACTCCGAGACTGATTGATGCTTCTTCCATCGTGGCCGTATCCACTTAATTCTGATGCGGCCAAATGTGGAGGAGAATTGTTGGACGGGGTGGTGAAAATACGAATTCGTCCTCTCCTTTGCTCGATTAAATCCCGCAATTGATGGTCATTGTTGAGGAGGACCTACAAAAATTTATAACAAAAAGAAATTCAAGGCAATTACTTCATGGCCAAATGCATCTTCATATGCCAAATTGCCACGGAATTCCGGCACAAGAGCATGAACTTTACGATGAAGTAGCTTAATAAAAAGGGAATAGTGCAAAAAATGATTGGTCTATTTTGAATATTTGCTACACAATTTTCCTGCATCCAAATTTTCGGAATTGGCCAATATCTTGGCAAGCTTTTTTAAAGCAATAATAAAACAATTATACCATTGAATTATTCTCTCTATTTAGAACCAATATCAAAGTGATTAATCAAATTTAATTGACCATAAAATAAACATCAAAAAAGCTGCTACATTTTGACCTATTTTATTGCTTTTTAGGTTAAAACTTTTTTCTATTTTTATCAAATCAACAGATTCTCAAGATATTGCAAAGCTTAAATTGAATTATATGAGAGAAATTCGAGTGCAATTTTAAATCACCTCAAGCAAATTTTGATTCCCGGCCAACTCATCAGTCTCATTCAAATGAATATGATGCTTTTGGCCAAAATGATTCCAAGTGATATGTAAGGTGTTGCCTTTCAAATATTTTGAATGCCGTGATTCCAAACGATGATGATAAGGCTTTTTGGGAAAATTTTAAAATAAAGAAATAATTGATATTGGTACTGCTACTGCCTTCTGTCGATAGAGTAATTTGGACATTCTTTTGACTATAGCACAGGTTAGGCAACAGCCAAAAGGCGATATACATACCATTTGAAAGTACTAAATACCTTCTAAAAAGAGGCGTTAAAATATTTTCTATAAATTCAACGTTTTGAGATTAATAAACCGAATCTTAGGAGAAAAGCCATTTATTTTATGAACCTTAGATATTTTCAAAATTAATTAAGCCAACTTCTAAAGGACAAGTAGGGTTTTCAAATTGTATACCGCTTTCCCAAATTGATTGTTTTCTTGTTGTGATATGGCTAAAAATTGGTCAGAGTTACTCAATCGACGGTCTACCCTACAGTCTCCTCTATCGGAATTGTTTATGTTTTTTACCGATGTGTCGCCAAATCGACTTTCCTCATAATTCGTTCGACTCAACAATGGCTTCGAAAGTGAATCGAAAACTGTTTCATGAATTCGGGCTTCATGCGGTTTATTAATTGGTTCATCAACAGCGGAAGTAGGCATTAATATGAGCAAAAATCACTTTTTGTTTAATGGAATTTCGATCAAATTTTTAACGTGAAAAGAATAATTCGGAATTAATTTATGTTTTTGTTATTAATGCGCAAAGGGACTTGGTAAAATCGCTGGTGGAAAATGAAAGTGGAGAAATGTTCCCGAGGAGGAAAAATTACAAGAAATTGAGAAGGGTTGACATCGACACTCGAGACAGAGAGAATTACATTGTTATTTGTTGGGGGAAAACAGGGGAATTAAGGTTGTTTTTCTTCTAGCTATACAATAAGTAGCCTCCAGCAGATCATTCACCGACAATTTCTTCTCAAGCTTAAAATGTGAGCGAACTTATTCTCAAAACTTCTCAAACAACAACTCAATTTTATATTTTATACCTCTTCAACTTAATAGCGAATTTGTTTGTTTATTTGTTTTCTGCCGAATTATTTGAAATTTTTTTGAGAAAATGGGCAAAAACAAAATGTTCATAAAAATTAAAAAGGCAGACCAGCAGCAGCAGAATACATTGATTGAAATTAAAAAATTGTAAGTATGAATTGATCAGAGAGATGATGGATGCCCCGAATTGATGAATTTGAATGGGGCATTGGGTGGATTGTTGTTTGTTATGCAAATTTGTGACCATTTTAATTTTATTTATAAATTAAATTTGAACGGGTCGCCTGCTGCTGATGAGGGCTTGGAACTTAGATAAAAGAAATGATGGCCTAAAATTTCGACTGATGAATATCCGAATGCTCTAAATCTAATGAAATGAGATGGAATCGAAATAATCTCTTAAAAAGACGGATTCATATGGACGAAAAACGTGAAATGCGCATATAAAGCAAATTTCAAAAATAATGAAATTTTTGCTCAAATCAAAACCAGTTAAAATTAAAAATGCAAATAAAATCGATTTTTATATGACAATCTAAATACCATGAAAAGTGAAAAAAAGTTTATTCTACTACATCATACAATGCTGAAAGCCCTGAATATCGGCCTTTAGAAAAAATCGGAAAAATATTTGTAAATGGTACTTTTTGAATTTTTTTTCAAAACGAATTTTTTCGTTCCTTTAGTAAATTGACCCGCCAAAAGTTTCAAAATTCATAAAATCAATAATTCAATTTTATAAAATTCACAGCTCACTCACTCATTTGATTATTCATTATTATCAGTTCTATCTTCTCTGATTTACTGATTGAGACGCGTCCAAGCTCCACAAGTAGAATAATTTTACCTTTATTTTGAAAAATTATTAATTACAATTGCAATTTGCAAATCACATCCAAAAACTTATTTGACTATTTAATATAAAAACATTGATTTGCTTATAAATCAAGGATTGTTGCAGAAGATTTTATACATTTATATTGATATTTATTGATCATAAAGCAAATGGCACAGCAACAGGTGAGTGTTCAATTTCTGAAAATAAAAGATTCATATGGGCGAAATTCTGGACGCTGCAATATCAGCGATTCAGTAATTGGGCATTCTTTTGGATTTGATCATTGAGTTCAACAAGGAAGCAAATAATAAACTGTGCGATATACCATTCAAAACCCTAGATATATTCTATGAATTGGCCGTTTTATTTCATTTAAAAATTAAAATACCTCGTAATTAAGAATGGCTTTTCCTACAAAAATACAGGTTTATTACATCATAGACATAGGCATGTAACTTTTTAAAAATAAGTTCAAAATTAAAAACTGCCAAATTGTAGAGGGAAAAATTGTGTTTTCAAATAGTTTATGCTTCCCCAGAGAGCAGGGGTGCAATCTCCAAAGCCCAAAAACCTGGCGAACTCATGAAAAACGTGGCAAAAATTTTCAAAAACCTGGGCGGGACCCCAAAGACCGGGAAAATCCCCGGTTTTCCTGGCAAAGAATATTGCTTCGCTTATGTTTGCTATACCAGAAGAATGACCCAGGCTGAATTGACGATACTGCTGAATCGTCTTTTACCACCTGTTAGGGGAAGGCTTTTCACTTTTTCAAATTTGATCTATGGTCTAATTTTCAAAATTTGGCATTTTTCGATAGAATAAGAATTTAGAAGAGTTAATCCTATATAGCACAATATAATTTGAGACGATCCTCTGATGGTGAAATAAGCAAATTCAAATCAAACAGACGCCCCCCAGCCTCGGTTTCATTTAGCGTTGACCGTTGACATACAATCTATATACATAAGAAATTTTGAATATTTATTTCCCCGCAGATAAAATATAAAGCAAAAATTTCATTTTTTTTCTGGATAGTTTTAGATTTTAACATACTAAAATGCGCTTCTTTAAAAAAATTAAAAAATTCCTGTTCAACCGATTGATAAATAAAGTGGGATATTATTTATTTAAAAAGTAAAATTTTCTTTTTCAGGCTGATTTCGCAAACAATGTTCGTCATTTTCTTCCACAAGTTTCGGCAATTCACGGAGCGTTTGGCAATGATGCTCAACGATTCAATCTTGCCACTGCTATTTTCAAACAATTACTCCGCTATTATGTTCAAAAATATAAGTCGACTCCATGTAATTTTTAATGGCCATTTACTTTTTTAATCAATAAAATATAGGGCTTATTGTTTTCCGGAATATTGGCTTTTTTGTTTGTGATCGATTGAAAGTGGGCGAAAAGAGCACAAAGGAATTAATGATCACCTTAATCAATGGGTAATATTATAATTGTTATTAGAGAAAAATAGAAAAAAATGAAATCACAGTCAAAATTTCATATCTATTAATAGGAATATTTTTAAAAAGGACAAAAGCGGAAAATAAAAGCAGTTTATGTTTATGCCATTGAATTGGTGTTTTCCTAAAAACTTTTACAAAAACGAGAGTCATTTTCTTTTACAAGCAGACCAAATCAACAAGTGCCAGGCATCCAAACAATTCTCTCTACGCTTGGTGAAATCCACACGCTTCAGACCACCTCATACATTAATTCTTCGGTTTTTTACGAATAAATATTGGGATTGATAAGTCCTAAAATTACAGGCTAAAGAATTGATCACAAAAATCAACAACCTCAATAGTGACGTCCAAAACCGAATGAACAATGCGACTGACACCGACGAATTGAAGGGAATTATCATGCTGGGTTAGTGTGTTTTTAAGGCGGATTCATATATAAAAATTTTTTTATTATAGTTGAGACCGTGGCAGCAGGAATGGCATAGGTGATGATTACCAGAAATGAAGGATGTTATCAAGACTAAACTTGATTTGTTGTTGCACAATTTTTTAAAAAATCTTCGAATAAATTTTGAAATTAAAAGATGGCAGTAAATTATTTGGGATTAATACAGAGAATTCACCAATTTATAATGCTTCCATCCATTTTCTACTATATTTTCCCTTTAAATTCGTGATTGGTGATTCCATCCGAATTCCGACCAAGATTAAAAGCCATTTACTTTTCCAATTTGCCATTTTCAACACATTCCAATTAATTCTTCAAGCCGCCGAGAGTTCATTTGTTCAGCATATGCGGTTCAATTTCGATGAAAAATATTTTTGATGGGTTTTTATTTTATATCTAAATTTTTTGTTTTCTTTTCCCTTTTCCTTCTATCAAAAAAAATTAGCAGCCGAGCTTGCTAGCAAAATCCAAGCAGCAATTACCAATTAGTAACAGCATAGGTAGCTGTCATCTTCCTCCTCTGCAGCTGCCCATGTTTAATTTTTAATATAGCTCGAACTTTATATAAAAATAATTATAGATATTTGATATTTAATAAATTCATTTATCAATCATTTTTATCATGTCGCATCAACAAAATCAAGCAAATAACATGGATGGCAATGGCAATATCCAACTTCACTTGAATGCGAACATCTCTAGAATGGCATATGCAACAATAGCCAGTAGCAGTCCCGTGAGAACTCAATCGCCGGCAGAAGTATTTTTCAAGTGAATTTAAATTAATTTTACATATTTTATTAAGATGCCACGAATTTTGCAGCAGCAACCGAAGCCACAATTACAAATTGGAGATATTTACGAATTTCATAGCAGTCCGGAAGAGGATAATTTCTCAGCGGCCCCGGGTTCTGGCTTCCTCCCATTTGCAAATCCAACAGCAATTTGTTCCCAGCAAAAGAGCTCATCGGCTTCATCAATTCCAAATATTTGTATTTTTACTAAATAATTTAAATAAAAATAATTGAAATGTTTCAGTGGCCACCGCATCGACCTCATGCCCTCCTCCAAAGAGGATAAAAACAGCAGTGCTGGCCAAAAAACTTTTGGCCGCCGCCGCAGTTATTGATCCAACAAAATTGCCAAAATCAGAGGAGCGGAAGAATGTTCCAACAGAAACAATGGATGGGGAGAAGGAATTGAATAAAACCGAAGGGGAATCGGCAATGGAAAATTTAATTGAAGAAAATGAAAAAGATGGCGGCGATATGATGATGGAAGAAATGGAAGGAACAACAATTGAAGAAGATTTACAACAAAAACAAAGAGCCAATTCAATTAGTTCCACAGCATCACAGGAACAAAAAAAGGTTTGTTTTATCCCGAAAAAAATTTTTTGAAAATTTTCGACCTAACCCTTCCCCTCTGCCTTCTGCAAAATTTAAGTCACGTGTTCGAAGCCGCTAGGGGGAAGTTATTTTTTAGGGGGCTTGGTGCACATTTTTGTACATTTTACAATATAATTCCAGAAAATCTTTCGGCCAAAAATACATTAAAAACTCAATAGTGAAAAAATTCTTCAGGTCCCGCCATTGCGAATTTCATTGTTAAAAACGCCAAGCGAAGAAAATGGCGAACTGCCAAAACAATCATCAACGGCATCATCATCATCGCCTTGTGGGGTGGCAACGAATGTGTCGAGAAAGACCAGAGGAGGAGCAATTCGAATTGGCAGTGGCGGCGGTTTACGAAAAGTTGGTGGTGGACATGGACATCATCATGAATCGAAGAAGGATAATTTGCAGCGGGTCACCAGGTTAATTTTGTCAATTAATTTGAGTATAAATTAATGTTATTTAGGAGTAAAGTAAAACAAATAAATTCATCAAATGAGACTGGCGACATTCAACATGGACATCATGGCCGAAAACGACGAAATCGAGGCATTGGGGCAGAGAGGGGCGGAGGAAATATTATTGAAATGGAAGAGGAAATGGCCAATAATTCTTCATCAACATTATCAATGAGGACTTTTGCACCATTTGAAGAGGAAGAAGACAACAATTCGGCCACAATGATGAATAATGCACAAATGGATGAAGAAGGAATAATAGCAGCAGAAAATGGGACAATAATTAGAAGGAATAATTCCATTCTTGGCGAAGAACAACATCGAAACGGGAATGAAGAATTGCAGCAACAAAATAGTGAAATGGGCAATTCCGGAACCGTGGAAATAGAAAAGGCCCCGGCAAAACCATCGGCGGCCTCAATTATGCTGAACAAAAATAGTTTGGAACAATCTTTCGGATTTGAATCAATGGTTTCGATTTTTGGGTTTATTAAACTAAAATTAAAAATTATTGATTAGATGCGTGAAAAATGGACAAAACAATACAAAACGCATTTGGCCCATGTAATCGATAGAGTGAATATGGCCACAAAACTTGATGATGAACATCAACCGCCAAATAATGGGGCATGCCAATTCAGCAGTAGCAAATCGGAGGTAATCATTAGGATAACATCAGAGATTAGAGCATTTCTTTACTGTATTTAGTCTAAAAATGCAATGTAGAATATGTAAAAATGGATAAAAGTAACAACAAAATCCGAAAAAAATAACTTCCCTGGAGTGGATTCGAACCCATGACCTAAATTTTTGGAAGTGAAGGGAGTTCTCCACTGCGTTAAAAATTTTATTAAAGAAAATTTTGAATAAAACTTTATAAAACCAACCTAAAATTTTAAGACCCAGGCTGGAATGTTAAAGTTTAAGTCTAACTAAGGAATTATTTTTTAATTAATCAATTAATTTTAGCCACCTAAATTAATCAACAATGAATGGCCCGAACCGCTGAAAAAGTTGTACACTGAACAGGAAAAAAGGCGGCAAGAATTGGCGGAAGAACATCGATTGGATCGAGAACGAATCCAATCAATGGTTCAGAGGGAAATTGTCAGATTTGAGGAGACAAATTCACAACAAAACGGTGGTGGCCTCTTTTCAATTGGTAAATCGCATCGAATTTTATTTATTATTTTTGCCCATTTTTAAAGTTTCATATTTACGTGACATTGAATGCTATGATCCAACACTTTTGGCCGAATCATTGAATAAACTTTCGCCAATTCATCAGCCAACAAATCGATTCCAAAATCAAACATTGCAACAAATTCAGCAACGTTTTGCCTATTTGGCCAATACAACCAAAAATAGGCATACATTGGAAGCACAATCACTCGCCGGAAATCAGGTAAAATTAACAAATTTATTTAAATTGTAATAAAATGGAATAAATAAAATAATTATATAATGGTTAATTCCTACATTCATAAATCATAAACAATATACCCAAAATTGGATAGAGCCGGTCATAAAATGCATCGAATGGTATATAATTTGTTATGGTTTGGTCAAAATTAAAGGGTATTAAACGGTTTAAACCCATTTCGGTTTAATGGTTCAAAACTAATTAAAAGGATTTGTTAAACCTAAAACCACTGAACTGTTAAGAATCTTTCTGCATTTTCTGAATTTTATTCATCCATTTAAATATTTCCAAATTTTTAATTAATATTTCTTATTTTTAGAAAGCAGAATGGCAAAGAATTGCGCGTCGAATTCAACGTGAAAATGAACAACAACAATTAATGTTGAAGGGCCCAATTGGAAGTGGGGCGGTGGGAAAACAACAAAAATCGACAATTTCCTTTCCAGCAGATTTTTGGGCGGAATCCGCCGTAAACCAAATTTCAATCCCCGAAATTCAATTTCCAACACAATTTCAAAATGTTCATCCTAAATTATTTTGAATAAAATTTATTCAAGAATTATTGAAATTTATTTAATAAATTTAATTAAATTTTGAATATTTTATTTTGTTAATTTTAATTTGATAAAATTAATCCAAAAATAGATTTATGTTTCGACGAAGCAGATTTATTAATTTACTAATTGACAAAGATCAAACGGACAAAGAATTATTTGAATTTTCTGCCAAAAATGAAAGTAAAAAATTAAAAACCTTGAATTTTAAAATAATTAAAGAATTTGTAGGAATAAATTGGTTCACAGTCAATTTGGACAATTTGGAACCAGAAATGCAAAAAACCTTCAAAATGTCCGAATATGATGAAGAAACGGAACAATTTTTGAACCAATCATTGGAAATAAGCAATAATATTTGTCTTCAGGTTTTTTTATTTTACCAAAAATATTTAAAAAAATTTAAAAAAGATTTACTATTCAGTTATGGCCACAATGTTGTCAACAATTTTGACAAAAACCAGCATAAATGGATTTTTGAACAGGTTTTCCCTTTTAATAAAATTGATTTTTAGTGATTTTAATTTTTAAAGAGGTGGAATGTTCCTATTTTCCCGTTCAAATTTCCAATCATTCCTAAATCTTCCAAGCGAATGGTCACCTTTTGGCAAACAACTAATTGATATTGGCGCCGGCGATGGTGGCATTACCCGTGTGCTGGCTCAATTCTACAGCAAAATTAGTGTGGTTGAAGCTTCAAAGGTTTCCAATTAGGTCAAAATATTTAATTTAATTAAAATTTAAGGTCATGGAATGGCGGTTGGCCCAACGCGGCTTCCGTGTGCTCCCATTGGATAAATGGACCCAAAGTGGCCAATATGATTTGATTTCGGCACTGAATCTTTTGGATAGACATCAAAATCCCCGAAAATTGTTGGCCGACATTCATTCATTGGCCATGGAAAGTAATTGTCCAGTCCTCATTTCGCTGGTGCTTCCAATCAGTCAATATGTGGAATTTAGGCCGAGCAAAAATATGCAGACAGGTTGGTCCTATAGATAATTCCCAACATGACGGCTTTTAAAATAATTCATCGAAAACTGAACCATTTTTAGTGATTTTGTTATCAAATTAAAGAGCAGACTTTTGGCTATCCATTAATATTAATTTTATTTAAAATGATTCAGCAGATGATCAAATTATGCCCAAAAAACACTGAAAAATTCGCTAATCCATCGTAAAGGAGATTTTCGATGGTTTTTTGGGCATATCTTCATCAATTCTGAACCAATTTAAATAAAATTAATATCGAATAGATAGCCAAAAGTGTGCTTTTTAATTTGATATTAAGATCATCAAAATGTGTTATATCATGGATGAGTTATTTTAAACGGCGCCAAGTTGGTCCGCCAACGGGCCTCAATTCTTATTTTCATATGTAATAAAATTTAAAATTTAAAGAGCCAATAATTGCTCCAAATTCGAACTGTGGCACCACATTTGAGAGTCATTTGGCTTTTTTGGTCAGGGAGGTTTTCCAACCAGCCGGCTTCGAATTGATTCGATGGACCAAACTTCCATATTTATGTGAGGGCGATTTGACCAGAGTAATTTTGAGAATTATATTTAAAAATTAATAAATTTAAGGCATTTTACAAATTGGATGATGCAATTTTCCTCTTAAAAGCAGTTCAAATGCCAAAACAAAATGTTGATCAAAGAATTATTGAAATAAATATTTAAATTTTACATTCAATTTTTATAATTCACTTTTGCATTATTTTTTATTATTTTTTGTTAATAAATAATTAAATTAATTAAAATTAATTTCAATTCTATGGTTTTTCAAAAAACTTCGAAATTTCTAATTTTTATTCTAATTTTCCATTAATTTTAAATAAAATAAATAAACAAAATTAATTCAAGCAATGGATGATTGCAAAGAACAACAATTGCAGGAATTGGAAGCTTTAAAGGTTAAAAATTTGAGAAATTCTTATTTATTTTTATGAATTTTTGCAGTCAATGTATGCAAATGAATTGAATATTTTATGCGAGGATTATCCCGGAATGAGCATTTCCATTGAGATTAGACCGGATTCAGTAAGTTTTTAATTAATTAAAATGAATAAAAATAAATTTTAAAAATTTAAAGACTGAATTTGAGAACATTTTTGACAAAGATTTATTCCAATTCAATGCAACCCTTCCGGCCGATTATCCAAATATCGGACCGGAAATTGATTTGAATGACCTTAAAATGAGCAATGAAAGCGGTGAAGATAACAACATTGGAAATATTAAAGATGAATGCAAAGAATTATTGATTGGAAAAGTTGAGGAAGAATTAAAAAAAGCAGTGGAAGAAAGTTTGGGAATGCCAATGCTTTTTACATTGATCAACACTTTGCAGGTTTGAAATATCGAATTAATTAAGTTTAAATTGCCGAAAAAGCCTTATACTCTATCCAGATTTTTATTATATTTTGGGTTAGGATTAACCAATCGAAATGGTTTTTAAACCATTAAACCAAAATGGTTTTTGAACTATTAAACCAAAATTGGTTTAAACTATTTAAAACCATTTAATTTTGACCAAACCATAACCAAATTATATACCATTCAATGCATTTTAACAAGCTCTATCCAATTTTGGGTATATTTGGTTTAAGAATGTAGGAATAAACCCTTAAACCTTTTTTAATTATTTTGGCATACATTATTTAATTAATTCTTTATTTAATTTTTGAATTTATTTTCCCAGGATTCACTGGTCCAAGTTTGCACAAATCACGTTGATGAATTGGCCGAATTGGCGAGGAAGAAGGCAGAACAAGTGGAAAAAGAGGAAATGGCCAGATTTGAAGGTATTAATTAAATATTTAATTTAATTTTAATTCAAAATTTTAGGAACTCGAGTCACGGTTGAATCCTTCAACAAATGGAATGAAGCATTTTTAAAAGAAATTGCATTGAAGAAAGCCCGAGAAAATAAGGAGGTGGCATCAAGCGGCGATCGTCTCACCGGCAAACAACTGTTTTTGGCCGATAAATCGCTGAACATTTCCGATTTACAATTTTTGAATTCCAAAGAAGATGAAAGCGGACAAAAGGAGGCCGAGGCCGTTGAGATGATTGATCAATCACTTTTTGAGGTATTTTTGTCCATTATTTTTGATTAATTTTAATAATTAATCCATTTAGGATGATTTGGACATAAATGATGACAGTGATGATGAAGATTATGTTCCGGAAGAAGAGGATTAGACGGACAAGCATATTTCATTTTTATTTATAAATTTGTTGATTTATATTATTTTTATTCCTATAAAAAAATAACAAAAAATGATAAAAATTTATGGATGGGTAAAAACAATGTCAATTAATTTTCTTTTTCTTCTGTGTTTTCTGCTGGTTCCATGGAAACTTCCTCATTTTCTTTGGGTTTTACGATATCCCGTAGAGGTTTCCTGAAATTAAAAACGAATATTTAATTAAATAAAAAAGCAAGCAAACTTTTTGGCCAAAATTTCCAACAACAATGATTTGTAATCTTTGTCTGCGTCCGGATTTGGATTTGGAACGGTGGATGTTCTAGTGCCCTTCTTTTTCAATAATTCTGAGATTCTTGCGGACATTCTAAAAATGTTTTAATATTATTTGTGAATTTAAATTTGTGTTTAACAAACTTTTCTGCCAGCATTTTGTGGGCCAATTTGTGGTCAACTTCTTTGCCCTTTTTCCTTGGTTTTATTAATTCCATTTTTCCAATTGGCACTTTATTTGCATTTTTAATTGCCATCATTTTTGTTGTTATTTGTCCCTTTTGTTTTTGCATTTGCCAAGTTTCATTCAATTCCAAAATGTTTTTGATGCTTTCATTTATTAATTCCGTACATTTGGTTTGGAGTTCACGGACGGCATCACGATGTACAAAATAATCCTTTAAATAAAGCAAATATAATAGTGAATATTTTAGTAAATATCCTAATAATTTTTTAAGCTAATAAAATTTTTAAAAATTTAATAAAACTCTTTGGCTATTAGAAAATTATGGGCAAAAACCCAGAAAAAGCTGTTGATCCATTTTATCGTTTTTATGGGTATTTTTAAACGCAATATTCACTTAAATTTATATTTTTCCACCCAATTTAAATAAATTAGTAAAAAAAACCTACGCTAAATTTGTAGCTGAGCCATTGATAAACATAGAGAAGATCGTAGACCTCAACAAGGGTTTGCAAATTTTGTAAATTATTCGCCGGTTTCATCAATGGTTCAACAATTTTATTGACAAAATCAATTGTGATGGAATTGCCTTGCGAATATCGGGTAACAATTTTAATATAGGCCGAATTCAAAAATGGATTATTTCCGGAACTGACCGGACAAATTGAAAAAATCCAACGATCCTAAAAAATTAATTAAAATTTAATTTATATGAAAAAAAACCCTCAATGAGAGTGGAATGTGGTCAATTAACATGGCAGTTTCCCGAATTTGAGAATTGCAAACAAAATAGTCATCCGTAATTGTGGCAATTGAGACGAAAATGTCAATCAGCTCAACCAAAGTGCAATGAGGCAAATGCAATGAGAACATCTGCGAAGAGTTTGTGGGATATTAATAATTTAATTAAAAGTAATAATTTTATTTTCTATTTAATACTAAAAATTATAATTGTTTAAGATGGGTTTATCCTACATTCCCAAACCATATATATCCCAAATGGATAGAGCTGGCCAAGACGCATTGAATGGTATATAATTTATTATGGTTTGGTCAACAATTAAAGGGTATTAAACGGTTTAAACCAATTTTGGTTTAATAGTTCAAAACTAATGTCAGAATTTGTTAAACTTGAAGCCAAAACACAATCAAATATCGATTGGTTTTAAGGTTTATGGGACTAGGATTGATTATTAGAATTTTTTTTGGCAATTTCCCAAATTAATATTTTAAAAAATTAACCTCAATCATATCATAATTGGGTGCAATGCCGGCTTTTTTAATATCCTCAATTGGTGCCCTCATCAAATGGTCCAATAAGGAGACGTCCCTTTCGTTCATGGCCATTACCTTAATAAATTCACCCCAAATTATTCATTTTTATTCATTTTTTTTACTTCTCCGGTGCAATATCTTGATTTGAATCGTCCCGCCCTGCCAGCAATTTGTTTAATAAAATACGGCGGATAGGCATTTCCATTGGACATTTTTAGTTGTGAAAAAATTACCCTAAAAATTGAGAAAATTGTGGAAAATAAAATTAAAAACCTTTTAATATTCAAATTCATTCCCATTCCAATTGCATCGGTGGCCAACAAAACTTTGGTCGGATCATTCGGGTCATTGAATCGATTCATTTGTTCTTTTTTGGTTTCCGGCGGAAGATCGCCAAAAATTAAGGCCGCATTCCTTCCGTATTCATTTTTTAATTTTTTTGCGGTTTGAAAAATTGCTGGTTTATTGAAATAAACAATGCAATCGCCGTCCTAAAATTATTAATTATTTTTTCCATTTTAATTAATTTGATTGGCCTGAATATTTTTCAAACTTTCCAATCCATGTGTGCTAATCACCACCAAATCGCCTTTCCTCTGATATCGGCGAATGTCCACATGTTCGCCGATTGGATCCAACAAACGTTCCACAATGTTTATTGCCGATTCTTCGCCGCATAAATGCACCTGTAAAATTATGAATTTAGATATGTTGAGGAAAAGTTGTTTTAAAACAATCACTAAAACAAGTTTTTTTAAAATAGTCTTTAAGCCGGATTCAAGCCTAAGTAAGTTTTGCAGTCCGGATCTCAATGAATGTCACGGCTTGGAATAGGGCTCTAGATTTAGGCAGGGTTTATAGATTTAAATATTTTCGACCCAAAGGTGATTTTTCATAGGTCGGTCATGGGTTAAATTCCGTCCAATGGAAGGTATTTTTGGACTTGTTTCTTTTACTTTTTTGCCTTATTTTACACACATTCTATAGTATATTATTAGACGATTTAGGTATTTAGAACAAAAAAAACTTTTACCAGTAATTTTATCCATATTTTTAATCAATTTTTTAAATCGCGCTTACTTCATCCACCGCCGCACCCAACAGTGCCCTCGTCCATGCAGAACCTCGCTGGTTGTCCCGGAGCATTTGGATTTCGTCAATTACGCAAACATTCCTTCGGTCATTTTGTGAGACCATCTCAACCGTATACGCACAATGTGAGGCCGGATTTTCGGCATCATTTGCGTACAATTTTAGTTCACCGGTCAAAAGGTCGCATGGAACGCCTTAAAATTAATCTCTTTTTTAAATTTTTAAACCAAAATTTTTCCTAACCTTCATTATTCATCCGTTCATAAATTTCATAGGCCAATAAGCGAAGTGGTCCACAATACATTCCAGTGTTTGCCTCCTTCAATATTTGCAATGCTTCATAGGTTTTTCCGCTATTTGTTGGACCTAAATTTAAAATAATTTTTTTTGTGCCAAAAATGAGTCCAAAGTCTAACCATAAAGTCCTATGTACCCCCAAAATTAAATTTAAACCAAAATAAGTAAATTTATTCGGGATACGGGTCATAGTTATTCCGGATTACATTAGGTCTTTAGGGAGTTGATCCCCCGTCAAAAATACCTGCATGGAAAACGATCTTTCGATGGATGGAACGCGCCTCCGGATACCAATTGTGCGGTTGGGTCAAATCCGAAATTTGCTGTAATTGTTCGCGGCATTCGAGATGAGGGAATACTTTGTGGGCATGTTTTACAAAATATGGATATAAACTGTCAACGCTTTGTTCTATAAATAAAACATTGATGCATTAAATTGCTTAAAACCTTGATTTTGAATATCGCTGAATATAATTTTCAATTCCGGTTCCATTGATTTGATGTGATCTTCGCTTGAACAACAATGTATTCTTAAATCGCGGAATAAATTACATTTTTTGTGATGAATTACCTAAAACTTTGGAAAGCTTTTTCAAATATTCTATTTGTTATTTTCTGTTCTTCGGCTGCCAACTGACGAATATGCGGACTTCGGGCAAATTGATCGAGAATTGTGGAAATAAATTGGCGGGTGAAATTTGAGCTGACATAATTGAACTTAAATAATATTCATAAATTAAATTTATTAAAATTAAATAAAAACCTTAAGTTCAATATTCTGCTTTTTAATTGGCACAAATTGTGGCTTAATTAAATCCTCCAATTTGTCTCTTTCCATTGGCTCTGCGAATCGCCTTGGCATTCCTCTGTTCCACGCATTATCCCTTTTTGATTTAATCTTGGAATAAATTTAATTATTTTTTAATTTCATTGGAATTTCACTTACATGACTTCCTTTTCTATCCTTTAATCTGCTGAAAACATCACGAGAGCTGTGTATTCTTCTCAATAAAACACTTTTTGAGTGGATTGTACCCGCAAAATTATAAAAATTCATTAATTTTTAAGGCTAAATTTCGTTAGAAATTGTGTAAAAAATTGGAAACATTTTAATGAAATTAAGTCCCAAAGTATTCAATTAAAATTAATTCATCAACAAAATTAACGAACATTAAGTAACATTTTTTACTTTATTCAGTTTCAGTTTAAATGTGCACAATCACAAACAAAAGTGGTGGATTTTTTATTATCATTCGAATCAGGGAAAAAAACAAATAAATAAGTGGAATTGAATGGAATTGGAATGGATGAGAGCAAAATGATGCGAGTTTCACAATCAATGAGCACATTTATTTTGAATTTTGAACAGATGGTGGAAGATTTTACACAATAACAGTGGAATTGGAATGGAATATTAGGAGAAGAGATGATTGAATGGAATGTAATGATGGAAGGCAACAGATTTGGATTGGATGAGTGTGATTTTGTGAAGGCCACCACCGGCACACTGGACACTGTCATTGTTTTCCTATACCCTATAGTTGTGGTGATGATGTTGCGAATGTCCTGCCGCCGTCATCAATGATGTGGTCGATTGTGGCGTCCAATCATAAACCCAATCGTACTAAAATGAATGCGAAATTATTTGAAATTCGTAAATTTTTGAATTACTTTGTAGTTTCGAGCACGAGAGAGTCGATGGAAGAGTCGGCGGCAATGATCGTATTGCGGCGTTTCATCGAAGCGCAATTGCCGGGTATAGGCCAAAAGCGATGAAAATTCCTCGGGATATCCATTGCAGAGTTGTTGCACGGATGTCGACATTTTCTTAATAAATAATTATTGAAATTTGTGTGTAAAATATTTAGCTAACCTTTTCACAAATCTTCTCATAACGTTGCTTATTGTTGTTCGCCACCAGACCTTGCCAACTAAAAAACATAAATATAGATGTGAAAATAATAGTCAAACTTACGGCAAATTTCCACGACAGAAATACATGAATACATAGGCCAACGATTCCAAATCATCTCGGCGCGAAAGCTCATAACCTTTGTAAAAAATTGGTTTTCGTAAATTGCTAAACTCAGTTGGACTTACCCAAATGTGCATTGATTGACGCATATCGCGCGGTGCCAGTCAAATTCTTGCCATCCCGATATGGAATGTGCCCATCCTTGTCCATGTATCGCTTGGCCAGCCCGAAATCGATTATGTACACTATGTGGCTTTTTGATCCTTTGCCCATCAGGAAGTTGTCCGGTTTTATGTCCTGAAAAACTTCTCTTTACTTTTAGTAGAAAATAAATGTCATACTCGGTGAATGAAGTTCTTGTTATGCAAATATTCGATACGGCCAATCATCTGTTCGGCCAGCATCACAATAGTCTAAAATTAATGAAATGTAAAAATGTTTCATATTAATTAACCTTCAGTGTGAATCGGCGGCGACACTTTTGGAACAGCCCCTCCAGAGAATCACCAAGAAGATCAACAACCATGCAATTGTAGTCACGTTCTATTGCGAAGCAGCGCATTTTTGGAATGCCCAGGGCGCCTTGACCTTGAAGAACTCTGTAGACCTTTGATTCGTAGTAGAGTTGCAAATGTTTCACCTAAAAATGTGTAAATTATATCAAGAATAGCCTATAGTAAAACCTTGGAAGATTCCATTTTAACCGCAACTTCTTCATTAGTTTGCATGTCAACAGCCAAATATATTTCGCCGAATGAACCATTCCCAATTTTTCGCTTCAGTTTGTATTTGGAAGAGATTATGAACTCCTATTAAATTAAAAATTATTGTTTTAAACCATTTATCAAACTTACTCTGCTCCTTGATACCACTATTGCTGCCATCCAATTCCTTTTTGAGTCAAATTTGTAGGTTTTGGTTTATGTGGTGAATGCGGACGCGTGTGAATATTCGAAATAGTAGAGTAGACTTCTAAAATTCGACATTCATTAACCATTTTTCATTTATTTTTATTTCGATTTATTTAATAACACAAGCTTCAGCGTTATTAATTTGCAAATTGCAATCATGAAAGTGAATGCTGCTGATGCTATGCTGATTGCGTCGTTTCGTTTATTACCGAGATAGGAGTGGATGGAATGTGGAGGCAATGCAAAATGAAATGGATTTCATCTTCGCTTCTCTTTCACTTCATCATTCATCTCATCAATCAATAAGTAAAGTATATAACTTAATTCGTTTCAATAATTTTTTGAAATGAAAGATCTTTTTAATTTAAAATTTGATCAAAAACCAAACGCAAAAAATCAAAAATTAATTTCTCTCGTTTTTTAAAAGCTTAATTAATTTACCCAATTTTCAGCTCTTTAAAATCGTAGTATTTTCTACCAAGTTTTTCTTATAAATTCCGATGCCAATAAAGCTTTGTTTAGCAAAAAAAAACAATAGAATCGAACATATAAAAAACATTTTTATCTTAATTAAATAAAAATAAATGGAAATTATCTAAAATGGACTAGTTTAATCAAATCACGAGAAACATTATAAAAAAGCTCTAATAAATGCTAATGAGATCATGGCATCAAAAATATCATTTGCCCTTTTTCTCGTCCTAATCAATATTTGTCGTTCGGTTGATTATGTTCAACTTCAGAAGCCGGCGGAAGATTGCCATTTTTGCCATAATTTTCTGGAATTTTTTCATTTCCTTCCAATTCTCTTTTCGCTCCTTCATCATTCAATGCTTGAACTCCTCCATTTTTTATATTTGTGGTGGATGCCATTGACTCAATTGTTGCCAATGTTGGGCAGGAAGATACGGAGGATGATGATGGGCTACGAGCCCATGGCTGAACATCGGCACTGCCCCACCTACAAAAATTTGAGAATATTTATGGCAAAAAATGAATAAATTAACTGACCAACTGAACACAAAAACGGGGATTAATGCAATCACCGTGGAAATGTAGAAGACAATATTCCATTCTGGAGCACTTCCCGTGCGAACAATCAACTTTGTCATTGCGGGATTGATCATTCCGCTGATGGCAACAAAGAAAAATGTCAACCCGGTGATGGCACCGGAAAATGCCGGGGCAATTGCAACTTTATAAATGAGTTTTTATTGTCACTTTTTTTTGTTTTACCTAAAGCTGCTTGACATCCCGGGGTGTGAAGGCCGGTAAAAAACATTGAAAAGCAGAGGAAAACAACGGCCAATGAGGCACGGGATGAATCGAGGAAGGTGGCACCAAGCATAAACAGTGCCAATCCAACCGAACCAATTCCATTCAGAAACTGAAACTCATTTTTAAACACGGATTCTGCATTAAATATTACTTTGGAAATGTAGGAAACGCCCCATTCCGTGTGCCTTTGAAGCCAAGTGTTCAACCAACTTGAGGCAATTTTACTAATCCAAAGGGCCAGGGTTGGAAGGGCCTAAAAGCATTAAATGTTGAAGTGAAATTGGGGAATTCATTTTTATACACTGAAAATGCCATTTTGCGTTGATTCATAATGGTGGACATCGTGCAAATAGGCAGGCAGAAACCTATAAGTATTTGGGGGAAAATTTCAGTTTTTTTTTATAGTAATCGCGATATATTCTCAAAAATTCGAGTTTATTATACTCAAAGGCATGTGACTTTGTAAAAAGGTGGATTTCATAAAATTCTTAAAGCCACTTTTTAGAGGCACTTTGGACTTTCCAATGGCATATTGCCTTCCAAAATTGGCTAAGACCTCGCTGAGCTATAGTCAAAAGAATGGGTCCCATCCACTACCAACATTATCATTGTCATCAGTGGAAATTCGTGGCACACAACGGAAACGAGTGCGGCCCAAACTGGACTCGAAGTGAATATTCGCTTCCATGGCACTTTTCGATTGATCCGCTTTTGGCCCATATGCTCGGGAGTGTTGGCCACTGTTATAAAACTGGACAAAACAAATATTTTGCTGGACTATTTGAAAGAAGAAATTTTACGTCAATTCCGCTGATGAAATGCAATTTTGTTTGCTTGGTTTGTCCGCACCGGCCACCAAATAAATTAGCACAAAAAAGAGTCCAGTGAATGCGGAAACATAAAAAATTGAGGGCCATCCACCGAAGAACAAACTTTGGGCGCAAAGTGCCCCTGCGGTTGGGACAATGAGCAAAGTGCCTAGAAATTTGCTTGAATTTTGGGGGAATTGAAGGGTTGACCGAATTGACGGCCGCCGGTGGCCAATCCAAGGGCATAGGAACGTTCGGAAGCGGGAAACCACCGTGTGACCAAGGAATTGATGGCCGGCTGAAGGAGTGCCTCGGCCAAACCCACAAGGAAACGGGCACCGATTGCGTAGCCAACACTTGAGAGGGAGGGAAAAAGGCAGAATTAATTATGCGAAATATTCAATTGACCAAAATAATTTTTAAAATAACCATAAATTTTTCTCATTTTTGCTAAATATAAATAGAACGGATGGTGAATTTACTATTCATTGTATATGTATACCTAGATCGCTCTTTTGGCCATAACTAATTAGGGAAGTAATGAATCGGGAAGGCCATATTAGAAGGACTAAATGCTCTCTAAAATTTTCTATTTTATTTAAACCTAAAATAATTTGTAAATTAAAGAGGATTTTCATCTAAAAATTCGGTATTATTATACTCAAAGACATCTAACTTTTTTAAAATCGAATTTAAAGAAAATATTTTGAAGATATTTAGAGCTTTCCAATTCCAATGGCAATGGCATATCGCTTTCCTAAATTTATTATTTCTTTGTTGAATTATGGTATTCACAAAGAAGTATTCAATAAGCGATTGCCCCGCCCTCCGCCCCTATTCTTGTCTCTATTTTTAGACATGCCCTCTAGCCCATTTCCATTTATTTACTTCCAATTTGCTGTCAATGGAATGCCAAAATTTGCAAAGGAGGCTAGCAATACGCTGAGGATAATCATATCTGAAAACATATTGAATTTTGTCTTATTTTTTCTCAAGGACATTTAGCATTGAATTTGTCGGCCAAAAAGCCGGTAAAAAGCATGCAAAGGAGGCCAGCATTGAAGGCAGCGAAAATCCAGCCTTGGTCCTTTAAAGTGGATTAAAAATGCACAGTAATTTCTGAATTCCATACTTCTGAAGACCAATGAACCCGAGGCGCTTTCCCATCGATCCATTCATTAGATTTGGATGCCTCCATCGAAATATTGTAATTTGAGGAAAAATTTGCAGCATCTGAATGTCGACCACTCTCATCATCAACCATGCAAACCCTTTTTTGGGAATGATATATTCATTCACTAATTAATTTAGCAGCTTACATTGCCATGCCCAAATTGGCGTTCATCATGTGCACACTGGGAATATTGTATTTTTAAAAATATTTGCTTGAACAATTTTCAGCAACTTTTCCTTATAATTTTATAGCCAGGGGTTAAACTTAAATTATTACTAAATCTAACATAAATCAATTTTGCGATAATTGCAGGTTTAAGTTCAACACAAGTTTAACTTAACACCCCAACCCCAAATAATGCCTCCAAATATGGTTTTCGATTGCTAATAAGTAAAATATATGTTTTCAAATTCTTAGTTTTTCAATTTATAAAAAATATGTCCCATTCTTTTAAAACGATAAGAAAATTTTTATAATTATCAATCAATCATATGTTGGCTCAATTTTATCCCTCCTAGAGTGTTAAGAAAATCATGTTGGAAATTTATGGGAGGGAAATTATAAATTTAGAAGGTAAATCATGGCGTAATTTTAATAAGGGGTGTTCTTCAAATTCTGTAGACAAATTAGAAATTACTGATTTGTGCTTCAAGCAAAATTCATAGCCCCACAAATTAATTATACTATTTCCTAAAATTCGTTAAGGAAATTGCCCCTCAATATTGACCTGGCAAAACAAAGGCAAAGCATGCTGGCCGTAAGCATCCTATAGGACATGAACCATCGAAATGTGGCCGGTTTTGGTGCGGATGCCACCGATTTGCTATTGCTACTGCTACACTCACTTTCCATCCTTTCCTTGACCGGATGCACGGAAATGGTCCTGGGCATTTTGGGCGATGCTTAAAATAGAAAATTGAGCCCTAAAATGTGGCAGAAATTGTCCAAATTGTGAACACCAATCCCAAAAAAAACTAATAATAATTTATGCAAATCCATTGCTGGCCCAAATATATTTGACACAAAAAGGAGAAGGGATTTTGAGAATTCAAAAAGATGTATGGAAAATTGCAGTCAGCAAAATGTACACAAAACAAGAAAATTTGAAGTCCTAGCGAATTATTTTAGAGACCAAAAAGCAATGAAAATTTTACTTCCGGTGGAAACAAAATTAATTGTTAATTTTAAGTAGAAAAGAACAATGCTTCCCCCGCTTCCTTCAATTTAATGCATTTCGCACTCGATTAGGCCCAAAAGGCCGGCCGAAATTTTTGAATTGGAAAAGTAGAAGGGATGAGGGAATGAATGTGTGCTTGAAATGTTTTGTCCTCATCAAAGTCCACTAGAAATAAAACAATTGTATTTGAGGATGAATGAAATGTGCACAAAAGGGGCTAATCAAGGTAGGGACAAACAAATGGGCCTCCAGCTGTTAGAAATTGAGGAGAAATTTATGGTGGAGTGCTCGACGCCAGATCCAGATTCCGTCGATCACCGCCGATCGACGATTTTGAGATTGTCAGATTAAAAGAATAAATTTGAGTGAATTTAATGTGGAAGGGTGGGGGAAGTCTGGAAGTCAATCCCAAAGAGAAAGGCCACAATTCAATATCCAAATTGGTCTGGCCAAAATTTGCACATTTTCAAATTGTAAATCGCCTCCAGAATTGACTGGAAATCTATGGTGTGTTTGTTTATCTCCCATCAACTAAATCCATGATCATCAAGAATAATTGAGTGGGATGGAATAAAGAGTCAAGAATGCCAAAAGTCAGTGCAAAAAGTAAATCCTGTTTTTTATTTCCCATATCCCCCACATTCTGGCCCACATATTTTCCTCCAAAACAAATTTACCTTCTTCTTTATCATTTGCCCCTGATTGTTGTTGTTCATTATTATTTTCATGAAGCAATTCTTGCAATTCTTCTTGCATCGATTCTGCATTTATCATGCTCATCGTTTCTTGTCAAATATGGAATCAGAATTAATAAATTTATTCTGTAAATTTTGTACAAAATTTTTTAATGGAATTTGGAATGCTAAAGATGTATCCTTTCTTTTTTGTCCTTTCTAAATGTGACCCTCTCTCTATTTATGTTTGTTTGGCCAAAGGATTTTGTAAAGGGAGGAAAAAATAATTATGAGAGTTAATTTTGGTTGAATTTTTTGGGTTGATATTTTGAAGCAAATTTGCCTAATATTTAATCTTATTAAACTTGGGAAATTTTATAAAAACAATTCAATTAGATGAGGGAAATGAGGAAATGTCGCCGTCCGGCGTCAAAATTGAATGGACATTTGAAAATGTGCACTGGGATTTGTCAAAACAAAATGATGGTCACAGAAGTCTAAAAGGCTGCAATTTTTGCAACTGTTATGAATGGGGGCTGGGGGGGGGGGGATGTGGTTTGGATGGAGAAGGCGGCTGGCAGAGGAAGAACACAGACGATAAATTCAATGACAGCTGACGAGACCGGTACGGCGGGTGGTAGCGGATTTATTGTTGGGAGAAGGACTTTTGGACAAGTTGAATTAACGATGTTGAATGGCTACTTTTTGCAACAATTTTTTGTCTATGGATTTAATCAGAATAGGCGGAATTATTCTTAACCAGGCGGAATTATTCTAACCAGGCGGAATTATTCTAAGTTCGCCAGGCGGAATTATTCTTGCCAGGCGGAATTATTCTTAGCCAGGCGGAATTATTCTAACCAGGCGGAATTATTCTAACCAGGCGGAATTATTCTAACCAGGCGGAATTATTCTTAGCCAGGCGGAATTATTCTAACCAGGCGGAATTATTTTTAACCAGGCGGAATTATTCTAACCAGGCGGCATTATTCTTAGCCAGGCGGAATTATTCTTAGCCAGGCGGAATTATTCTAACCAGGCGGAATTATTCTTAGCCAGGCGGAATTATTCTTAGCCAGGCGGAATTATTCTTAACCAGGCGGAATTATTCTAGCCAGGCGGAATTATTCTTAGCCAGGCGGAATTATTCTAACCAGGCGGAATTATTCTTAGCCAGGCGGAATTATTCTTAACCAGGCGGAATTATTCTAACCAGGCGGAATTATTCTAACCAGGCGGAATTATTCTTAGCCAGGCGGAATTATTCTTAGCCAGGAGGAATTATTCTTAACCAGGCGGAATTATTCTAACCAGGCGGAATTATTCTAACCAGGGCCCCGTTTCAATTCCAACTTTTAACTTTAACTTTGAACTTTTGGAAGGGAAAAATTTCAAAGTTACTTTTAACTTTGAATTTTTAGAAGGGAAAAAAATTCAAAGTTAAAAGTTAAAGTTGGAATTGAAATGGGGCCCAGGCGGAATTATTCTTAACCAGGCGGAATTATTCTAACCAGGCGGAATTATTCTAACCAGAGGCGGAATTAAATAAAATCAGAACAAGTGGAATTAAAACTTCAAAGGCAGGGCTAAAAGTCAACAAAATACTTTTTCCATTTTTGGTGCCGGAAATCTTTGAACACTAATTTTTATTGTGACTTTCGCATCAATTTTGAATAAATTGTGCTATGTGTGAATTTTGCCAAAGAGAATGAACATTGGGTGTCACAAAATATTTGGTGGGAAAATGATATTGACGACGACAAATGGATTGACACATTTTTGTGATGGCAATTCTCCAATTTGCCAACAACAATTTGAATTAATGAAGCCAATATAATTTTAGCCAAAATTCTTCTTTATTTTTAATTTTAATTTAAATAGAAGAAATCAAAATAATAAGAATGGGGATTATCTGCTCAAAACCAAAAAATTCGCGAGCCCAAGCCAGACATCGACTCCATTCAATGGCATTGGATGCGCATGCCACCCAACAACATCAACAACAAATTCGCCATCAATTGAGACAAGGATCGGCCATGAGTATTGGGCATTTGACCACAAAAATTAACACACTGGTCATGGTTGGTCCTGGAGGTTTGTTTTTACTTTTTATGAGGGTGATGTAAAATACAATTTATTGGCCTAATTTTATGTGCAGAAGGCAATTTTATGGCTGCCACAAGCAACAGTTCTTCCATCCCTTCCGCGACACCCCTTTTTCATTCCTCTCTTTTGGCCAATAGCAGCAATAAGGAAGTAGCATCATTTGGCCGTATCAAAATCACGTTGGAATTGTCAATGCGTCAGCATGCTTTGTAAGTGATTATTATCCACATTTTGAGTTAGAGGCTTTATTACACTTAACAAAGGTATTTAACTGAATTTGAATTTTGAATATGATCCCCATCCCCAGCTATTTCGGTACGGTAGACTATGAAAGGTCTAAAATAAAGAAATCTTTTTCTCTTTAATTTGATGCCCCTTCAGGCAAGTTTATGGAAAAATTGTCAACCTTTATCTATTTTTTTCCTTTTTAATTACTGTAGCATAAACTCAATTAAGGCTCGAGGATTACTCCGTTGCTATTTTTTAACATGTTGATTTTTTTTATTTGAAATATTTCTGGTTTTCCTACAAAGGCTGAATCAAATCTAATTTTTGAAATATTCTAATCAGAGTGGCAAAAAATTGGCTCTTTAGATAGCATTTAAATAGTTAGATGGCTTAGTGTTTCAATAATTAAGCGTTGGCAAATTTTGCCGGCACCAAATTGATTGAATTTTAATGTTTCCATTTTCCCATGGAAGGATCGAAAAATATTGGCGAGAACACATTGCCCTGAGACAGCGCGACATCTTCCATAGGACAATGTTGAATGTGATCGAGGCCAGTCCAAAAGTGAATGAAGTGATCGCCTGTCAACGATATTGTTTTCGGGATTTGACCAAATGGCCAAAATTGAATCGAATTTGGTGGAGGAAATGGAAAATTGTTTAATTAAAATGACCAATTTTAGTCAGGCACAATTCTCTTTCTATGAGAAGCTTATTTTCACGCTGAATTTGAATGAGCAAAAATTGTTGGCCGAATGCATTCGATTGGGCCAAACCCATGCCCAATACGCACAATATGGGCTGAAGCCGCATTTTCTTGACATTTTTCAGCATCAATTTTTGGGTAGTCAACGGATAATGTGTATAATTCCATTTTTTGTAGGATTACTTGAAAAAGTTGAGACGAAAAATGAGTCGGAAAAACGTGAAATGGTGAATAAATTGGAAGTAATTTTCAATTTAATGTCCTCCCACAAGAATAGATTGGCGCATTCGGTGTGCTGACCACTTTCATTCTTGATGCTTGAACCATGCTTACGGCATAAAAATGTCAGAAATCAGACTGAGTGGGCGGCCCACGGCATTGGGTGGAGTCAATGATTGAAGAATACAAATTTGGGATAATTTCCACTTTCCAGTGATTTATATTGAGTGAGAAGTATGTATTTAATTTATCCGAAAACAGTAGTGAAAATGCCGAAAAAACGGTTCAGAAGTTTATCCTAGACAACTAAACGTTATACCCTTATTAGGAAAGATCTCTTCGAGCTGCATCATTTGAATGTTTCGGCTTAAGTTTAACCAATCATAACTGTTTTGAACCATTAAACCAAAATTGTTTTAAACCATTTAATACCCTTTAATTTGGACCAATCCATAACAAATTATATATCATTCAATGCGTTTTGGCCAGCTCTATCCAATTGGGTATATGGTTTGTGAATGTAGGACAAACCCTAATAATTATTTTGTATTTTTCATCGGCATACAGCCATACAGATAGATATATTTAATTTTAATTTGGGATGGATTTACCCCTCGGTCACAATGGGGCGTTTTCCGTTCTCCGCGACGGAAAACTATGTCACATTACAGCGGAAAACGCCGACCTTTTTTTCCGTCGAGCGGAAAAACGCTTTCCGCCGCGTTTTCTCTATTGACCACCCCAGCAGAAACGTCGAGCGTTTTCGGTCGAACGGAAAAAAGCTCTCCGCCGAGCGTTTTTTTATTGTGACCATTCTAGCGGAATGAGACAGCGGAAAAACGCCCGACGTTTTTCCGCCGATCGGGTTTTCCGCTGATGCTGGTCACAGTGGAGCGATTTTGGCCTTTTTTTCCGTCGAACCGAAAACGCCGGCAATTCAAATAATTTGAATTTTTCCGTCCTCCGCCGAGCGGAATTCCTTGTATTTTGCCCAAAAACCCTAGACTAGACATTTTTAAAAATAAATAAAAAATATTAAAAAATTTTATAAGCTTTCCAAATTGATCCTATCCTATGTAAAAAACTCAGCTCTATTCAATGATATAAGAATTTATTTATTTGGATGAGGAAAACATTATTTATGAAGATGCAAAATATAAATCATATAAATTTTTTATATTTTCATTTGATTTTTATATCATTAAAAAGAGGAAATTTTTCTGAATCAGATATACCTGATTTTAGATTTTTATTAAATTCTTGAAATTTTAAAATAATTTTCGAAAATAAATTTAATTTTTAATTGAAAGAGCGGAAAAACTCTCAAATTTTATTGTGACCACTTCGGCGTTTTGGGACGACGGAATTGCATTCAAATTCCGTTCGGCGTTTTCCTGAAAATCTGAGTGGTCACATAAAACGGAATTCCGCATTCCGTCGCCGAAAAAGATTCCGTCCTATTTTGTGGTCACAATGATTTAAGGAGGAAACTGGTTATGTGACCACAAAATGGGCGGAAATTTTTTGTCGGCGACGGAATGAAAAATTCCGTTTTATGTGACCAACACTCGGCGGAATGCCAAAACGCTCTCCGCTCTCCGCGGCAGACAAACGCCCCATTGTGACCGAGGGGTTAATAAATTATATTTGATTTTGATTATTTCATAATTCCTTTCGACAATGACATAATTTCGAACCAAAAAAGATCAATAAAATTACTGATAATAAATTAATTCAACTCAATAAATGTGTCTCAATTTATTTATCCAAAAAGAAAAAATAATCCAAAATACAATTAAATAATCCGAAAAATGAAAAATCAAATATCGCGTCCGTCAACAACACCATTTTAAATGAAAATATTATCGAAATAACAAAAAAGTAATCTTTGGAAGGAATTCAAATTAGACTTGTATTGGATTCATTCTTTCTCTCTCCATTTCCATTCATCTTCATCCATTCCATTTCCATCATTTTTGCGAATTGCCTTGGCCAAAATAGGCTCCACCACCACCGGCGGCTGGTCCTGTCCATTGCGGATTGGCCTGTTGAAATTAAATGTGATGATTAGTATAAAAATGAAATTAATCGATAATTCCTATTTTTAGTAAATTTATTGTTCTCATATTGAGTTTTGTTCCTAATTTTAGGTTATCTGGACACCAGTGACCAAATTTTGATTGATCACCCCTTTAACCCTCTTTCTTCTTCCTTATTGGCTAATACTTGGTTCTTAAATAATCGCATCTTAATCTAAAGAACTTAAGATATAGGAATATTGAATATGATAGAGCTACTTTCCCTATAATTCTTATTGATATTGATATTGATACAGAGATAGTTACTCTAACTAGGTTAGTTTTGATATTTAGTTGTTTAATTTGTTTTTGTCAAAAAATTGCATAAAAATTTTTATTTTTTTTTTAAAAATTTAGATTCATAAAAATTATATAAAAAATAAATATGATTTAAAAATGCTATTTATATTAAAAATAAAAATGTTGTCAAAAAATGTACTGTACCTGCTGTTGATAATATTGTTGCAAATATTGTTGCTGTGCTTGCGGATTATATCCCTGCGATGCAACATTGCCTGCGCCGAAAACACCGGCAACCGGATTTGCGCCAGTAACACTCGCATACATTGCCGCAGTTGGATCAGTCTTGATGGCACCCTAAAAATATTGGGGCAAATTAATGACAAAAAATAAAGGTTTTCACCTCGACTTTTCCCCAATTCAAACGAAGAGTTTGGCCCATGAATTCGCCACCATTCATTTCCGAAATGGCCCTTGCCGCCGAAACTTTTTGATCGAATTTCACCTTAAATCATATTAATTAAGGGCATATTTTAAAAATAAAATTTTGCTTACAAATGCATAGCCTTGCGGTTTGAAATGGCGAATGTCCACAATGTTGCCGAATTTCTTGAAGCATTCACGAATGTCAATTTCTATTTAAATTTCAAAATTAATAAATAAAACCAAAAAAGTGCAAACCGCTTGCACCAGGCGGAACGCCTCCCACATAAACGGATGAATTCTCGGGCGGAGTTTGTAACATAATTTCGTCCACCGTTGGTTTGCTGTATTCAATTGGTCCCTGGCCCGGCTTCCGAGTTGCCCAATTGGTTCGAATTGTGCGTCGGCCCAACCATTGGCCGTTCATTTGCTCAATGGCGCGTTCGGCATCATCCCGTTTTGGGTAGGACACAAAACCATAGCCTTTGGACATCAGCGTGGTCAAATCGCGAATCACTTTGGCATCACTAAATTTTAAAAATGAATATTCACTTAAATTTATTATGTATGTTTATGGGTTAAATCTTAAGGTTTTTTACAAATCTTTAAGATTTATTTAAATCTTAAGATTTTAAATATCCTTAAGACCTTAAGATTGTAAAACCTGAAGACTTTGAATACTCACGAGATTTCCCCGAACGGAGCGAATGCTTCACGAAGTCCTTTATTGTCAATTTCTGGGGACAAATCGCCCACGAACACATGGAAATGCTCTAAATAGGTTAATATAAAATATTAACCCTAAAGTTTAAACGAAACTGCTTGTATCGATTTTTTGCTGAGTTCCTGGCTGAATGGCCCAATTCACTTTCATCTCCTAAAATAATTATAATTTTATAATGAATTTATGTTAAAAATCAAACCTTGTCCAACAAAAGTCGTCTGTTCATTGCTTGCAATGCTTGCGCTGCAATTTCATGACTGACGAATTCTGTAAAAATTGTTGATTGAATCATTTAAACCCTCTATAATTTACCAATAAAAGCATACGGCTCAGAGCTGCTCTAAAATAGGAAATTCTTTAATTTAATATTAATCCATGTTTATTTTCATAAAAGGTCTCCCGGCTATTAGGAATGAATTTTGCTTTCTTTTTCGACCTCACTATTTCTATTACGGGTTAAAAAGAAAAAAAAATAAAATTTCAAATGGTACTTATGCGCTATTTTGTGTGTATTTTTGTGTCGAGGCAATTGGCCCGGTTCCTCTGCCGTGAGGGGTCAGTTCCTGCATTTTTGAGATTGATGAATTTTAGATTAAATATAAATAAAAGTAAAAAAAATGTATCGAGCTCACCTTATGCCGATACGTTTAATTAAATTAAATTTATTTAAAGAAAAAAAATAAGAAAAACCAAATACCCAAATAGCATCCTTTCTCTTGATGATTTTTATTACCCAGCTGAGCAGCATTAACTCACATCAAAAATCACTTTGGTTTTAGTAACCGGTCCAATTTGTCCAAAGAGAGTTGCAATAAATTCTTCTGTGACCGATTGATCAAGATTGCCAACATAACTGAATATTAAAAGTTTGACCATTTATTTTGTAAATGGCAAAAGAATACATTGTTTTCGGGAGTCCATCCTCGGTTTTCAACTCGAAACCTGCATTTTGGGCAGCAAGATAATGATATCTTTAAAATTTATATTTATATATCTAAATAAATTGTGTTAAAATACCTCGGATTGTAAGCTCCAACCGAGAAGTCCTCCACACCATAACCATATCCAGCGCCATAGCCATAATTTCCGTAAGGAAATGCCATTTTATTTATTAAACTTGATTATCTAAAATAGTGCCGTTTTTATTAATAAGTAATAAAACATCAATTAGAGCATTTCAAATTAATTAAAAATGATGACAACAAATTAATTAAAAACATTCAGGAAACGGAAAATGCCAATGCCTTCTCGCGCGCGATTTTGCCACATCACATTAAATCGCGATCGTAGTAAAATAATAATAAAATCATACAAGAATTAAAAAATGCACAATTTTGTTGATTTAAAATTTTTTTTATCAAGCCAAGACCAAACCAAAACCAAAACCCAAAGTGGAACCGGAGTGGACGAACGATGTCCAACCAAGCAAACTTATTAATTATCGGAAAAATTGAATTTAACGATAAGAAATTAACCTAAACCGAACCTAGTCGACTAGTCATTTTTATTCATTATTCAATTATTCTTGTTACAAATTTTAGGTTTAAATTCCTCTCCGCTAGACGCGCTAGACCTAGACATTGAATTTTGATACTACCTAATTGTAGGATAGGACAAGGGATATGACATATGAGTAATGTAATTAATTCACTTCATTTTTAATGTAAAGATAAAGGTTAATAAATTTAGATTGTAGTAGATTCAGCTAAGTTAAGAATCAAAATCAATTCATTCGTTCAAAACCAAACAATTATGGAATCAAAAAATCCGGAAGCAGCTTTGAGCTTACTTGAAAGTGGCCGGGAAAGTAGTAAGATTTATATTATCCTTATAAAATAATTTACGATTTATTTAGCTTTTTCCTACCAAGCGGAACGTGAACAACTCGAACATCTCAAAAACAGGGTTCGTGTTCTTGAGAGCGAAAACACCGAGCTGAAACGTCTTCAACCCCGTCTCAAGGACGCGCATGGAAAGGATTGTACAAACGAGGTAATTCTACTGATTTAAAAACGCTAATTTCCATCAAATACATTAAAGTTTTCAAAACTGGTCAAAGAATTGCAAATGGCAAAGAACAATTGCGAGGATTGGGAAAATGCGCATCGAAAGCTTCTCAAGAACCACACCGAACTTGAACAGAGTGCACTGATGCAAATTGATCAACGGGACAAAGAGCTCAACGAAATGAGACGAAAGGCAATGGAATTGGAGGAGGAGAACTCAAAGGTTTAATAGAAAATGTTATTCTCAAAACCACAATTTTAATGAATTTAGTTGCGCGAACAAATCCACGATGAGCAATCGAAAATCCACCGTTTGCAAGAGGAGCAGCAAAACCAATCGCTCAATGAACTTCACGTATGTTCATATATTTATATTATGAATGAATGAGTATCCATATCCAAAAGCAAAGATTTTCAATTGGGGAAAATAGGAGAGATTTTTCGAGCTTTTTTGCAAAATAAATTATACACTTTGCAGTTGCGTGATCAAATCCAGAACAGTTTGTTGACTGAATCGCTGACCAATTTGAACATCAATGACGCGGACCAAATTGCAACTCATATTTTCATGATTCTGGAAACATTGGACAAAAACAATCGCGACAACAAAGACATTCAAACTTCAATTTTCACATTTTTGGGTCAACATGGAATGAGCGCCGATCCGGAGAAGGCCGCATTGTTTTCGAAAATCTATAAAGAAGCGGTCAGTTTATTATGGAAATAAACCATAATTTTTTGGGAGTAATAAATAAGGGGTTTTTAGTCAAATTCAAATTAAATATCATTTTACTAAAATTAAGGTGGCAAGGAAGCAAAATGAACTTCGCTCGGTCAATGATCAACTTTTGTCTGGCAACAAAAATATGGCAAATCATAGCATTGGGGATGTCCAATTCCAGGCCTGCCTGCGTCACCTCTACAATGAGTCAATGTCGACCACATTTCCAACTCAACAATCCGATGTGAGTTTTTCCCTCCAATAATTCTGATTAAAAATTGTCGAACACAGATTTCGATCCCCGAATTTGCAAATGAATCGGTGAATGCAATGAATTTGGCTGGCCGCACAGCAAATTTGGCCGAAGTTTGCGTTCAAATGTTCGAAAAATTGCGCGGAACTGCCGAATTTTTCCAACAACTTTTGGGCAAATTTGATGTGAGCGTCGATGAGGTTGGCGAGGATTTGATGCGCAAAATTGTTCGAATGAAACTCGACTTGGACAAATCCATGGGCGAAGCACGTTGCATTGCTGATGAGGCCAAAAGTAATAATATATTAAATAAGAAAAATATAAAATAAAACCAATATTTAATATTTTAGATGCTGAGAAGAATATGCGCACATTTTTGCTGGAACAAAGCCAGCAGAATACAATGAATTCCATGGTTTTTGAGGAGCCGAATGAAGCGAAAGAGGACGAAAAATGCAAGGAACTCCAGGAGAAGATTGTCAATCTGGAACAAGTCAATTCCAAATTGGCCGAGGAAAAGGAACAAATGGCCTCATCAATTGAGGAGAAATGCAACGAACTCCGGGAGAACATTGTCCACCTTGAAGAGGTCAATTCAAAATTGGAACAAATGAGCTCATCAGTCGAGGAGAAATACATGGAATTCCAGGTAATGAAAAACCCGGATAAAATTTAGTTAAAATTTAAAAAATATTTCTGATAAATCATTATTTTAAAAAATTATTTCAAAATTAAAAATAATTTAAAAATCAAATCCAAATTTATTTCTATCGAAAAACATCTCTAGAATCGCATTTAAATTTTAAATGAATTTTGAATTATTATACCATTGCCACATTTTCAGGAGAAAATTGTCGCGCTCGAGCAGGTCAATTCGAAATTGGAAGAAGAGAAGGAACAATTGGCCACATCATTTGAGGAGAAATGCAAGGAACTTCAGGAGAACATTGTCCATCTTGAGCAAGCCAATTCAAAATTGGAAGAAGAAAAGGAACAAATGAGCTCATCAATTGAGGAAAAATCGCTGGAAATCGAAGTTCTACGAGGAAAAATTGCCGAACTTGAGCACACAATTTCGAAATTGGAAGAAGAGAAGGAACAAATGGGCTCATCAATCAAAGAAAATGTGAGTATTCGGGTCAGCTTTCAGTAGGATAGTTTTAGTTTAGATATGCAGAAGTATTTTTTTCAAGTGCATTTAAAATTATAATATTCCCGAAAAAACAATGGCCGATTGGCTAAGTGCATGGTTTTTGTTAGGCAAAAAATATGGGGCACTTCTATGAGATCGCGGGTTCAAATCCTATCCGGCTTATTTAATTTAATTGATCGGAAGAGCCTTTTTGGAGTTTTTTTTGAATTTTTTTCTTTCTGAAAATTTAGCAAAATATTTTTTTAAAAAAAATCAAAAATTACCAAAAAAATTTTAAAATATTAAACGATAGCTGCTTGATCCTTAGTGAATGAATAAATTATCTATGAATTTGAAATTAATTCTTTTATAAATTTAGCTGGTGATTCCGCGCACTCAACTGGTCGAAGGAATTCGTGGAGAATTGGGCAAAATTTATGATACAATGTAAGAAAAATTAAATTTTTTGAATCCTTCAATTTCACCGCTTAAAATAGGTCGTTCGCCAGCAAACGTCTCGGCAGTGCTAGCAAAAAAGTGCCACTTCAACAAAAATCATCCAACACGAAGAAGAATTACTACAAACATGCTTCAACACCGGCAACTTCCTCCCAGCAACAGCAACAATCGACGTCCCAATCTCAAACGAATGAGCGAGCGGATTAATTGATGATGGAGGAGGAATGAATATTAAAATGAGGGAGAATATTTGATATAATACAACAATCTTTTTTATTAAAAATACAACTACACAATAATTGTTTTGATTTATTTAATGTATTTTGAACCAACTCGGTTCTTTTCATCTCCTGATGCTTATTCCACTTATCTCTCGTAACATTTTTTGAATAAATTATTTTATCAAAAGAAAATTATCCTCTTATATTATTCATCAAATTCATTTCAAATTTGTTGGGATTGGGAGTAATTATCAAGGAAATTTCCTGGCAAAATTGGCTCATTGAATTGTTCATAACACATTGGGCAGTTGGCACCAAACATTCGATTGAATTCCGAGAAAAAGCCTGGGAATTGACAATGTGGGCAAGTGGCAAAATCGTCCTTGATTATGTGTCGACCCTGAGAACAATTTTTTAGCTATTAAGAATGAATTTAAATTTTAAAAATGAATTTAGTCTATTTTAATTCCGCCTGTTCTGATTTTAAATAATTCCGCCTGTTCTGATTTTAAATAATTCCGCCTGTTCTGATTTTAAATAATTCCGCCTCTTCTGATTTTAAATAATTCCGCCTTTTCTGATTTTAAATAATTCCGCCTTTTCTGATTTTAAATAATTCCGCCTTTTCTGATTTTAAATAATTCCGCCTGTTCTGATTTTTAATAATTCCGCCTGTTCTGATTTTAATAATTCCGCCTGTTCTGATTTAAATAATTCCGCCTGTTCTGATTTTAAATAATTCCGCCTATTCTGATTTTAAATAATTCCGCCTGTTCTGATTTTAATAATTCCGCCTGTTCTGATTTAAATAATTCCGCCTGTTCTGATTTAAATAATTCCGCCTGTTCTGATTTTAATAATTCCGCCTGTTCTGATTTAAATAATTCCGCCTGTTCTGATTTAAATAATTCCGCCTTTTCTGATTTTAAATAATTCCGCCTGTTCTGATTTTTAATAATTCCGCCTGTTCTGATTTAAATAATTCCGCCTGTTCTGATTTAAATAATTCCGCCTGTTCTGATTTAAATAATTCCGCCTGTTCTGATTTTAATAATTCCGCCTGTTCTGATTTTAATAATTCCACCTGTTCTGATTTTTAATAATTCTGCCTATCTAAAGACTAATGCTGCCTATTTAGCTCCGGTATAATTCCAATAAGAGAATGACTCTATTGGTAAAAATTGCTATTGGCTTTAATCCGACTCTAATTAAAACAAAAATTTTGATTTGATTGAGAAAGAATCAGTTAGCCCCAATATCATCATTAATCACCGTCAAAATGCAATATGGAATATTAGCTTGACAATTGAAGCAAATGAGCGTAAATTCCTTCACTTGAACATCACAAAATGGACAAGGCTGACTTTTTTCTTCTGGGTCTGTAGCATTTTGGCCAAATTTCCTGTGTGAAAAATGTGAATAATCTATAAATTTTATCATAAACAAAATCTATACCTGACAACCAATTCAATTTTCTTTCGATATTTTTCATCAATTTTTTGTCTATATGCAGGCTGCATAAGTTGAGAGGCAAATTTGAATGCGGATGATTTCATGCCAGCTTAAAATATAAATATACATATACACGTTCATCTATCTTTGATCTTTGGTACGGAATTCCAGTACCGCCCTATACCTAATTGGCATTCATTAGTTCAAAGAGTCAATGACCAATTTGGGTAGGCCAAATACGATTCGAAGGCTTAAATTTCTACTAAAAATGGCCCATTTTAATATTTCCACTAAAAATGGCCCATTTTAATAAGTATTATTATATATATTTTTAGTATCGCTTATTTTATAAATTGATTTAAGTTTCAGAAAATTAGAAAAGCCACTTTTAAGTGGACATTTAAAGCTTTAAAATGGCATATCGTTTTCTGAAATATGGTGCTTGCTCTCTTATAGAACGAGCTGAATAGCGAAGATACCGAAATTATTGTACTGAAACGTCACACAAATTCCATTCTAATTCCCAAATACCTTTGGTGCATGTTATCACACAGGAAGTGAGAATTTGGGCACCATCTGAATGTGGAAATATTGTATGCAAATTATTTAGGAATTGGACAAACGGGCTGGGAATTGGCCAATGTTGGCGGCAACACGACATAGCAAATTGGCCGCCCCAAAATTGTCCCCTTTTTTCATCAACACTTTGACAATATTATAGCTGTGCAATAGCATCAGAGCATTCTCCATCTCCGATGGAATTCGAATGCGTTCACGGCGCAATGTTTGGTACATTCCTTATGGACAAAAAAGAATTAAGGAGAACTTTACTTCCTGGAACTATAAGCGAGGCCAATTTTAGCGCATTATAACTATTTAGTTTTTAAGCATTAAAAGTTTTCGCCACCATTTTGGTCTCATTTTGAAAAATCATCTCCTTGACTATGGCAATCCAATGGTATATTTCATAAATTGGTTCAACAAATTTCTGGAAATATATTTTTGAGAATAAAGATGATACCAATTTCTCATCGTTTTTTGACTTTTTAGTTTAATTATTTTAATTTTATTTCAATTTAATTGTTTACATCATTCAATAGAGTCAGTCATATCAATAGATCTAATCCATTCTATACTCTTTCATTTATCTTTAATTTTCCATCTTTTTTAAGCGCTATTGCCTTATCGTTGATTATTCCACCGAAAAAGGAAGTATTTCCCCCCTCCAATTTTTTTACCAAATAACAAATCATGCGCAGTTTTGTAGAATCCTTTCGCCTGCTGTTCCTGCGCAATGATCAACGCCGTTTTTGCCCCTTCCTTGTACATTTTCATTTTCACGTACAATTGGAAGAGGAATTTTGGATCCTAAATTGCGATGTGGATTTTTGCAATCAAATTCTCAAATTTTTCTGCCTTTGGCATTCCATTGCCTCCATCACCCATCAAATGCGCAATCAGCGCATCAACCAGCGTTTTGTCCCCAGATTCGGCTGCAAATTCGACTGCATATTGGAGTGCCTCCTCCTCCAATGCTGCCTCGAATCGTTCATTTGTCAAAAGAGATAATGCCTAAAAGCAAATTGAATAAAATATGGAAAATATTTAAAAAGGCCGAAAAATGCTAAAATTGGCCGAAAGTGGTTTAATCTACAGTCCCAAACCTTATAGTCAATCAATATATTTTTCATGACTCATCATTTAATTATGTTTTGGCTTAGGTTTAATTAAAAGTAATTTTGTTTTAAACCATTAAACCAAAATTGGTTTTAAACCGTTTAATACCCTTTAATTGCTGACCAAACCATAACCAAATTATATGCCATTCAATGCATTTTGATTAGCTCTATTCAATTTTGGGTATATTGATTATGAATGTAGGACAAACCCTTCTAACCATTAAAACTATTTGGCATTATATAACTCGTTTTTCGACATTTCAATATTTTTTCGGCAAAAATAGTCTCCAAAAAATATAGAATGCCATTTTAGACACAGACCATTTGATATTGTTTTGACATTCCCGCAAATTTGCCCGCATTCAATAGGTCTCCTTCGGCACGAAAATATTCAGCCAATTGGGCAAAATGTCCCACATTTGATTCATTTTGTTGTGGATTTTGGCCCTCATCATTTTGCTGCTGTTGGCCAATTGTTGCCGCCTCCAATGCTCGGGCATAAACTTGCATTTGGCCAGACCCTTTGGCCATATCGAATGCTTCCTTGAAAAAGGAAGAAGGGAAAATAAATCAAAAAGAATGGAAATTTTTGTGCCTGATAACAATGCGAAATGACCAAAAATTGGATGGCCGCATCAAATTGGCCCAAATCCGAGAAATAACTATTTTTGGAAATTAATCATCCATTCTATTATGCAATAACCAACTTTGCCACCATTTTTGAGCCTTCAACACTTTTGCTTTCTTGTGCCAATTTTACTGCCTTTAATAAATATTATTTTGTGAATTGCTTTTCACTTATTTTTCCCACCTCATTTGCTCTGTTCAAATTGCGCAACAACAATCGGATTTGATTCTCGGCATCATGGGCACGTTCGTAAGCCTATTTAAAATAGGGTAAAATTTTCATCTACTTGACAAATTTGTTTTTATCGAAAACAAGTCTAATGTGTACAGCTATTTCAATATCTTGGTCATTCTTTTTGGCCATAATTAGAAAAAGAAGTAATCAATTTAGGAAGGCTAAATATTATTCGAAAGTCCTAAATGTTCTATAAAAAGTGGCATAAAATTCATTTTATGAAATATTTCTTTTAAAAAAATAATCCATATTTTAAAAGTTACAAGTACTTGAATATAATAAATCCAATTTTTGGAGGAAAAGCTGCATAATTTTAAAAATTATTTAAAATTTTCATAAAATTTTAAGGGCCACTTTTTAGAGGACATATAGGGCTTTCGAAAGGCATATTGCCTTCTCGAATTGGTTGCCTTCCTTGTTGAAATATTGACTAAAAAACTAGTTCAGATACTGTATCGGCAGTACAGTATATGTACAAAATCATTTAGTTTTTATTCCCCAAAGCCCACTTTGTATGCCCGTTCAAAATTCTTCTCCTTTTCCAGCATTTTCCCATATTGTGAGAGTAATTTTGGCGATCGAACTTGTTCCATCAATTTGTGCACTTTGAGCAGATTTCGACTTTTCATATAGGCGGCCTTTTCAATTTAGGGAATATTTTTTATTCTTTTAAATTTTGGCTAACCGCTGCTCGATCGTAGAATTGGCCAGCTTCATAGACGGCACCGGATTCATCGAATTGCTAAACAAAACAAATGCAAATGTATTTTGTTCTAAATAAGGAAGGAAGCCAGCGGCAAAAAATGACACAAATTGACAAACGGCAAAGGAAAGATTACGGTACAAATAAGAATTTGACTTATCGGTTAGGCCATCAGTATTAAAAAAACGGATTTTGAACTTAACCCAAAATTTTACTCTAATATTTATTACTACTATACATCAAAAAATATTTTACGAATTGGGAACTGTAGAGAGGGGAAGATTCGGGCACCATTTTGTGCCATATTTTTCTATAATTTTGTCATTTTTATAAAACTATTTATTTAGGCTTTGATGAAATATGATAGCGGGATTCTGGCAGATACTCGGTAATAGAAGCAAATAGGGTCATCCATGCAAAAATGATAATTTAGAAGGAAACCAGTATTTTTAGCTCAGAGTTGGAAGGAATTCTATTTCGTTGTCCAATGGCTAAAGTCCGATCCCGAGTAGGTGAATATATATATTTTTTTACTTAAAACCAGCAGTCGATCTACAAATGGATATTTGGTATTTGCGGATTAAACATGGTTAAATTTGGCAATTTAAAAACAAATTGGCACTTCTATCCAAACCGCCAGACAAAGAAAAACTTACCCTCAATTGTTCCAGCACAATGCCACAATCCCGTTTGGCCAAACGGCTTGGCAATTTCAGTGCAATATCCACACCCCTTTATAATTAATGAGAAGAAAATATTGGGAAATATTTTTTTGGTTTTTACTTTTTCAAATCGCCCATATGCAATGCCATTCGGGCCAATCTATTAAATCAATTTCGAATTATTGAGCTAATTTCCCATGGCTAACCCGGATTTGCACACCCAATTGTGTTCTTCCACTTCTTCGCCCAATTCTTCATCATTCTTCGCCTCGATCAGTGCCTCCTCATAAAAGTGCAATGCCTGCTCATGTTGGCCCAAAAATTCCAATTGAATTGCATACTGTTATAACAAATAGAGTGGAATATGGTACTTAGAAAGGAAATATTTTTCATTTCATTCAAATAGAGTGGAATATGATAATTCGAAGGAAATATTTTTTCATTTACACCTCTTTGGCGATGAATGGCAATTCGGACGGTGCAATTTGTCGTGCCAATTCCAATGCCCTTTCCCAATGTTGCACATCCCTTCGCATCTTTATGAGAAATAGAGGAATAAAGGAAAAAAACATTTTGTAAAAATTTAGCCACTAGTGGGGGCCACTGAATTTAAAAAATTGCCAAGGTAAAAACTGGCTGATTTAGTCAAAAAATGTCGGATTTGATTGAATTTATGAAAAATTACAAAAAAGTCATTTTGAATTCTGAAAAATAGCCAATAAAAAATTGTTCGATCAGGCCAAAATCCAATTTAATACATGGGTTTAATTGTAGCCCAATGACTTATCAATCTCCCATAAATTTGAAATTATTCTAATAATCTGCCTAAGTTGGCATAATTTATATGCGTTTACCTCCAATGCATGTTTTGGTTCGGATGAAGCGGAAAATAGCTGATCGGCTTGATCAAAATTGCCAAGCAATGCGGCCACATGTCCACTTAAAACTTGTTGATCCTCTTAAATAATTAAATTATGAATTATATTGATAAGCTGTATGAATGGGGAACCAATATGGACGAGTTCCTCCAAGGCCCAAACCATGGCCACATCGCCGAGATGGCGAAAAATGCGAACGGCTATAAAATAAATGGGAATAATTTGAAGGCCAGATTTGCCCACCCAAATCAATGTTGCAATCCAACATAACGGAATGGGCGAATTGGCGCCAAGCCAAGGGATCTTTAAGCTCTAAAAATGGACGGAAAATGAATAATTGTGAAGAAATTTGATTATTGACCTTCACAAACTTTCCATGCATTTCGCCAACGGCGAAGCAACAATGATTGTTGTAACATTTCTTTGAGCTTGAAGAAAATAGAAGGGAAAATTGGAAATGAGAAAGGCAAACTTCTTGAGGTGATTTTCCAGCAATCTATGCAGAAATAAATAAATGAATGTAATTTTATGGAAAGGTGGTATTTTCATTTTGTCTTTTCGATTGCCTTAAAAAACATTTTATGTTTTTGTTTGCTTAAAAACATTTTGTGTTTTCCTTTCTTAAAAACAGTTTGTGTTTCACTTAGCTAAAAACATTTTGTGTTTCACTTAGCTAAAAACATTTTGTGTTTCACTTAGCTAAAAACATTTGTGTTTCACTTAGCTAAAAACATTTTGTGTTTCACTTAGCTTAAAAACATTTGTGTTTCACTTAGCTTAAAAACAGTTTGTGTTTCACTTAGCTAAAAACATTTTGTGTTTCACTTAGCTAAAAACATTTTGTGTTTCACTTAGCTAAAAACATTTTGTGTTTCACTTAGCTTAAAAACATTTGTGTTTCACTTAGCTTAAAAACATTTGTGTTTCACTTAGCTTAAAAACATTTTGTGTTTCACTTAGCTTAAAAACATTTGTGTTTCACTTAGCTTAAAAACATTTTGTGTTTCACTTAGCTTAAAAACATTTGTGTTTCACTTAGCTTAAAAACATTTGTGTTTCACTTAGTTAGCTTAAAAACATTTGTGTTTCACTTAGCTTAAAAACATTTTGTGTTTCACTTAGCTTAAAAACATTTGTGTTTCACTTAGCTTAAAAACATTTGTGTTTCACTTAGCTTAAAAACATTTGTGTTTCACTTAGCTTAAAAACATTTGTGTTTCACTTAGCTTAAAAACAATTTGTGTTTTAATTTGCTTAAAAACATTTTGTGTTTTACTTACCTAAAAACATTTGTGTTTTAGTTTGCTTAAAAACATTAAAAAAAGTCTAAAAAATCGGGCGTGCAATTTATGTTTTTTGCCCTAATTTTATGTCCAATTAAAATTTATTCAATCAGATTTCAACAGAGAGCTTAATAGAAGGGATTAAAATTTTATAATATATCTTGAAAGATTGCTAAACTATAGTGGGCAAAATTCCAGTAGCTTTTAAAATTATTCCCAAAATAAAATCCACAATAAATAACATTAAAAAAATGTTACCAAAATCGAAAAGATTTCCTTCCAAATTCATTCACCTGTGTTTCTGTTTTATGTGATTTCAGCAACACCGTATTCATTCGTCCATTTTGTGTATGACAGTAGACAATTCCCTTGGAAAGGAGCAATGGCATATTTCCATGGGGCACTTGCAATTGACTGATGAAATTGACGGCCCTTTCACCGTTTGGATCACGGGCCAACATGAAAACGAACAAACTGTGTTGATCGTGCACCAAAAAAGTATCCTTGTCCACGGTGAATGTCTCCCAAAGGCAGCCCAAATACTCAAAATTGGGTGGGAAATTTATTTTAAATTTTAATAAGAGAATTGTATTTAAAATCAAAGTCATTTTGACATTATTGTACTAGGCCATTGTACTGGGCCAAGTCTTATGGCCATAGCTCAACGTGGCAATGGGTATTAATAATAATTACATGATGGCTGCTTTGAAATGGTCCTTGCCGTGGAATTTTGCACATTTGGCCATCGGATGGGGAATAGACGAACACATCGTGCAATTCATCTAAAAATTGCATAAATTTCATGACATTCGGAAATGATTAATAGTGTGGTCATATTCAAAAATGAATTAAAATCAGGTGAGAAAATTTAAATTAAATGATTAATTGGTTTTTTTTTTAAATAAATGTAGGAGAAATATTCACCCAAGAAGAGGCATCGAATTCCATCGGGTTCCGCAAAAATGGAACGAATTTCAACGGAATGCCGAAAATCCGACACAAATCTGCCATGGCTCAATGAATAATAGTAGAGGAATCGGCCTTTGGTGGAGTAGAGGAAAAATTTGTCGGCTAATTCCGAGTCGAGAACTTTTTCGTTTGGTGCACTTTCATTGCAGTCCGGGAAAAGTACATCGCCGGAAGGGGCAAAGGATGAGGAAGAGGAAGAAGGATCGATGGATGAATCGGAACGAATAATCTGTAAGAAAATTTAAAGATGAATATTAGGGATTTTTGATTGTTTAAGGGAACAATTTGGAATCTTGACCATTCTTTTGGACATAGCTCAATGAGGCAATAATCGATCTGAGAAGGCAATATATCATTCGAAAGCCCAAAGAATCCTCTAAAAATTTCATGAAAATATTTATAAAATTCATTTTTAAAATAGTTACATGTTTTTGAGTGTAATGAACCCAAATTTTTCCAAAGAAAAGCTGTCTCATTTTAAAAGCTGCTTATTGCATAAAATATCTTAACTTTCAAAAAATTAGAAAAGCCACTTTTTAGTGGACATTTAGGGCTTTACAATGGTATATTTCCTTTCAAAATTGGTTGCTTCCTTGTTGAGCTATGGCCAAAAGAATGGCCTTGTACTAAAAAGGTGGCAACTTGCCTTGTGCAAATGAACGCGTGTATCCAATCGGGCCATTACAAATTCACGGCTCAATTTCATTTTCAGAATGGTCTAGAAAAAGTAAAATAATCATTGTTATCACTGATCGAATTAATGAAGTATACTAGGGTATATTTAAAAATGAATTGAAAATGAAAATCAAAATGACAGATTTTCCCTGAAGAGAAATAGTCTAATGTAGAATAAGAAAAAAAAGAAGTTTCTATTTGTAATGTATCAATAATTTCAAGGTGGAGTATTGGCTCCTTACCGTCATATAATCATGTTCATAGAGAAAAGCGGTTGTGTTCCGTTTGATTTCATAAAACCATGCTTTGTTGTTCAACACAATGGCAATATGCTTTTCCTAGAGAAAAAACTGAGAATTTAGACAATAAATCTCTGAGAAAATCAAAATGGACTAAATTTAGAATTTTGAAACAAATTAGAACTAAGATTAGTTAATATTTTATCCATACAATTGCCCATAATTTCTCCCTATTAAAAATGTCCTAAGGTCTAATCAACGAATTTATAGTGTCCCAATAAAATATAAATTTAATTTTATTCACCCCAATGGAAATCAACGATGGCTCCACTTTGATGTTCAAACTTTGTGCCGGCTGCTGGAAAATCATCAAAATTTGAGTGGCATAAGAATTTCAAACAAACAATATTTCCATCCTGATAAATGCTAATTTCCGTCAACGATGCCAAAATTGCCATTTGACTGGGCGAAGCCGATGCCAACATTGGCAGTCGAGTTAAATAAATGCAAAGTGCACCGGAACGAGCCGAAACCGCAGCCAATGAGCCATCCTCGGAGCAGGCCAATTGGACAAGGCCACTGTCATCCGAATCGACGTCCACCAAATCGCTGATTTCACTTCTTTATATGGGAAAAGGGAGGCAAATTATGAGCTCTAATGATGGATAGCTGAAGGAAGCCGACGGCAAAAATGATAAAAAAAATAGTAAAGGAACCAAAAAAGAATACTACGGTGATGGATATGGCCTATGGGTTACGGTATCAGTTCACCGCAATGGGCATATTGGTGAGGTGAGTTTGGTTCAGCCAAAAATTTCCATACAAAATTTCAATATTTTAATACTTAAAAGGGAAATATATATACCCTTTAATTGTTGACCAAACCATAACAAATTATATACCATTCGATGCGTTTTGACCAGCTCTATCCTATTTTAGGTACAGTTTATTAATGTATGATAATTGATAAAATAAACCTTAAACTATTATAATTATTTTGGCATTATGTTCTATGTACTCTTTTTTTCAGCAAATTGAATAATGAATTCGGCAAATTAAATATTATCTTTATCTAATAATTACCTATTAATTAAATTTATAATTTTAAGCAACCCAATTAATCGCCTTTACACTCGAGTAGAAAAAATACTTACAAATCGGAGATGTCGCGACCCTTCAATCTGATAAAAAATGACAATAAAAAATTAATAAAATCTGTTGTTTCACAAATTGTCCCCAATTGAGTATAGGCGACGCATTGGCTCATTCACAGCAATGGAGGCAAGATTTGTTTTGTATTCTTGAATGGAGAACAATTCTTGGGAAATGGAATCCGCTGAACGTTCGGCCTAATAATTAAATGAATTAATGGAATTTTTTTGAAAGCTGTAAACCGAAAGGCAAACGACAAATCCCAGATCGAACCCGACCAAAACATTGCCATTCCCAAACCAAACTGTGCGCACCAAATTCCCATAACGCTCTTGGAATTGCAAATTTGTGGGCTGCTCCGGCTCACTCAATCGCACAATCATCAAATTCCTTTGGGCTACAATGGCGCTGATCTGTGGATTGGTTAATTTGGAAAGAGCGATTTAGGATCAGGGACAATTGAGAATATTGCACATCGGGTATTTGTGCCATACTTTTAGCCATTGTTCCTCAAGCGAGGCAATCTACCAATCTTAGAAGCCACCATTTGAAAGCACTAATACTAATGTCCCCTGTAAAGTTCGCTCACATATCTTTGAGTTTAATAAACCCTTGATGAAAAGTAGTTTATTTTATAAATTGTTTTAAATTTTCAAAAAATTAATTAAGTCACTTTTAAAAGGACATTTCGGTCTTTTGAATGGCAAATTCTTCTTCTCAAATTGGCCATTGCCTCGCTGAGCTATTGTCAAAAGAAATATGCCTCAGGTACTAAATTTATTGTATTGTATTGAAGCGTTATGTTTCTACTTTCGAGATATTCAATTGAATTGGCAAAGGCGGAATTGATGCGGATTTAGATTTAGACACTAATTAATCCACTACTCCCCCCAAATCTTTATACATAGTCCTCTTCTCGATCGGCTGCCAAACTGCGGAATGTGGTGAATTGCAAATCCAAAATGTCCCCATTGCATGAAAATGTGTTCAACGTTTCGCCCTCCGCATTGTTCACTGTTATTTGGGTATCCTCCGAGCCGAGTGCAAAAATGGAGCCATCTCGATTCCAGGCACCAGTTTTAATTGCCCTTTGATGTTTGCCCATCACCGGCACTTTCCTTTGAACGAAAATGAAGCCATCCATTCATTTTTATGGCCCAAATACCTCGAAAGTCGATGGTCGAAAAGAATAAAATTGCCGCGATTGTCGCCAACCAAGAGGATTGCCTTTTTCGGATTCCAACAGAGCAGTGTGGGCAGTGCCTTTGCACCGGTGGACATATCCACGGTGTGAATTTGGCCAGTCGAACATTCATACAGGACCAAAGTAGGAGTACGCCCGTTGGCAATGGCCAACAAATCGCCTTGCGGATCCCAACTTAATGCACTCACTTCCCTATGATTTAATGGGAAGGCTCAAGTTGGCTACTTTCCCAAAACTATTTAAAATAGACCATAAGACTCTGCTAAATTAAGCTTCCTATCTTTCTGGGCTTACAACGAATCTAAATCTTATGTGAATGTGATTCAATTCCTTGTTTTTATGTAAATATATTTTATTTCATCAAATATTCCTTTCTTTTTATTATTTTTCAATTCTCAAAGTTATCAAAATTACTCATTAATGTTGAATTCCTCCGTAATTTCACTGTATCGATTGAAGACGCGAATAACACCACTGGAGCCAGCCACAGCAATATTATTGCCCCCAGGGCGCCATTCAAAAATCAACGGGCCTTGGCCATAAAGTTGTGGATTTTGTTCACGGAAAAGGAGCTAATAAAAAAGGAGTGAATTTCATATAATTTCATTTGCTGACCTTCATTTTATGGAATCGGTTGTTACTTGTTATTGAATCATAATAGATTATCAATTCTGAATTTGGAACTAATTTGCGGCAATTTTTAATCTATTTTGTGTCAGTTACCATGGAAACGAGGCATTTAAAGAGGAAAAGGATCAATGAAGGAAATGAAATTAATTCTGTTCTAGCTTCAGATGGATTCTAATTTTTATGTTTATTCTTATTTTTAATTCTGTTTTTAATTCCGGTTAAGTTTATTCTTATTCTTATTTTTCTTTCCGGAAAGTTTTAATCTAAGTTCTTTCCGGAAAGTTTATTTTTCTTTCCGGAAAGTTTTAATCTAAGTTCTTTCCGGAAAGTTTATTTTTCTTTCCGGAAAGTTTATTTTTCTTTCCGGAAAGTTTTAATCTAAGTTCTTTCCGGAAAGTTTATTTTTCTTTTCGGAAAGTTTTAATCTAAGTTCTTTCCGGAAAGTTTATTTTTCTTTCCGGAAAGTTTTAATCTAAGTTCTTTCCGGAAAGTTTATTTTTCTTTCCGGAAAGTTTTAATCTAAGTTCTTTCCGGAAAGTTTATTTTTCTTTCCGGAAAGTTTTAATCTAAGTTCGTTCCGGAAAGTTTTAATCTAAGTTCGTTCCGGAAAGTTTTAATTCTAAGTTCTTTCCGGAAAGTTTATTTTTCTTTCCGGAAAGTTTTAATCTAAGTTCGTTCCGGAAAGTTTTAATTCTAAGTTCTTTCCGGAAAGTTTATTTTTCTTTCCGGAAAGTTTTAATCTAAGTTCGTTCCGGAAAGTTTTAATCTAAGTTCTTTCCGGAAAGTTTTAATCTAAGTTCTTTCCGGAAAGTTTATTTTTCTTTCCGGAAAGTTTTAATCTAACTTCTTTCCGGAAAGTTTATTTTTCTTTCCGGAAAGTTTATTTTTCTTTCCGGAAAGTTTTAATTCTAAGTTCTTTCCGGAAAGTTTATTTTTCTTTCCGGTAAGTTTTAATCTAACTTCTTTCCGGAAAGTTTATTTTTCTTTCCGGAAAGTTTTATTCTAAGTTCGTTCCGGAAAGTTTTAATCTAAGTTTTCTTTCCGGAAAGTTTTAATCTATGTTTTCTTTCTGGAAAGTTTTAATCTAAGTTTTCTGGAAAATTTTAATTTTATTCCGGATATATTCTGCTGATTTCTAAATTAATTTTAACCTTTCATTTAAGGCATATCTTCTCATCACTGATTCATTAGTTTCCCTTTTATTCAAAAGAAGGCAGAAATACGGTAGCACTGACAACTAATCAAAGGAAAGGGACGAAGAGGGATAGGTATCTCTTTCACAATCATTGCCTTAAATGTGCCTTAAGGCTTGAAAATACTGTATACATTTAACGCATCGATTCAATTGAAAATTCAATTAAAAAAATAATATTTTAATATTTCCCATATTAGTTAATAATATTTATTTCACATTTTCATCCATCAGCTCAATTAAAGATTAAATAAATAAATAAATCTTCAAAGTCAAATTTGGTGAATTGATTACCATTCTACTTTTTATGGTTGCCTCTCTCCATCCATTTTTTATCCGTCATATTTTTCTACCCAAACACAAATCGATTCAGTCAGCGCATTTTATTTATTTTCATTCTACGTTTTCTCCTCTATTCAGTTTGCTACTCGCTCTTGACTCGTCGCTGGGATTATTCAATTCCCCCATTTTTCCTAGCCTCGCCAAAGCCACCATTCCGTCCTTCTCATTATTTCTTTTCTATCGATTGTTTTGTCAAAAAGGGACCTCCCTTCGGGGACAAAATTTTCTTCCCTTTTTATTGGCAAAAAATTCGGCAATAAGAGAAGGAAGGAAAATGGCCAAGTCCCCCCCCCCCCCCCCCCCCCCCCCCACTTCCCGCCGGCGGTTGGGACCAATGGCTGTCAACACAGCCACAATGGCCAACAAATCGATTGTTTTGTGGCCACCTACCTCCTTCCATCCATCCTATGACCAATTTTGCCCTCCCCCATTCATTATTATTCCCCCTTAATAGTGCATTGTTTTTTTTAAAAGAATATTTACCGATTTTATATTTTTAAAAATAAATTTCAGTAAAAAATTTTCGCGCAAAAATGTCTTCTTCAACATTTTATGCCTCCACATCCGCTGGCCCTTCCAATGCTTCTTCTTCGTCATCTTCTTCTGGCATTCCATTTTTGCCTCCCTTGCGCTGTCCCCTCTGTCCCATTCACGTCCATTTCCCACATGACCTCGCCTTGGAAGCCCATTTGGCCCAAATCCATCTTGGCCTTCGGCCCTTCAAATGTTTGCAATGTCCGCCGGCAGCAGGATTGGCCAATGTGGATGCCACCACCTTCCCAACCGAATGGGCCTTCCTTGACCATCTGGCCTATGCCCATGGACAATATTCGGGACAGGTGGGCACGAAAGGGGAAATATTTTAGTTTTTCGGAAGTCGGAACCACCCAACTTGAATTCATCAAGTATAGTAATGTAGAGTACCAAATTAAAGAGAAAATTGTACAATTTATTGAAATTAGTTCAGAATTGGCGGAGTTATGCCAAAAAAAAACCATTTTAAATGTCCTTAACTGTAGATTGGCGAATTTTTTAATGGTTTTTGGTCACAACTTCATCAATTCTGAGCCAATTTTAATAAAAATTAATATTATTAGATATCCAATAATCTCTTTAATTTTATAACAAAATCATTTTTATAAGTTATTATAAATGGCATCAAATTGGGGCGTATCCTGGGACCGAGGATATGAGAAAAAATAGAAATATGTTTTTTTTCATACAGTCTTTGCTCCAAATTGACTTGGAATTGGTGAACAAAAGACGTCAAATCCAACGATTAATCACTTGCGCAATTTTGACCCGGGAAAGTTCTCGAATGGTTGTCGGAGATCAACAACAAATGGCACAACAAATGAACAATGCAAATACGGATATTAGCCATTTTGGCCAAGGAAGTTCATTGAGAATGGAATCCGACAATTTGGCACAAACTTCATCAAATGGACAAGAAAATGGAAAGAGGGTGGAAGTGAAAATAGAAGTGGAGGAAGAAGAAACGATGGAAACAATAAATAATGTCGGCAATCATCAAGTGGAGGAAAATGGCATCAAATTGGAAGTAAAATTTTGGGATTTATTGAGAATTTAACCCAATTTTTTGTGAATTCAGTGTTCTACCGAAGGAAATGAATCGGCAGAGCAGGATCAAAATGATGGCCCAACACCAGAACATTTGCCTAATGAACAGCCATGTTTGAGTGCCGCCGAATTGGAAGCAGCCGAAATATTGCGCACAGCTGCATTCAAATTGAGCCAATCTTTGTTGAATCGAAATAGGCAACAAATGGAAATGACTGGGGGGACAATGATGGAATGGAAGGATAAAGGAAATGATGGTCATCAAATATTGGAGGTGGGTATGGGGGAGTATCAGTTTATGCCTTGGCTTTCTTTTGTCAATAGCTCAACAAGGAAGCAACCAATTTTGGAAGGCAATATACCATTTGAAAGCCCTAAATGTCCTCTAAAAAGTGGCTTAACTAATTTCAAAAAAATTCCAAACATTTTGTAAAATAAATAGCTTTTCCTCTAAAAATTTTGGTTTGATTCATTTAAAGACATAAAACATTTTTAAGTTGGGATTTCCTAAATTTAATATAAGCCATTTTTAGAGGACATTTAGAGCTTTCCAATGACCTATTCCCTTCCAAAATTGGCTAATACCTCGCTGAGTTATGGCCAAAAGAATGGCCTAGATATTCTGGGTAAACAATTGATTTATGCCAATTGTTTAAGGAAGAAGGCAATGCCCTAAATGAATATGTTCAAAATCAACAAAATGAAAATGGTGGCAGCCAAAATGATTATTCAGCCGGAGAAGAGGACGACAATTGGATTGGGCAACAAAATCGGAAGAAGAATATGAGCAAAAAACGACGACAAAATTCCGAAAATGGTGGAGGAATGAAGAAGAAGGGGATGGAAAAGAAAATGATAAGCGAAGAAGAGGAGAAGCAAATCCATCAATTTGTGGCAAATTTGTTGAAAAAGGAAGAAAAAAGACGGGCCGAAATGAAGAAGGAAGAGGAGGCGAAGAAGAGGCGCCGAACAACCAGCGAAAATAAATAATATTGGCACAACAAATTGAGACTCTATTTTAAAGAAGAAAATACGGGAAAATACGAAAGAGTATGGATTATTGGCTATCAAATCACTTTTTTTGCCATTTTGTTTTTAAATTTTATTGAATAAATATAATTGAAAAAATTAATGGTGCTTTAACTGTACTTTTTCATCGAATTTTCCATTTAAGCTAGAAAATTAGGAATATTTCCTTTTGGTTCTGACTTCTGATTCTGATCCATGCTTTTCCTCTGTATATTTATGGCTAATTAATTTAGTTGAATTTTCCACCTCAATCCATTTCCCCTATATTTCCAAGCACCAAATAGAAAATATAAAGAATCAGAGGAACAAAATGATACAATGAATCCGGAAAAATAAAATTTTGATAAAATTGGAAATACTATTTTCATTTGAAATTTTAAGCAAATTTCCATCATCCGCTTTTTTTATTGAATATCCCAATTTTTTGGTAGATGTAGAAAATCTGTTCTTCTGATTCATGTTATCCCCTTCCTGGTTCATTATTTATCTGCTTTTTCCCTCTATTTTTCCAGTTTTAAGCTTCAAATCGAAATATATAAAAAATGAACGGACAAAAAATGATATAATTTGATTGAATTCCGGAATCAGAATTGGAAAATTTTTTGATAATATATGAAATATTTTCAGACGAAAGAACGGAACCGGATATTTGCTCTTTTTGGAGGTGTGTATGTGTACTAAAAATGTGAAATTTGAAAGCAATTAAAGGGTGAGGCTGCTGGTGATAAGCCTCACAGCAAATTGAAAGAATTAGATTGAAGGGGTGAAGGAGGCGTGAATGGAATGAAAATTGGCTGATGAATGAGGCAAATAAATGAATGAATGAATTTGCTACTATTTTGTATTTGGCCAAGCAAACATTCACAATCGACGACAATCATTATTGTCCTATGGAGGGAGGGGGGACAAATAAGCCAACCAAATACATTTATATTATTTGTAGAAAAAAATAATACAATTTTGTGTGTCAAAAAGCAATACAAAACTTTGACCTTTATTTTATGTCAAAAATTGGAACAAATACAAATTGGCTTCTAGCAACATTCAATTTATATTATAAAGGTTAATTTGGAGCTGTGAGATATTCGAGAAGATTATTTGTTAGCCCGATGCCCAAGGCTTAATCCGCTTTCAAAGAAAAATCCCAGGCCAGCCAAATTCAATTAATATTTCAAATCTAAAATTAGTCCCCAAATTAAAATCTGTTTAAAATGTCATCAATTTTGTCTGCAAATTGTCCCTTTTTATATTGAGTGAAAATTGGGTAGATTATCGTAAAATATGCTCAGGAGCTACGGTTAACCGATAGGCCATCAGATTCAGGCACTACAGGGATTTTTCCTATATTTTTGGAACAAATTCCCTTCCTGTATCCATTGTCTATTTTTGCCATTGACCATTTTTATCATTGCCATTATCCAATTAGTTCATCCCTTTAAAAATATTCTTATTTTTCGATTGCCACAGAAAAATGTCACCGGCGAATCCTTGGAGCGGTAATCCGTCGGCCGATGATCAACCCACATCCTCCTCCTCCTCCTCCTCATCCAGCCAAACTGGCATTTTGATGGATCCATCGGCACCAATCAAAGCTCGAAATTTGGTAACTGATGAAATTTGGAGGGAAGATTGTGAGACTGAAAATGGCCAAAAAGATGCAGCAAAACCGAAAATGGCGGAAACTTGGGGCGAAATGATTCGAGCTTGGCCGAAGACAACACTTTGTTAGTTGGGTCATATATACCCTGGGCTAATTCTTTTGGCCATATCGCAACAAGGAAGCAGCCAATTTGGGAAGGCAATATGCAATTTGAAAGCCCTAAATGTCCGCTAAAAAGTGGCTTATTTAATTTTTTGAAAATTTATAACAAATTATAAAATAAATGGCTTATTCTCTAAAATTTGGGATTAATTAAACTCAAAGGCATGTAACAATTTTATACAATGGATTTTACAAAAATTTTTATTGCCACTTTGTAAAGGATTATTTTGGCTTTCAAATGGCATATAGCCTTCCTAAATTGGTTATTGCCTCATCGAGCTATATCCAAAATAAAATGGCCAAAGATATATTGAATTGTTTCCTACTTAATCAAAGGGGACAAATTCCCACAAAAAAATAAATAAATCTTTGAATTTTTTAGGCATTGTTAGCAATGAATTCTGCGAACGATTCAGTTACTATGGAATGCGAACAGTGTTGACATTGTACTTTATGAATGTGCTGAAATATAGCAGCGCAAAGGCAACAATGTATTTCAATGGATTCACCGTCCTTTGCTATTTGACTCCACTGCTTGGTTGCATCCTCGCCGATGGATACATTGGCAAATTCAAGTAATTTATGCGGGAAAATCACAAAATGATTGCCATTTGTCAATAACAAATACCCTTTTCATTAAAAGTGGAAAGGAAAATATTTTTGGCGTAAAAATTACTCTTTTTGACACAAAAAATGCTTTTTTTGATCCAAAATTATTTTTGACTTCTAATAAATCAGAAACAGGTTTTAAACCCCCAAACCTTTTACCAAATCGATAGATCTTCATCTAGGCGCGTCATTTAGTATATAATTTGCCAAGGTTTGACCAAATTTAAATTAATTTTTAACCGAAAAACCATAAGATGGTTTAAAAGGTTTAAGACCCTCTTTAATTTTGACCAAATCATGACAATTATATATCGATCGGATGCGTCTTGATGAGATCTACAAATTGTATAAGGTTTGTGGGTCTAATAAAACCAGTTTCTGAGTAAATTAATTTATAAATGTACTTATTTTCTAAACGCCGCTCAACCTTTTGAGAGGCATTTAAAATGAAAGAAATTATAAGTGTCAAAAATTGTTAAAATAACAGTGGATGTCATACACTAAAATTCCATTAATAGAGGAATGTGCCAATGACAATTTTTTATTTACAGTATAAGTACAAGAATAAGTAGCTAATTTAATGTGATTTCTTCCTGGGGGCAAAAGATAATGTCATTGTCATTTATATTAAAAAGTGTACAAAAGGATAAGAAATTAGCGCAATTTTTAAAGGAATTAGCAAAAAACAAAATAAGCGAAAATCTAATCGCCAATATTACCAAAAAATAAACCAATCAATAGCAAATTAAAATGCCAATGCCATTTCCCAATTACGAATTACCCAAAAATTTCCTCACAGAACCGTATTCTTCGTCTCCATCCTCTACACTATCGGCCAAATTTTGTTGGCATTGGCCTCCACCCAAGATTGGAATTCCTCATTCCATCCTTGGGTGGACATTCTCGGCTTGGTCATCATCGGATTCGGCACTGGTGGCATTAAGCCCTGCGTTTGTTCATTTGGCGGCGATCAATTTGAGCCGCATCAGGAGAAAAGTTTGAATCCAAATTAAAATGGTTTTCATCCCTTTTAATTCCCAATTAGTGTTGTCCATTTTCTTCTCCGCCTTCTATTTTGCTATCAATGCCGGCTCCATGATTAGTACATTCATTTCGCCAATGTTTCGGGGTAATCCCACAAATTGGCCATATTTCCATTTTATACCACATTTTATTAAGCCACTCCCTGTATGGGCCAAGACAGTTGCTATCCAATGGCATTCGGCATTCCGGCTGCTTTGATGATTGTTGCCACACGTTAATTTTTATTATTATTTCATTTATTTAAAAAAATAGTGTTTACGGTATCAACAAATGGAAAAAATTCACAATAAATGTTGATCAAACCCTCAGGACTAATTCATTTTTTTTGACCCATCAATGCCTCTCATATCTCTAATTCATCACAGTATATTAAACCATTTTTTGGCCCATATCTCAGCAAAGCTTTAACCAATTTGATAAGACAATATGCCTGTTGAAAACCCTAAATGTCCTCTAAAAAGTTGCCCTAAAATTTATAAAATCCAGCTTAATAAAAATCTTTGAAACCTAAATTTTCTGAAGCCACTTACACAGTGTTTTAAATTTTCAAAAAATTAGAAAGCCAATTTTTGAAGGATATTTAAGGTTATATGAATGGCATATTGCCTACTTATTTCTATGTTAAACTATGGCCAATAAATTGCTTCTGGTACTACTAAATCGTCCTGTTTCGGCCCTATCATGAATCATTTAATAGGCACTTTTTTATTAGACATTTTTATTCAAATATTGTCTTTTCCCACATCAAATATTCTTTTCTCCTTCACCTAAATTAATTATTACATTTTTGCGCAGTTATCTTCATTTCTGGCTCATTTTCATATAAAAAATTGCCCCCGAAAGAGAATATTTTTGGTGAAGTTTACAAAGCATCTAAGGCAAGTTTATTTTTTCAAATATTATTTTCACCAATTTGATTCATTCACAGAAGGCCATTTCCAATCATTTTCATAGCCAAGTGCGCACCGGACATTCCCATTGGCTTGATTTCTATTTCGATACGCATTTTTGTGCATCCGATGCCAGATGCCAAGAATTGCAGAGGAAAAAACGTGATCCTCGGGCTTGTCATAAAGTTGGTGGTTTAAGGGTTTTGGGAGTCATAAATTTACATTTCACATTTCAGCGTCAATTCATTGCGGACATCAAAGGTCTTCTTCGCCTGTTGGTCATGTATTTGCCGGCACCAATGTTTTGGGCACTTTACGATCAACAAGGCTCCCGATGGCTCATCCAATCCGTCAGTTTAACTTCTACCATTTTGCCATTTAAAATCCACGAAGTTATTGAAATTGAAAGAATTGGTGTCTTGTCACTGGGTCAACTTTCCGCCATTTATAATAACTCAAAAGGGGCTGAACCAATTTTGCGCTTACTATACTAAATTAAAGAGCAGAAAGTGGGGGCTATCAATTGATATTAATTTAGATTGGCTTAGATTTTAGAATTGATTGAGTTATACCAAAAAAAAAACATATACAATTTCGACAATCTATAATAAAGGCCATTTGAAAAGATTTTATTGGCATAACTTCATCAACGTAAACTAATTTAAAAATAAATAGCCCATTCTCTGCTCTCTAATTTGATAGCAAAATCATTAAATTTGGTTCAATCCTTTCCTTGAATGAATAAATGGCGACAAGTAGCTCAAATTGGGAGCGTATTCGAGAAAAATCACAGCAAAATTGGCTATAGTCCTACCCAAAAATAGCTTTGCGACCAAATCCCATTCAATCTAAATTGGACACAACATTTCTTAGGTCAACATGGATTGCCGTGTTCCATTGCCCTGGGGCGGCGAATGGTTCCTGTTGCCCGACCAAATGCAAACATTGAATGCCGTCCTCATCCTTTTGTTCATTCCAATATTCCAAGCAATTATTTATCCATTGGTGGCAAAGTGCTTCAAAATTACGTTTGTTTTTATTCAAAAGATTACCAATATTCCCTCACATTTGAAGGCCTTTACGAAAAATGGTCGCTGGCGGACTTTTGGCCGCATTGGCCTTTGTCGTTTCTGCCGCCGTTCAATTCGAAGTTAATGTGAGTAAATAACAATATTTTATGGTTTTTAGGCCAATTTAAAAAAGATATATTTAATTAACCGAAAAATACTGAAATTAACGAAAAAGAAAATATAATGCCAAAAAATATTAATAGTTTAAGGGTTTATCCTATATTCCAAACCATATACCCAATCAATTGGATAGAGCTGTTCAAGACGCATTGAATGGCATATTATAATTTGTTATGGTTTGGTCAACATTTAAAGGGTTTTAAACGGTTTTAACCAATTTTGGTTTAATGGTTCAAATCAAAACTAATTTAAAATTCGTAAACCAAAGCCAAAATATAATCAAATTATGTGTCTTAATTGTCCATTGAACCGTTATATTTCGGCATTTTTCAATGTTTTTTTAAAGTATTTCCCATCCAATACAGTATTCCCTGCCAGACACCCCAATCGCCGGGCATTCATTCATGTCCGCCATCAATGCATTCCCCACTGCTGGATGCAATGTGACAATTTGTGCAATGAAAAATGGCACCGAAGAGCAATGTCGATTCCTTGGAACAAATCAAATTTTAACAAATTTGGACACATCAAAAAGGGAAATGTTCGAATTGCCAGCCACCAAACAGCAACAATTCAAAATTCGATTCAAAGGCAATGAAACAATAAAATGCCCAGCAAATTGGACGGCACAATATGAATTGGACGCGGGCCAAACATATTGGATGTTGGTTGGAGGCCAAGGAGTGGTGTTTGGTCGCACCAAAACGGATAAACCCACCGAAGGCACGGGAGTATTCAATATTGGGTGCGTTTTTTTGGCGAGGAAAAACATATTTACCGAAAACAAGGCAATTGAGTACCTTGTTAGGCCATTCTTTTGGCCATATCTTAATAAGGAAGCAACCAATTTGGGAAGGCGATATGCCATTTGAAAGCCCTAAATGTCCTCTAAAAAGTGGCTTTTCTAATTTTTTTGAAAGATTAAAATAATTTATAAAATAAGTGGCTTTTCTTCATATATTCGAGTTTATTATACCTAAATGTAGGTAACTATTTTAAAGCTTGATTTCAAAAAATTAAAAACAAGCCAAATTATAAGAGGGCACTTTTAGCTTTACAAAGCTCTATTGCCTTCCTAAATTAGTTATTGCCTCGCTGGGCTATGCGACAAAAACAAATGTAGACATTCAACGACTGTATCCATAATAATTAGGAAGCGGATTTCTAGGTTTTGACATATTTTTTGTTTGCATTAGATTTGATAAGGAATCCACATAAATGATATTTTTGTGCATTTTTTTTCATGTTTTTGTCAACATTTTTTGACCTATTTTACATATTTTGGCACTTTTTTGAGGGAAAATTTTTAGCTAAAAATGCAATAAAAAGCCAAAAATTACCTATTTTGGGGTTTTATAACCTGTTTTGGGCAAATTTCCCGAAAAACCTAAATAGGCACCTATTTGGCGATTTTTGCGACCTAAATATCCGCTCTCTAATAATAATAATACTCAAAATTTTCCTCTATCGGCTGAAGCATAATCATTTCCTTTAAAAGAATAACATTGGCATTGGATGATTTGGATGGATATGATGGAAATTTGGCACTTTGCCGAATGCAGCCGGGCGAAACAAACAAAACTTCTGATGATACTTACTGTAATCCAAATAAGGCTGAAGATTTTTACCTTTGGAAAGCCAGCGAAGACTTGATTTCCCTTGAAGCATATCAGAATAATACAGAGGGAAAATCAGCAAAAAGAGCAAGCATTTATGCGGTCAAATCGGTTCGGCAAGGAAAGTAAGCTGTATTTATTTATTTGAATGGAAATTTGCCAATTATGTAATAGGAAATTTTTTAAGGAAAATATTTAATTTACCGAAAACTGAAATTGCCGAAAAGAAACTGTTCAGTGGTTTATACCAGTAAACCTTATAAAATCTTATCGATAAATCTCTTAAAAACACATCATTTCATAATATTTTGGCTTAGGTTCAACAATTTTAACTTAGTTTTTAAACCATTAAACCCACAATGGGTTTAAACCGTTTAAAACCCTTTAATTTTGACCAAACCATAACAAATTATATATCATTCAATGCGTCTTGACCAGTTATATCCAATTTTGGGTATATCATTATTGAATGTAGGACAGACCTCTAAACCGTTATATCTTGGCATTATTTAATCTTTTTTTTTTCGACAATTTCAAGATTATATTATACAAATTAATAATAAAATTTGTCTAATTTTTTGCACAGTTGGGCATTGTTTTTAATGAAAAATGGGAATGTAAGGGAGCCAACCGGCGTTGAATTTTCCATTCAAACTCAAGGCGGTGTTTACATGTTGGCATTGACTGGAAGTTTGGAGAAAAAGGAAGTAAGTGAATGGGACGTTTCAATACCGCCGATTCAGTAATTGGTCATTCTTTGGGTCACATTGTTCAACGAAGCAATGGCCAACCACTGAAAGTGATATACCTTTCAAAAGTGAAGAATGGTCTCTATAATTTAGCCTTTTAAATTTTTTGAAATTCAAATTTTAAAAAATTTGCATCACTTTGTGTAATAAACTCGAAATGAGAAAAGGCTGGTTATATAAAATTTTTTTTATATTCCTTTAAAATTATAATAGCCACTTTTTTGATGACATTTACTGCTTTCGAATGGCACATTGCCTTCCAAAATTGATTGCTTCCTTTTTGAGTAATGGCCAAAAGAATGCCCCAAATATTGAAAGGCGGTACTGAAATATCTTGTTTTGACTGGAAGAAAAAATAGAAAATTACGAATTAAATAAATTTATCTTCCTCTTATAAGGTAAATCAACACCTATTCCATGTTGTGCCAGACAATGGCGTCTCCATTCTTTGGCAAGTTCCCCAAATTGCCATAATCACGGCTGCCGAAATTCTCTTCTCAATCACCGGCTATGAATTTGCATATTCCCAAGCGGCTCCCTCTATGAAATCAGTGGTCCAAGCACTTTGGTTGTTGACCACGGCCACTGGCGATGCCATCATAATTGGTTGGTTTGATAAAGATAAATAAAGAATTAAATCCATAAATTAGGTGCGAAAATGAGAAATGACGTTTTGACTACAGTATCTTACCTACAGTACCTAGGGTCATTCTTTTTGCCATAGCTCATCAGGGAAACAACCAATTTAGGAAGGCGATATGCAAAAAGCCCTACCTAAATGTCCTTTAAAAAGTAGCCTCACTAATTTTTTGAAATTTCAAATAATTTTCAAAATATACCTTATTTCCTTTGAAAACTCGGGTTCATTACACTCAAAGACATGTAACTTTTTCAAAGTTTGGAATTTTATAAATTTTTTATAGCCACTTTTTAGAGGACATTTAAGACATTTGAATTGTATATCGCCTTTCCAAATCGGTTATTGACTTATTTAATTATGGCCCAAAAACAAATGCGGGCATTCAAGCACTTTTACCCGTTTTAATTGTTCTTTACTGCCCTAATAGGCTTCCAGTTCTTATAATTTATTTTATGCATTTTTCCAATCTTCCTATATTCATATTTTATATATTCACTACTTTATTTTCCAGTCGTGGTGGCCATTTTCCAATTCTCGGATTTGGCCAAAGAATTTGTTTTCTATGCAGTCGGCATGTTTTTGGTCACAATATTGCTCGCCCTTTTAGCCATTTTCTACTATGAATACAACAATTACACCGGAGAAGAGGATGATGGAAATGAAAAACAACAAAAATCCACGGTGCCAGAGGAAGAATGGACCAGGATGAAGGGCCGAAAATCCGTTCAAATGTTTGGAAGCAATGAGGAATTGGATGGATCAACAACCAAAAAAAGAGGCCAAGTGAATGAAGCATTCAATGCCAATACAAATACTCTTGATGAAGAAGGAGAAGAGAAGGGAAATAAACAGAAATGATGGCGATTATTAAAATTAATTTAAAAACATTCCTTGAATATTGCTCATTTTTTATCATTTTTTAACATCAATTAATATTAATTCAATTATGTTTTTTACCAGCAACTTTGCTCAATTTATATAGAAAATATCATTTTTGACCATTAAGAAAGATAAGATTGATGTTTTATTCCATGGAGCCTGGAGCGGAAAATATTTATATTTTTGAACTGACTAAAAAATAAAATTTTCAAAACTGAATATAATATAAAATAATATAAATATATAATATAAATATAATAAAAAATACATAATAATAATAATAATAATAAAAAAAATAAAAATATATAATAATATCTAATAAAACTAATATAATATAAACATATAAATATAAAATATGAAGTATGAAGTATGGATATGGAATATGGATGGTTGATGGTATGAAATGAACATAATACATAATAAAAATAAAAAATATAATAATATAAAATACAATAATATCTAATATAATGTAAATATAATATAATATATATAAAATATAATATATAATATAAATTTTATATAAATATAATAAAAATATAAATATTAATATAACATAAATATATATATTATAAATATATAAATATAATTATAATAAATAAATTCGACACGAGACACGAACACGACACACGAAAGATTAGATATAGATAATATAAATTGATAAACTCTCATTTCAAAAATATGAAATATAAATATCCCAAAATTTTTATTCTATTTATTTTGGATTGGATTTTGTTCAACAAATTATTAAAATTTAAAATTTTAGAATTAATGAATAGACAAATATTTTTGCCCCAAATAATTCAACAAATTCGAAATTCGTCGACCAGATTTTCTTATGCAAAAAAGCAGCTACTAAAAAATTATAAATTTCCCGAAATTCGACCTCAAGATTGTGAAGAACAACACATTCGAGGATGGGGCCCGGGTGGTTCTAACGTAAATTCGGCTGGAAATGCCGTTTTACTCAAACATATTCCAACAAATTGTTTTGTCAAAGTTAATTTATTGCAATTAAAAATAGTGATAAAATTCTTCCAGGTTCATGATTCAAGAAATCTGCACGAAAATATTGAAATTGCACGGGAAAGACTCAAAGTAAAAGGATCTAGCATTATTTTTAATATTATTCAAAATGAAATGAATTTTTTTCTGATGAATTTTTGTAAAAATTACAATTTTGGAAATTAATTTAACCTCGATCAAAAAATCGGCTTATGAAAATTTACTTTTTATTTTTTATTCTATTTTTTAAAAAAACAGTCCAAATATTTACTATTCACTGAATTCTTTGAATTAATTCCATTCCATCTTTTTTAGCTGACCGTTGATTACCATTTGAACGGTGAAAATTCATATAAAATTCAATTAAAACGGTTGGAAAAACAATTTGCTGAACGTGCTCGACGTCACAAGGAGAAAAGGATGGCAAAATTGTCAGAATGTAGGGCAGACGGCAAAGAACTACTGAAGAAAACAATTCCAATGCCAAATCAAGGATTGGAAAAAGATGATGAATATTAATTTTATTTGATTTTATTTATTCATTTTTTATTTCATTGAATTTTAAATTCCAATAATTTTCAAAAAATTTTTGCTAGAATTGTCCATTTTCTCAAAAATGTTGCCAATTTCTATGTAACCCTTTCCATTTTGGCAAAATCAAATTTGGCACAAAAAATTGGCAAGGAGTGGGCGACCAATCCACGCACACCTAAAAACCATATTTTGGTCCTTTTTGGGTTCAAAAAATGTGTCCATGACCATTAAATATACCACAAATTGTTTTGTGCCAATGCCAATTCCACCCATTTTCCTCAATGTTCACCCTGTACATCCATCAAATTTCCCCCAAATTTCATTACGGAATGGGGCGCCAATTTTCTACTGCTGCGTGTTTCGCGCGGTTGCCGTTGCCAAGCAAAAATTCCCGTCCATTTCCCCCCTTTTCCCCCTTTCTTTTGTCTTTATGGCCCTATCTCCATTTCATTCATTCCATTCCATTCATTCAAATGTGCGCGTGATTATTATTTTACCTGGGTACCTTGGGGTCGATATGAGGAGGCGAAAATGTTGGCTTTGAGGCCATATTAGCATTAAAATGGTGGAAGGGAGGAAAGAGGCAATGGGTTCCGGTAGAAAAATTATTGTGAAAATAGTTGAGTGAAGGGAATATATATTGGAATTGGCAGGTAGAAATGAACACAAAAGGGCGCGCGGCACACAAAACCCTAACAGAAGTAAAAACGCCGCACCAAGGCCGAATGAGAAGAACGGCTGGTGAATGAAGAGTATGGCACTTTTATAGAGTAGAAAAGACTATATGGCCAAGTCGGGTGTAAAATTCGATGGCCAAGCTCAATTAAGCACCGCACAAAGCAAAATCATCCCTTTCGGTCTCCTACATTTGTTCCCTCCTCGTTAATTGTTGTCATTTTGTAATGAAAATTAGTTGGCAGTGTCTTTTTTTCTTTGCCGCCTTTGATGCTGCAACGCAAAACAGAACCGGATATGCGCAATCCATTTCGGCAAATCCCCTCCCATCCAACCAAAATCGGCACAAATTGACCTCGGTATTAGGGCCAGCCGCCGGAGAAGGGCAGACGTCCCGTAAAAAACGTGTGTGTGAAAATTGGGTGGCCACAAAAACAAAACAAAAATCCAATCCCGACAGCCGTTCCCATAAGCAATTTTTCCCATTTTCCTCTTTTACTTCCTCTCCTCCTTCTTATTTGGCCTCGACACGGTCAATAAAATAATGTTGAGGGCCAGCTGATGCATGCAAAAATGTGTGTGCCTTAGAAAGGAGGGCACACACATTGAATTATTTGGGCCAATTATATTTTTTGGGGGCAGAAGGCACATTCACTCACTTCTTTTGGCCATCTTCTTCCATTTTTTGGGAATGGGCCCATCCCCAAAGGATCTATGCCGAATATTCACCGTCTCATTTTCAGCTGTGCCGCATTTACATATTCTGTTGCATTTTTTATTTGCAAATGAATAATTTATGTAAATTAATTGATATCATTCATTCACACACTTTTGTGCCACATTTATGTCCATCTTTTGGCTTAATTCTATTAATTAAATTCCCTCTGGAATTCGTTGTTTTAAGCTTTTAAGTAAGATATTTCAACATCCACTCTCATTCCAATACCCTGAACCCATTCTTTTGGCCATAACTCAGCGAGGCGATATCCAATCTGAGAAGGCAATATATCAATAAAAAGCCCAAACTATGCTTTAAAATAAGGCATGAAAATTTTCATAAAATCTGCCTTTTTAAAATAATTAACTGTCATTGAGTTTAATAAACCAGAATTTTTAGAGGAAAAGCCGCTTATGTAACAAATTTTTTAATTTTCCAAAAAATTTTTGAAGCCACTTTTTAGAGGACATTTAGGGCTTTCAAATGGAATATCGCCTTCCCAAATTGGTTTCTTTCTTAGTGAGTTATTGCCAAATGAATGGCTCAGTCAGTTTAAGAATCGCCAGTATTGAAATCATGTCATTTTTTTGGCCATGGCTCAACAGGGAAACAACAAATTCAGGAAGGCGATTTATCATTCGAAAGCCGTAAATGCTCTCTAAAAAGTGGCTTTAAAATTTTTAAAAATTCCCTAAATTTTATAGAAGGAAAAAAATTTTTCTTTAAAATTGCAAAATTATTATATTCAAATATAATAATTAAAATAAATAACATTTTTAAAGATAATTTTATAAATATTTTATAGCCATTTTTAGAGGACATCAAGAACTTTCAGATGATATATCGCCTTCCCAAATTGATTGCTTCTTTGTGGAGCCTAATATGTTCAAAAGAGCAGCACAATTGTCGACTAATCGGTAAAAGAAACTAACTTCCTTTTTTTGAATTGCTTTTTTGACAAAAAAATAATATTAAATTCCTCCTAAAATGGGAATATATTAAAATAAGTAATCGATTTAAAAAATTAGCCTTCCCTCATAAATAGCAATTATTCTCCTCTGGCAAAATCATTTTTATTATTTCCAACCACAAATCCCAACCACTTTTTTCCGGCAAAAAGCCTTTTGGGCCAATACAACAAAAAGGCGGCTAATGAGTCCCCAGCCAACCCAACAAAATGGAATCCATCATGTCCATGTCCATGCATATTGCCCTTGTCCCATTCTTTCCCGATTTCCGTCGTTGGCCTCAATTTTTACGCAAATTCCCAAATGGATCGCATCCTTCATTTTCACCCTTTACATTTTGGACGTCAAATAATTATGCAAAGAATATTTTATTTATTGTCCTAAAAATCCCATAAATTTTCTCATCAATTTTTATGGCCATAAAATAACTTCTGGCCATTAAATTACTATAAGGATTTTGTGCTTACACAGCGACTCCCCGATTTGTGTCCACGTTTTATGGCCCCAAAACTGTCAAAATTCCATAATTCACTGTATTTGGCTAGACCAAAGTTTTAAAATCAACAAAAAATGCCATCAAAAGGTCGGCACAAAAATTCTCCCATAATTCTAAAAAATTGCTTTCATTCTCGCGCATTTGTACTTTTTACTCCAAATAATCCAAATTTGTTGCCATAACCAATAAATATATTTGATTGTTGCCATCCATCCAATTTTGTGGCCATCATTTCCTCCTCCTCCTCCTTTATGTGTCTTTCAATTTTGTGCCATTGTTGGTATCCGTAATTCATCCCATCCAGTCCAGAGGGCAGGTAATCCCCAAATCCCCTCTTTGCCTCCATCCATCCGCGCAGTCCGCCATCCGGGGATTACTTTCATTCCCAATTCCAATTTCTTTTTACTCCTCCATCTTCATTGCCCCTATTATCCATGGCAATGTGGCACTAATTTACCCATCGATGTACATTTAATCAGAGCTATAATCTTCTTTTTTACTTTAGTAATATTACAAAATGTTAATATTTTTCAACATTTTTAGTTTCTAAATTCTTTAATAATTTATTCTAATTTCTTTCATTTCCCCGGAGTTAATTGTCCAAATACTTATAATAGTAGAGGTGTTTTGAATTTTTAGATTTTTTTTTTTAATTTATACTCTCTGACCAACATATACATAAATTCTTTTATTGTGATTAGAATTTAATTTTTGAAACCTCCTCCTTCCTCCTTGTACCGTAATCCATCTTCCATCCTAAATAAGTCTATTCCTTCAGGCAAATTTCAAAAAAAAAGTGATTGGGGAACTTTCAGTAGTACAAATGCCATTCTTTTTGCCATATCTCAACGAGGCAATAGCCAATCTAGGAAGGCGATATACCATTTGAAAGCTCTATGTATCCTCTAAAAAGTGGCTAAAAATAATTTCTTTGTATACAAAATTTAAAAAGTTGCATGCCTTTGAATGTAAATAATCGAATTTTTAGATGAAAAGCCTCTTATTTTACAAATGGTTCGAATTTTCGAAAAAATTACAAAAAGCCACTTTTTAAAGGACATTTATAGGGCTTTCGAATTGTATTTCGCCTTCCCGAATTAGTTGCTTCCTTATTAGACTTGGCCATTAGAATGATATGGGTACTGAAAACGTCCTGAGTTTCGATTTCTACATCCGCTTTCGCATTTTTGACATTATTCTCTGTTCTGCCCTCCAAAATTACATTAAAATTTATGCCAGAATATTACCTCAATTCTCACCCACATTCACACGTACGTTTTCGGCTAAAAATGGTAAAAAATGCTGCTAAATTCACCGCCTTTCCCCGCCCTCAAACAACGTCACAATTTAATAATTTCTTTTTGTGCCGCGCGCCAGCACGGAGTCCAACAATTCGTTGGTCTATCCAAAAATGTGTCCAGCTTTTCTAATCTTTAAATATAATTTTAAAATTCTTTCCTGGTTTGGTTTTTTGCCCCAATTTTGCATTTTCTCCTTTCTTTTTATTTATATTCAATTTTGCTTGGCCTTTTGGCACGCAATTCTTCCAAATAATGGGCAATCCGTTGCGCGAAAAGCGTCAAAATTTCCTGCATTGACTGAGAATAATAATAAAAAAAGGCAAAGGTCAAATCTCGATTTTCTCAAAATTATGTACATTCACATTTTTGTTATTCCACCTAAAAATTCAATGAAATGAGCCTACATTTTCCTCTGAATTTGCCACCATCAAAAATTGCATTTATTCAGCCATTTGTATTTTGTTTCTTCAACAGTTTACAATGGATAAAACCATTTAATTTTAATTATAATGGTTTAAGGGTTTATCCTATATTCATAATCAATATACCCAAAATTGAATAGAGCTAGTCAAAATGCATTGAAGGGTATATAATTTGGTTATGGTTTGGTCAAAATTAAAGGATATTAAACGGTTTAAACCAATTTTGGTTTAATGGTTTAAAACTAATTAAGAATTGGTTAAACCCAAGCTAAAACATAATCAATTGATGAGCCTTGACGAGATCATGATTTATGTTTGTACTTTTTACGAAAATTCTGAATCGTTACAATCTTTTTGGCATTTTTCATCAATACTCTTTTAGCGAATTTTCAGTGTTTTTTCAGTAAATTTCCTTTCAAATTTTCCAATTATCCACACACAAAAAAAAGTAATCAACTCCCAGCCAATCGGCCTAAATCCTTTGCCGTGGATGCCAATGCCAATGCCAATTTCAAAGGATTATTTGGGGCCAATTAAGCGCCCCATTTCTTCCTCTCCAGCCAATTTCCTACTTCCCCTCACAAATTTACATTTCCACCAAATTCCCCCACCTCCTCCTCATTCTCCCCTTTGCCTCAATTCATTCAATCGGCGCCAATTAACCACACGGCGCCCCAAATGAGAAAAAGGGAGGAAGGTGGCACACGGATTGCCGGAATTGCTGGGCCAAATCAATTTCCCCTCCTCCCTCATTTTACATCCCGTAAATTTGTCTTTCACATTTTGGCCATACTAAAATATATCTTTCGTACATATTCTCCGTACCCTGAATGGAGTTTGTCCACAATTTGAATGCCACTAATTTTGTCAATTTCCCAATAATCCAGACTTATCCATATTCAAATTCACATTTTTAGTAATTTGGCCCTCTTCATTCGCTGATTTCTACTAAAAAAAACTATTTTACTTCATTTTCCCCCATTTCCACTTTTGGCATTTTGTGATTTTCCCCTTCAAATTGTTGTGCTGCGCAAATGGGCGGAATGCTGGCCAGTTGCCAATCTGAAGAAGTTCGTGAACAATTGAGCAAAAGCAAAGCAATTGAACGGCAATTGAACAATGACCGGAGGGCGGCCTCCTCCATAATCAAGTAAATCCACCCATCTCCATTCCACTTTATATATCAGAGTTGACTATATGGCCTAAAGTTCAATAAAGGAACAACCAATTTAGGAAGGCGATATGTCATTCGAAAGCCCTAAATGTCCTCTAAAAAGTGGCTATAAAAAATTTATAAAATTCCAAACTTTGAAAAAGTTACATGTCTTTGAGTGTAATGAACCCGAGTTTTCATAGGAAAAAAGGTATATTTTGAAAATTATTTGAAATTTCAAAAATTTAGTAAAGCCACTTTTAGAGGATATTTAGAACTTTCAAATGACATATTGCCTTCCTAAATTGGTTATTGTCTTGTTGAGCTATGGCCAAAAGAATGGCCTCAAAACTCAGTTAGATACTAAAATCGGAGGTACTGAAACTTTTGATTGAAAAAAAAGTAGCCTCGGATAGTGAATACAATCGTTCCAATTACTATAATTTCCAAATTAAAATTACTACAATTTACTTCCAAATTTATTCCGCCTCTCAATTTATTCCCGCATTTCATAGACTTCTTCTTTTGGGTGCTGGAGAATGTGGCAAATCAACTGTGCTCAAACAAATGCAGTCAGTCCTCCCCTCATAAATTGCCCATAGAGCATTCCACCCTCATTATTTCCCTTTGAACAGAATTCTGCATAGCAATGGATTCACGGAAGAGGAGATCAACGAACGTAAAGCCGTTGTCTACTCGAATACGTTCACATCGATGGCCGCCATTTTGAAGGTAGGCGATGCGTATCAGCTCAAGAGGCCAACTTGTCATTGTTTATAATAACTCATCAAGGATGGAAGGAACCATTTTTGATGATTTTGTTTTCTAATTAAAGAGAAGACTTTTGGCTATCTAATGATATAATTTTATTTAAATTGGTTTAGAATTGATGGAGTTATGCCCAAAAAACTATTTTGAATGTCCTTTACTATGAGATTTGTGAATTTTCAGTAGTTTTTTGGGCACAACCTCATTAATTCTGAAGCAATTTAAATAAAATTAATTTTATTAGATAGCCAAAAGTCTGCTCTTTAATTTGATATTAAAATCATCAAAATTGGTCAAATTATTGATTAGTTATTTATTATAAACTTATGACCTATAATGGGAAAATTTGCCTTAAAAATCGCTGAGCATATTCGAATTTTATTAAATAAATTCCCTCAACCAAAACAATATTAGGCAATGGACAATGTGCTCCATATTCCTTTGGATGAGCAGAAGAAGGAGCAGGACAAAGCCATCATCTTTCGTGCCATCGAAAATGGCGAAGAAAATCAGCCATTCACCGATCAAATTTCACATGCTCTTCAGAATCTTTGGTCGGATAAGGCCGTCAAAAAAGCATATGACATGCGCAGTGAATATCAGCTCAACGATTCAGCCAAATAGTCAGTTCTATTCGATCAAATTTATGGGGAAAAGCCATTTACGGGATAATCTTGGACTACAATGGACCTAAAGCCATTCTTTTGGATATAGCTCAATAAGGAAGCAACCAATTTTGGAAGGCAATATGCCATTTAAAGCCCCTAAATGTCCTCTAAAAAATAGCTTTTATAATTTTATGAAAATCTAAAATATTTTATAAATAAATGGCTTTATCTCAAAAACTTTGGTTTATAACAATCAAAGGCATATACATTTTAAAATTAAATTAAAAGAAATTATTTTAAGGCCAAATTGTAGATGAAACTTTAGGCTAAAAATGATATAAAGCCTTCCTAAATTAATTGCTTCTTTGTTGAGTTATATGGCCAGAAGAATGGCTAGGGTGTAATGAAGCACCCTACTTTTTTTGGAAAAAACATTCTTTGATTTCATTACAATTTAAAAGAGAAAGGGAAAACCATTTGAATCGGCAATTTGGAATTTTTGAAATTACTTTAGGCAATTTATGATGGCCTTAAATATTCGTTGATCCTCAAATCAATTAATAAATAACAAAATTTCCACGGGTACAGTTTCCTCGATTCCGTCGCCCGAATTCACGAGCCCGGCTATCGGCCAACGGAGCAGGACATTCTGTACAGCAGAGTGGCCACAACCGGCGTTGTGGAAGTCAAATTCATGATCAAAGGGAATATGGAATTTCGTGTGTTCGACGTTGGCGGACAACGGTCGGAACGCCGGAAATGGATTCATTGTTTTGGTGGGTGGCAAAATCCAAATGAATTTATTTTTGAATATTTGAATTGCAGACAATGTGGAGGCCATCATTTTCATCACAGCAATAAGTGAATATGATCAAGTGTTGTTTGAGGACGAAACGACGGTTGGTAATGCACTTATTAGGAGGGGGAATGGCTTTGGTTTTTGCGCCATAATCCAACCCAACGAGGCATTGACCAATTTGAGAAGGCAATTTAGAATTTGGAAGGACTGAGTTTCCTCTAAAAAGTGGCATCATTATCATTTTACATATTTATTTTTAAAATAATTAAAAGTCTGATAAATGAGAATGGGAATAAAAACTTGAGTTCATTAGGCAAATGCTTAGTTTTTCCAACATAATTTAAAAAATTAAGCACCATTTTATATTTTATATAAGAAATTCATGCCTTTCAAATGGTATCCATATCCACCTTCCTAGTTCCTAGATTGGTCATTGCCTCGGTGAAATATTGGCCAAAAACCTAATTTTCCATGGAATCTAATTCTAAAATAATTTAGTAAAATCAAAAATTTTCAGAATCGGATGATCGAATCCATGCAGTGCGTGTTTTATTTCCCATTTTGTCATATAAAATTTCCTTTTCTCTACATCAGGTTGTTCTCCTCAATTTGCAATTCCTCTTGGTTCATTAATACGGTTAGTTAGCTGTTAGCTCATCAAATTAAATAATGGCAAATATATAGAGAAATTCCCAAAAATTAGGGCAATTATCCAGAAGCCAATTTGACTACATTTAGATATTATGGAATAAATTAAAGTTTAAATTTTGAGATTAGCTTAGGTCTTATGCCATTATATGAACTAATTAATTAATCAAAATATTTATTATTCACATTCTTTCCAGGCCATGATTCTCTTCCTCAACAAAAAGGACCTTTTCTTGGAGAAGATCCAAAGAGTCAACATCACAACGTGCTTTCCCGATTATGAAGGTCCATTTTTTGTTGATTGTAATAAAAACATTATCAAAGCCTATAAATATTAGATTAGAGGGCTTAAAGTCCCATTTATTAGGCTTAAAAAATATCCATTTATAAAACTTCAATAATTGAAAAAATGAAACAATTTCAGGGGCACAAAACTACGAGGAGGCAGTTGGATTCATCAAAATGAAATTTGCGGAATTAAACCAGCATCCGGACAAGTCTGTACTTTCTTTTCACTTCCTTCCATTCAATGCATTACCGTATTTTTGTTCAGGAAAACAATTTATATGCATGAAACATGCGCAACAGACACAAATCAAGTCCAATTGGTGATCAGTTCCGTCATTGACACAATCATTCAAAAGAATTTGCAAAAGGCCGGAATGATGTAGGAAAATGTATGGATTGAGGAAATTAGAAGTGGAATATGGAAAGCGCAAAATGTCCTTAATACACAAATCGTCCAAATCCCCAATATTTCCAGTCATTTTTCTCCTGATGACGCTTATCATTCATTATCTCATATTATTTCAATTCAAACTGAATAAACTAAAATTTCTTTCTTCATTTATGCGAAATTGTGGCTGCCAATTCCGTGGGAATCATTTACCTATTTGCATTTGCGCACTGGCGAATAACTCAGCAATCTTTTAAGATAATAATAAAATTTTATTATTAATATTGAATCAAGCTCTTTCTATTGAATTACTATCATATCCTGCAGTTTTTAGTCATATTTATAAATAAATGTCTTCTGTTGAATATCCGAGAAGGCACATAACATAATAGAGGAGGGTCAAGGTCTTCCGTCGGTGAATCGGTATCGGCTGTTTATGACTGGCATAATCCAACTTGTTTATATCATCTTTTTGATGAAAGACAAATGTTACCAATAAACTTATTAATCATCACATTTGCAACATTTATCAATGAATTTTTTGAGGATCGTATTGAGCCAATAAAGAATGGAAATGGAGGAACAGGCAATTAATTAAATAACTCTCAGACATTTCCACGATCTTCCACTGGCCGGGATTTAATTCGGTTTAATACCCCCTATATCCACCTTAATCCCCCTATATCCGGATATAACCCGCGCACTCTCTGGGCCTCTTTTATCCTTCTCTGACCTTCCAGTGGCCTTCCGGGCCATTTCCCTTCCATTTCGGTGCTTAATCCTTATATATCCATTATTTAAGTTATTATCCATTTAATCCAGTTTTGGCTAGCCAAAACCAGTTTTGGCCGATTTTCAGCCAAAACCAGTTTTGGCCGATTTTCAGCCAAAACCGGTTTTGGCCGATTTCCACTTTTGGCCGTAACATATATATCTTAAAAAGGGCGAAAAAATTTTCAGTTACCCTCGTTGATTCCAATGATATTGCCAACCACAACGAAGTAGTTGAAGAGATTAACAGCAGCAGCTGGCAAAAGCATCAACAGCAGCAATTCTGCCCACAACCATTCTTGGCAAAATCGCCCCCAAAACCATATCCCACAAGGGAATCACCCACCGATGGATGCCAAATGATGGTGCAGCCACTCAACTATAGGCCCATTGACGAGACAGGAATCAACGCCACCCAAAATTTGACTATTCCTTTGTGTTTCTTTGATAAGTTTGTAATTTGAATGGAAATTTTTTTTGAACTAAATTTCATGTAATTGAAAATGAGAGAATTTTAGACAACATCTCCAAAAATCCGTTCCATTTTGTTATGGATAAAAGCCCATCGATAGCCTCATCTGAATTCTTTTGACAATTTTTTGGCCGAAGGATAATGAGAATTTCGGATGATTGCCAGCGATTTTTAACGAATTGTTTGGTACAAACAAAAAGAAAATTAATGTTTTATAATGACAGAGCATTTAACGAAATATTAAGCTGAATTATTGTAACTTAAGCAAATGTTTTTTAACACAACAACAAAAAACCAACTTTTAAGAAGGCGAAAAAACAAAAATTTTTATAAGAAGGGTAAAGGCAAAAAACACATAAGAAAAAGGAAATGAAAAATTAAAGAGCCTCATCAGGCTCATTTGTTACATAATAATAAAGGACATAAAAAAGTGTTGGGGACTTAGGATTGGTTAAATTTTCGTGTATGGGAATAATTTAGCCTGAGAATTTGATCTTGTTTTTTTTTGGTTCCCAAAAATATCATTTTTATGCTAAAATTTCAAATATTTAAACATTTTATCTAGAAAATATTTTAAAAACACAAAATTGAATAAATAAATGAACTAGAATTGAGAAAAAAAATTTTAATTTATATTTATTTGATGATCACAGAAGAATCAAAGACAATGAACTATTATTGCTATTTGTTGTGCTTTGGATGAGATCATTTTGAACATTTTAAAATAAATATCGAATGTATTGGCCCAAATCCTTCATCTTCAATTTGTTCATTATTCTCCGCCGCCAGAAATTCCCTTGAACATTGCTTTGTATGTGTTTTGTTGTTTTGCCTCCTTTTCCTTTCTTTTCTGGTCCAATTCCCTCAAAGTGGCTTCGACCAATGCAACTTCTTGGCCCAATTCCAACATTCGCTTCAAATCTGCTTCGGCCTAGAATTTGAGTGTCCATATTATTAGAAGAGGGTTCCATTTAATTTCTTAGTTTTAAAAATTTCCATTTTTCCTTTCACTATTCTCCCAAATTTGTGCCCACCTCATCCAAATCCCAAGTTTGCATTCGTGCCTTTGCCCTTCGAAACAATGCTTTCCCATTTGTGGGCTCCCTTTTCAGGGCCTCATCTGCGCAATTTGCCGCATCGTAGAATTTGCCCACATTCAGAAAGCATTGGGCCAAATTCAAATACAATGGCAAATTCCGTCCATCCAATTCCAGCCATTCCGGATCGCCCGGCTTTTCCTTCAGCAACAACTGGTCCAAAAGGGTCAATGCCTCCTTGTATTTGTCCGCTGCCCTTGGAAAGTCTTTCTATAACCACGGGAATTAAAATCGCTTGATTCTTCTAGCGCTAGGTGAGGGACGTTCCAATACCGTATTCATTCTTTTGATTAAAGCTCAACGAGGCGATAACTAATCAGTAATCAGGTAAGCTGATATACCATTCAAAAGCCTAATATTTGACCTCTAAAAATTGGCTAAATTTTATGAAATTCAACCTTTAAAAAAGTTGTCTTTGAATGTAATAAACTCAAATTTTTGAGGAAAAGTCGTTTATTTAAAATTGTTTTATATTTTCAAAAAATTAAGGCCACTTTTTAGAAGAGGATATTAGTACTTTCGATTGGCATATTGCCTTCCGGATTGATTGCTTCCTTGTTTAGCTATGGCCAGAAAAACGGTCCATGTAATGAATCGATTTCGATTCCCTTTTAAACCTGGCAAAATAGTCGATTCCCCTCCTCCTTGAGTCGATCAATCTGTGTCGATCGTTGTGCCTCATCCAATTGCCAATTGTCTGCGGAATACCTATATCCAATTTTAATTCAATTCCATATTCCAATTTCCCCCCATATTCCCTCCGGAGCCACTCAACTTGTCATCGAGATAACTTGGCGCGAAATAACCCAAAAAATAATAAACCAATTATGTATACTTTGGTATCAAATTAAAGAGCAGCAGATCGTTGGCTATCCACATTGATGTATATTTTATTTAAATTTGTTCAGAATTTGTTGCCAAAACTGCAAAAAATGGTCGTTTCTATGAATTGGGTAAGTTTTCAACGGTTTTGCATACTCAACTTGGTCATTTCTGGATCAATTAAATTAAATTTATTATCTTAAGATAGCCAGAAGTCTGCTCTTTAATTTGATACTAAAATCATCAAAATTAGCTCTATCCTTGATGAATTATTATAAACATTGACAAGTTGAGCCACTTCGCCTTCATTTTCCCCCATTTCCCCCTTTGCTCACTCTTCTGGCCGAAACACTTTCAGCAAATGGAGGATCAGCCGTGTTGGCCTTGGCCCTTCCTTCAACATCGCGTCCAGCTCGGGATAGCCCAATTCGGTGACCGCCGCCGCGCAATGATGTTTTTGTGCGTGCTCATATTGGCGCGCAAATGCCGGATCGCATTCCGCCCGGGCAATGTCCCTCAGCTTTTTGGCCACCATTGGCAGTGTCAACAGTTCACGGGGCTCAAACACATCGAATTGGCTGATCTACACACATTTTTGGGAATTAATTTAAATTATATATTCTAATATTTTATTATTATAATTTCTTTCATTTCACAATTTTGACTTTTTTTTGTCAATAATTCAGCGAATTTTAAGCCAATTCCCTATACCTTTTTATTTGTTGAAGCCGATTCTGATTTTCACTGACAAAAAATAGTTTAATTACAATATTTTGATCATTGTTCATTTCTCAATTAGTAAGTATCCTTGAGTATTAATTATCGGCTCATTCGATTTGGTATGACCGATTTAATTGGGGGAAATGTCAATTCTGGCCAGATTTATTTGATTCATTGCCAAAAAATATTAAACCGATTTAAAACCATTCAATTGGCCATAATTTTGGTTTAAATTGATTAAACCCATTTGAAAATGAAATCATATATACAAAACCAATTCTAACTAACAGATTGAGGCATAGATCAAGGCTATATGATAACCGTAATTTGGCAGAAATCAAAATCGGCCAAAACATGTGCAAATTTCCACTTTAGTCTTTCAATTTCTGCCAATCCCTTCCCCAAATATAATTGACCTCATCCACCAGCATTGTTTTGAGACAATCCTCAAAAATTGGCAATTGAAATTTTTTGCCAAAAACCAATTCCAGTGGTTTTCCATATCCATTTGGTGGGCTCAATTTGGTACTGTCCACGCATTTGTACGCCGATCTATGTCCAAGAAAAATTCGGAATTCATTTTTGGGTTTTTTTCTTGCCTATCTTCTGGGAATATTCGAAGGCGTGCCTCATCTGGGTCCATCTGTTCGGCCATAGGTGGTTCCCCGGTTGATTTTGGTGGCAAAAACACTTCATAATGGAAAATGGCTTTTGTGTCCTTTGAATAGTCCGGCAATTCGCCTAATTTTTAAAGGAACGAATGATGGAATTAGCCGAATAAAATTTTGTACCTTTTCCTGCGCTTAAAATTTTCTTCAAAGTTGTGAGCCGTGGACCTCGCAAATTTCCCTCCAAATTGGCCATTTTATTTTAATAAAATGCTTTTTGGATGGAAAATCAGCCTAAAGCCGGCATTTTTCTTTCATTTCAATGGCGAATTTGAGGAATTCGTTTCAACGCAAAAATTGGGTCGATAAAAATGGACTAAATATTCCTATACATTCAGCTTTTTGTCCATTTACATAAATAATTCCAAAAAAAGAGATTTATTCCCATCCAATAGCCTAAAATTGGCAATCTCCTCCAGAAAGGATGGTCGACGATGCGAGTGCCAGGTTTAGGCGAAAAAATTCCAAAAAATTAGGGCAATTTTGTTAAAGGATTGGCAGCGATCCAATTGAAGTGTTGGCCCGAGAGGCGGAAGAATTGCGCCAAAAATTGGAAGCGGAAAGGCAAAAGCTGAATGACATTCCAAGTATTTGGGGAAATAGGACAAATTCATTACAAATTGTTGGGAAAATTCCCAGAGGGGATTTTGACCAATTTAATAGATTTAGATTAAATAAATGGAATTGTTTGGATGGATTACTATTACTATTATTCTGATATGCCAATTCGCAGCTAATAATCCAACTTTTTTATTTTCATATCTTCAAAAATTTTACCTCATAACAAATGCCCAAAATGCTTCATCAAATAAATGTCCATTTGCATGGCAATGAAATTAAGGGAAAGGGAATAGGCCATTGACTTTACCGTAATAAAAAATAGTGATATGGGATGGGTTAAATTGGTAAATAACCCTATCGGCATAATTTAATCCCCATCAATTAAAGTCCAAGTGGCAGCCGAACGCCTTGAACCGTTGGCCCAACTGAATGTGAAGCAGCGGCGAGTGCTAAAAGGGCATGCAAGCAAGGTTAAAAGGCATATCAAATAAGATATGGATTTGTGTATTTGTTTGAAGGTGCTTTGCATGGATTGGTCCCAGGACAAACGGCACATTGTCAGTTCGTCGCAGGATGGCAAAGTGATCGTTTGGGATGGGTTCACCACCAACAAAGAGCATGCACTCACAATGCCCACCACTTGGGTATATATTTTATATATTCTAATGAATTAATTGAATATTGGAGATTTGTGGAACAAAAAATCCAAGACAAAATTAATTGTAATTCTATTTCTTTTAATATCAAAGGCATTTATAAAGTTTGCGTGGCCATCAAATATGTAAACATAATTGGTTATTGACCCATAATTCAGCGAGGCTATAGCCAATTTTGGAAGGCGATATATCAATTTAAAGCTTAAAGTGCCCCCTAAAATGTGGCTTTATTATCATTATTTAAATTTACTATTAAATAGTTTAAAATCTGACAAATTAGAATGGGGATAAAATTCGACTTCTATGGGGAAAATGCATCTTTTCTCAAAAAGTTTTCAAAATTAATACAATTTATTTAAGCCTTTTTGTAAAGGAAAGTTAGCCCTTTCAAATGGTATATCGCCTTCAAGATTGGCCATTGCCTCACTGACTGAGATATGGGCCAAAAACCGATGCCAACATTCAATCGGGGGCAATCAATTTTCTATTAAAAAATTGACTTTTTTATTTAAAGTATTTCCCAAAAAATTGAACCAAAATTTGCATAGAACTTTGTCCACCTAAATTGCCTAAAATACCTCATTATTTGAAGGTGATGGCCTGCACATTTGCGCCCAGCGGCCAAATGATTGCTTGCGGCGGTTTGGACAACAAATGTTCGGTGGTGGCACTCAGTTTTGATGAGGACATTTTGCAGAAGAAAAGGACTGTGGCCACACATACTTCCTATATGAGTTGTTGCACATTCATTCGATCCGACAATTTGGTCAGTGGCAAATCCAAAAATTTTGGGAGGGAGAATGGCAAAATTCACTGGAGTCAAATTTGTAAAAGATTTTAATTAAACTAAAGCCAAAAATTCATTTAATTTCAAGATATATATCTAATTTTAGATTAAAGAATAGTTCAAGAATAGAGTTAAAGTTTGTTTTATTTCTAAGTTCTTTCCGGAAAGTTTATTTTTCTTTCCGGAAAGTTTTAATTCTAAGTTCTTTCCGGAAAGTTTATTTTTCTTTCCGGAAAGTTTTAATCTAAGTTCTTTCCGGAAAGTTTATTTTTCTTTCCGGAAAGTTTTAATCTAAGTTCTTTCCGGAAAGTTTATTTTTCTTTCCGGAAAGTTTTAATCTAAGTTCTTTCCGGAAAGTTTATTTTTCTTTCCGGAAAGTTTATTTTTCTTTCCGGTAAGTTTTAATTCTAAGTTCTTTCCGGAAAGTTTATTTTTCTTTCCGGAAAGTTTTAATTCTAAGTTCTTTCCGGAAAGTTTATTTTTCTTTCCGGAAAGTTTTAATTCTAAGTTCTTTCCGGAAAGTTTATTTTTCTTTCCGGAAAGTTCTAATTCTAAGTTCTTTCCGGAAAGTTTATTTTTCTTTCCGGTAAGTATTTAATTAAGCCTTGGATTGGACCAAGAAAATGATCTGTTGAGAATTGCCCCCAAAATTCAAGGAAAATGTCAACCCCTTTTCCCTCAATTTTTCATCTTATTTTTCAGTTGTTGACGGGCAGCGGCGATTCCACATGCGCAATGGTCCAAAATATAAACATTCCCCTTGATAATCATAAATTTTTAGTGGGACGTGGAAAGTGGGCAAATGATCCAAAATTTTCATGGCCATTTGGGCGATGGTCAGCCACATCCATTATTCATTTTAAACCATTATTTTGCAGTTTTTGCCGTCGACATTCCCAAATCGGACACCGGCAATATTTTCATCTCTGGAGTGAGTTACTATTTATATTAATTGCGTCTTTCTTTTCTGAAGAGTTTTTTAGTATTAAAAATGATTGATTAAAAATTAATAATTGGTCACAAAAAAACTGTTCGATTTTGGCCTATTTAGCCACTTTTTGGCCATAATTTTCCATTAATTTCAATCAAAATCCACTATTCTTTCCTCAATAGATCATCCCAATCTTGGTCTTAAAATGATAGCAAATTTGCCAAACTTTAATATTGACTTGATACCAAAAATTCATTTCCAAATAATTTCTCTTCTCTCCATTTTTTGAATTACCGTATTTTTTCTATCTGAAGCCCCCCCCCATCTATTTGAAGTCTCCTCTAGAGGATCTGCGAGATTAAGCCCAGGGCTTTTAATAGAAAAAATACGGTATTCCTTCCCCATAAAATAGGGTGCTGATCGGCATGCCCTCGTTTGGGACATTCGCAGTGGGCAATGTGTCCAAAGTTTTGAAGGCCATGAGGCCGATATCAACACAATTCGATTCCATCCAAATGGGGACGCATTTGCGACTGGATCCGATGATGCTTCCGTACAAAAAATCAGATATTTTCAATTTAATCCATTTTTTTTTGCAGTGCCGTCTTTATGATTTGCGCGCGGATCGACAAGTTTGCGTCTACGAGAAGGAGTCCATCCTCTTTCCGGTATGCCTGAACACTAATTAAATTATGAGGCAATATATGGAAATTATTGGGGAAAAGCTAAAAATTGGCCATAAAAACTTAATTAGCTGTTTGCTAATTTTTTTTTGACAAATTACTGTATGATTAGAATTACTGATTCTGCCCCTCAATTAGCGATTTTAATAGAAAGTAGAATTAGAAACAATATTTTTGCTATCATTTTTGGCCATTTTTTATTTTAGAAAAATTCAAAAAAATTCTAAATTGTTATTTTTAGATAGGATTAGGAATAGTTGGGATTCGGAATCATAAAGAATCATCAAATTTACCAAATTCGATGACCAATAAAATGTTAAATTTCAGCACCAAAAGTTTTTTTTTGGCAAATATCAATAATTCCCATATTATCTTCTCATGAAATTTTAAGTTTATTTAATCATCCCGAACATTTTGCAGGTAAACGGTGTCGACTTCTCCGTCAGTGGTAAATATTCATTGTCCAATTTCCCCTTTAATTAATCATATTCTCCCCCACAGGTCGAATTCTCTTTGCCGGCTATGGAGACTATCGAGTCGGTGTTTGGGACACGCTGAAATGTGTTCGGCAACTGATTTTGTATGGACACGAAAATCGAATTTCCTGTTTGCGAACCAGTCCGGATGGGACGGCCATTTGTACGGCCTCATGGGACACAACAATTCGGGTGGGTATAAAATGAGAAATTTGGCCATAAAAATGGAATTTTTTCACAGATTTGGGCGTGAAACTGTTCTCAAATGGAGCTTCGAATCTCTACAATGGAAAGCGAAAATTCTCTCATTCCATAATAAAAATTATCATAAAATCCCATTTTAACACCCAATCCAATTTTTTTTCATTATGGCCAATTCCTTTGCTATATTTGGCCAAATTTTTTAATTAAAAATTGCCGTCAACTCCATCATTGTATTTCTCCCAATCCCCTCCCTAGTCAAAAATAATTTTAAATTTATAATTAGCTTTATTTTCGGATTGCATAAATTTTAAAATATTACATTTAATTAGCTTTATTTTCTGAATAAATTTAATAAATAAATAATTGGTGGAATACAATATCATAATTTCACATAATTTTCTATTATTTGTTGCTTTTCTTTGGCAATGGACGCGCAGGATTGCCGACCACCGTTTCGCCTTTGGCCACATCCCGGGCTACAACGGCACCAGCCCTGGAGATTGAAAAATTCATTTAAAATTAATTATATATGGATCAGCGAAATTTATGCACCTAAATTTTTCCCTAGCAAATTAATTTTTTTAATGGATTTGATTGAAATAGAAAAAATATGACTTAAAAAAAAGTAATAAAATAAACCAAAATTGGGCATTTTTTTTGCTATAACTTTCCGGTTAATTGAATGTGATAAATATAATAAAATTTTATTATTCGTTTGAAAGATTGGTGAAATATTAACCGCGCGCCCAATTCCCCACCCACCCAATGATGGAATTGTCTTCGATTCGAATGCCCGGCAAAATGATGGCTCCACCCCCAATCCACACATTTTGGCCAATCCAAATTGGCCGTCCAAATTCCCATTGTTGTTGGCGTTGTTCAAAATCGCGTGGATGATCTGCAGTGTAAATTTGGACTCCGGGCCCAATAAATGTGTTATCGCCAATGTCAATTCGGCAAACGTCCAAAAAGCAGCAATTATAATTGATGAAAACATTTTTGCCCAAATGCAAATTTATACCTGGAATTCGTCGATAATATGAGTTTATACAAATCAATTTTTCTATTAGATAGAATGCCGGATTTATGTCATTGTATGCCCTATTTGGAATGAATAGAGAAAGAATTTGTCAATGTCAATAATGCCTAAGGGCTTCTCCTATTCATCCTACTGTACCCACATTTTTTCCTAATCGCCCTGTCACCCTATCAATCAAATATTGCCCCAATCTGCCTTTTTAAACCCATTCTTCTCCCCTCAAAATGTTCACTTTTTGATTCCCTTTTCTTCACCCATTTTTTGATGTTCTGTTATCACCATTTTCCTCACAATAGATAAATATATTAAATAAAGTCTGGCCAACTAAACCCAATCCCCTTTCTTACGGCCACTAGGGGTTTAGACTCCCAGCGAAGGCCTGGGGGACCAGTGAGCTTATAGGTCCACTCTCGCCTTGAACAACTCTAGTCCCGGAAATAAGGACTATACGAATTATTGGATTGAAATTACAAAAATTTATGACTAAAAAAGCTGCAAAATGGGCTGAAATCGGGCGGTAGTTTTTATTTCTTGGCCATACATTTTTTGTCCAATAAAATTCGATCTATCATTTTTATATTAAAATATACTTTAGAAATAGCTGTACTTAATCATATAACCCAATCACAATATTCCATAATTCCAACCATAATCAATAAAGAATGGGGGAAACAATTCGACTCCATCTGCCACTGTGCCAATTCGCTCTTTGAGCAATGCCAGCCGTTCGGCTGGTTCCAACCCAATACTGACATTGAACCGTGCCATCCATTTCTTTGTTGTTTCCATTTCTTTTTGGCATTTCGCGTCCTTTGCAATGTACAATTCCCCATCCAACATTCTTTGGAACATTGGCTTATTTGGGTCAGTGGAATGTTGGCCAAATTGTTTTTTGGAAAAATCGCGGGAGGACATTTTATTGTGAAAGCAATAGTAAAATGTGGAATTGGAATTGGTGGAAAAAGTAAAATATATAAGTGGAGAGAGGAGCGAAGGAAAATGTGGTTATGCTTTTTCGTTGCTGCGAAAGACTAAAGATTAAACTAGAAAAAAAGAAAAATGGCCACGTCAGCTTTACGTCAAAATGAAGAATTGATGAGCTGATCAGTGATCATGATCATAGAATAGCGAAGAATACGAATATATGAAATTAAAATGACAAAAAAAGTTAGAAAAATATGAAAATAAAATCAAATTAGTGTTCATTTTTAAAATTTTTATGCCCATTCATTTCTTGCTCAATCACTATCGCTATCTTCAGCCGGCCCGACGACTGATTCGCACATTCCGTTGGATGGCCTTAACTCGTCTTTCATGGTTCAATCGACGTACAGCAGCCCTCAAATGGTGGACATCCAAAGCTCGGATTTGGGGCAAGCCAGCAGAGGAGGAAGAGCGGGAACCAATTGGCGGTAAGCCGAATTGGCCATCCAAAATGCCGCCGGATTGTTGTTGTCGCCATTCACCGAGATGATAGTTGCGGTATACTCGATTGGTGCGAAAGGGCATAGCCGTGGAGACGGAGGCTAATGTCTTGAATAGGAGGAGGAAAATATATGCAAAATTTGACAGATAAAAACAAATTTGGATATGGCCAATTTTGGTTCTTTATAAATCCTAAAAAACTATATCTTTTCTAATTGATTTGATGATAGTATTAATAACCAATTATCTATCGAATGGTATATTTCTTAATAGATGTCTCAACTTTTAAAATAGAGTAAATATAAATATATTTTCTATTTCTAGAATAATGCTTATTAATTTTTCTGTTAATTCTAAATTTCTAACAAATACTTTCCGGAAAATGCTTATTTTCTTCCCGGTTAGATTTGTATTTCTTTCCGGAAAGTTTTAATCCAAGTTCTTTCCGGAAAGTTTTAATTCTAAGTTCTTTCCGGAAGGTTTATTTTTTCCGGAAAGTTTTAATCTAACTTCCTTCCGGAAAGTTTATTTTTCTTTCCGGAAAGTTTCAATCTAACTTCCTTCCGGAAAGTTTATTTTTCTTTCCGGAAAGTTTTAATCTAAGTTCTTTCCGGAAAGTTTATTTTTCTTTCCGGAAAGTTTTATTCTAAGTGCTTTCCGGAAAGTTTATTTTTCTTTCCGGAAAGTTTTAATCTAAGTTCTTTCCGGAAAATTTATTTTCTTTCCGGAAAGTTTTAATCTAGGTTCTTTCCGGAAAGTTTTATTTTCTTTCCGGAAAGTTTTAATCTAAGTTCTTTCCGGAAAGTTTTAATCTAAGTTCTTTCCGGAAAGTTTATTTTTCTTTCCGGAAAATTTATTTTCTTTCCGGAAAGTTTTAATCTAGGTTCTTTCCGGAAAGTTTTATTTTCTTTCCGGAAAGTTTTAATCTAGGTTCTTTCCGGAAAGTTTTATTTTCTTTCCGGAAAGTTTTAATCTAAGTTCTTTCCGGAAAGTTTTAATCTAAGTTCTTTCCGGAAAATTTATTTTCTTTCCGGAAAGTTTTAATCTAAGTTCTTTCCGGAAAGTTTTATTTTCTTTCCGGAAAGTTTTAATCTAAGTTCTTTCCGGAAAGTTTATTTTTCTTTCTGGTTAGTGCTTCATTTTGGAAATGTGTAAAACATTTTTTTAATTTTTAGACTTTATTGCCTTAATTTTTTACATTTCAAGTTGTTCCCAGCTTTTTCCTCAATTCTACATCAAATCAGAAAATACGATAACTGCTTTTCTTCTAAATTTGATTGTCATTTGCCAATGGCTCCCTCATTTCATTTTAAATCTTTTTTCACCTCATTCAATTGCTCCATCATTTGTGTTGGTCTATCCAGTTGATCTGCCTCCAAATGCTTTTCCCATCTCCTTGTTCTCGGATTGTTGAAGCATTTTTCGGTTAAATGTTCAAGCCAATTCTGTTTTGAATCCGCATCACGAATCAAATCGGAGCACAACGGGCACCAAGCGCCTCCTCGCGGCGGAGGCGCAACTATAAAATACGAATTTATTTACAAAATATGAGTTCAAACAATGGCATTTTGGATGAGCGCCTGGCTCGTCCGGATATCTGGCCATTCCGCACAAATAACAGTCGATGAGTGTGTCACCCAAAAAATGGCATCGCTTTAGGTGATGATCGTTTAGCTCATGTACTTCCACAATTTTATCACAAAATTCACAGCGTGTAAGAAATGGGCAACTATTTTTGTTTTGGGATATATTAGACCACATAAAACTCACCGATCGGCCAAATGCAATCGGAGGAAGTCATCATTCTCCAACCATGGATCTCGTTGTTCACAATATGGGCAAATGCTTAATTGGAATAATCAAAGAGAGACGGGAATGTATAATCGAAACAAGACGTTATAGAATTGGATTCTTTTGGCTCTGGCTTAATAAAGATAAAAAAACAACAAATTGAGCGATAAATCATTTATAGAAGCTCTTAAAGTCCTCCAAAAAGTGGCTTTTATAATTTTTTGAAAATTTAAAACTATTTAAATTAATAGGCTTTTCCTCAAAAAAATCGGGTTTATTACACTCAAAGAGATGTTACTTTTTTAATAAATTAAAATTCATCAAAATTGTAAATGATACTTTGAGCTTACTAAATGTATATCCCTTCCAAAATTCTTATTGCCTCTCCGAGCTATGGCCAAAAGAATGGCCCAGATACTAAAATTCATTTTCCCTTATTAAAACCAACTTTGCGGATGTTTTCACCAATTCAGGAAACAATCTTTCCACCGTCTCATCCTCATCCACTATCGCCATTGGCATTGCTTGATTTGGCCGACGCCATTCCGGTGCGCCCATATGCAAATTTGTTCGGCTATTCCTTCTCCATTGCATTTTTGCTTGTTCGCCTCCAATTGCCACCGGTCTTGGCAATATTTCCAAGCCATTTTTCCCACTTTCGATTTGGAAATTCACTCGCTTCCTAGGCTGTTCCTCGCCTTCAATTTGTGGGCTATTTTCCGTTACGCCATCTTCATTTTTTGCCTGCACTTTCTTAGACACTTCTTCTGTTGCTTTTTCCCTTCTTTTTTGCGCAAATCTTTTGGCCGCCTCCCTCACTCCATCCAATGCCTCCAATTCATTTTTGACCCCATCATCTGCCGGTCCTTGAATTGCTCCCACTCGTCTTTGAAGGCGTTGAAGCCGTTGAATTGCATCCTCCACAATCAAATTGGCCTTTCCCCTCTCCCTGGCCATCGATGGGGGCATTGTGGAACTTCGACGTCGTTGTAGTTGATTCAATGCTCTCATCCCCAAAAAACTTGGCCGTCTTCGAGTGGAAAGGCGACTGTCCGAATCGAAGGCAACACTGCCATTTACATCTTTCAGAATGCCTTTTCGATTCGGATTTGGCGCTGACAAACTTCGACGATATCCACCAGGGATGGGAATGGAAGTGTCCGAATGAATTTTCAATGGAACTGGGATTTGTGTGGCCTCCTTATTCCCATTTTCATCTCCTCCCTTGGCCTCATTTATGGCCTTTTCCATCGTTGAATTGCCTTCAATTTTGCCTCGCACTATTTTTGGCCTATCTTCCTCCTCCGTTTCCACATCGCTGCTATTCTCATCCTCTTCGTCATCATTCTCTTCTTCATCTTTCCCCTTCATTTCTTCCTTTTGCTCTTCCTTCCCCTTTACCTTCTTCCCTTTGTGCCAATGATGTTCACCGGGTCCATCCAAATCCGAAATGTCGTATCTTTCGCGCATCATTGTCCCTAAAACGGCACTTTTTGCCCTCCTCCCTCGCCTCCTTTCACGTCTTCTTCGCCTCTCCTCCTTCCTCACGGCATCCAAATTTTCCCAATCACTCTGGGAATCCGACTTCCTTCGCCCACTTTCATTCATCAATTTTCCCTGACTTTGGCCAATCCACTTGGATTCAATGCCAAATGCTTTCACCTTTAAGGGATAAATCCCGTCAAATTCCCTTCTCCTTTATTAACTTCCTCGCTATCTAATAACAAATCGGCATAAGTCCCAAAAAGGGCTCGATCGAATTTGTCGCGAATTTGTTTGCTCAATTCCTTGGCCAACTTCTCTTCACCAAATATTAATGCATCATTTCGCTTTTTGTCCAACTGTTCAATGTCCTTTTCCGCTTTTTCCAATAAAATAATTGCCGAATTACAAATTTCTGCCTGAGGGAATAATTCAAAAATACTTTCCCCCCATCCAAGGAATGAAGGACCTTTATTTCTCGTTCAGTAAGCCGACTTTTTATGGCCAAATCCTTCAATCGACTTTGCATAATTCGAATGGCCGTCAACGGTTCGAGGCCAGCTTTGGATGGGCCAAACAGATGAAAGCCCTGCGGATGGAATTTGTGACGATACCTTTGGTACAATTATGCATGAATATGGTCAAAATGTGATCACATCAAATATGGCTTTCCATTTCGAAACTTTTCATCCAATGGATTCATTGTTGAATAGCGAATAATTCGACCAGAATCAACATTTTTATTCCCTTTTTCTTCATCATTACTGTTACAGTTTGATTTCCATTTTTCAAATGGACAATAATATGAAAGAAAATCTTCTGCCGGCTGATTAGATTGGCTCTTATTGTAAAAGGAATTCATGGGAATATGAAAATAGGAAGTATAGTGAAAGCAAGGAATGTGAAGGAGAATTTAGTTTTTTTTGTTGCATTTTTTTTGAATGTTCCATTGTTCAATGTTTCTAGGTAGCAGCATTGTTAAGCCAGCCCAAAAAGCATACAAAAACATCATAAAAATTTGCATTCATTAGCAGAAAAACAAAAAAAAAAAAAGGAATTGGAGGACGATGGTCCGTTTGGTAGCGAGGCTAATAATAATAAAATAATAACTCCAAAGAACTGCGGAAATATTTTTTGGAATTTAAAATTTTATGAAAGTGCTGGATGGAATAGTGCAAGAAAGATATAAATAACATGGATTATCTTAAAATTCGCAAATTTATGGCCAAAAAGATGGAAAATTAATGAAAATGGCCATTTAATTTTCTTATTTATATTTATATTTAAGCAATTTGGACAATATCTTATACCATTCGATAGCCAAAACTTAGCTCTTCAAAAAGACATCAATTTTGTCCAAAACGGTTCAGTGCTTCAAGAGTTATGGTTCGAAACATTTTTCAGGGTGTATCGTATATTAGAAATTTTAAAAACAGAAAAGTAAAATTTTATTACAACGATTACATTATTTTTGCCAAAATCAAAGATCAAAGGCAAAAGATGGAAAGCAAAAAAAAATATAATGCTTTTTGTGGAGAGAATAAATGCGTATGCGCTCTTCACTTAAATCCTTCTGGCCATAAAATAGGGCCAAGTTTGCCAATAATTTATTCATAATTTAATACATTATTTAAATATAAATTCATATTAATTTTATTTAAAATTTAAGCATAAATGGCATTTGCACAAAAAGGTAAATTGCTGGCTGTGATCGGAGATGAAGACACCGTCGTTGGCTTCTTACTCGGTGGAGTAGGTATTCAAAAATGTTTTTATTTTCTTATCAAAATTTATTAAAATTTCAAGGCCAACTCAACAAGGCTCGTAAGCCGAATTTCCTCATTGTTGACAAAAATACGAGCATAGCCGAAATTGAAGATGCATTCCGCTCATTTTGTGGACGTAAAGATTAATTTATTTATAAATAAAGTTAGCCAAATTTATTTTATTCAGGTGATGACATTGCGATAATACTCATAAATCAACACGTGGCCGAAATGATTCGTTACCAAGTGGATCAGCACGTGGCCAGCATTCCAACAGTACTCGAAATACCCTCAAAGGAAATGCCCTATGACGCGTCAAAGGACAGCATATTGAACCGGGCTCGTGGTTTAATCAATCCAGAAGATATGAAATAATTTGGACTAGACCAATGACATTTTATCATTCTATGTTCCATTCCCTAATTCCACCAATCTGCGATGAACAACACACATAAAAGCATACTTATTTAGTTCTAATTTACATTTTTTAAACATTGATAAATTCTTTGAACTTTTATTCATGCTTATATTATAGTACAAAATTTTAAGATGCACAAAAAAAAACATAAATTCATTTCAAAATGATATGAAAAAAAAATAAAAATAAAGATTCATTTTTATGAATAATGAGGACTATTTCCATTCCAAATAAATTTTTTCTGAGTATATAAGCAACGAGAGATTCCCTTTTATTAACGGCTCAAATTCATTCCATCCACACGTTGTATTGTGACCTAAAAATATAAAGATTGGATTTAATTAAGTGGATTAAAATTTACATTAATTCCGAGATTCCCATTCTCCGCGAAGAAATTTGCATGGTTTGTATCAAAGGCCAGGCAATCTGACTGAGAAATGGCAGAAGCCACTCCCTCGTGGATGCCTTTAGATAATAAAATAATTTAAAATTAATTTAAAAATATACTTCGAGGACTGGCTTCCCAAAATAGGCGGCGTTTATTGTTCGAAAGTTCCAATCTTAATTATAAATATTTAAATTAATAAAATGGAAAATAAAAAAACTTGTAAATGAAATTTTCTGCCTCCTTTTTTGTCCCAATCAATTGAACAACCGCATAAAACATTTGATAGCTTTGACCACTTTGCCTATTTAATTTGTGTAATTAATTTAAATCCTCAAAAATGAATACTCTTGTTTGTCTTGTTTCTCCAGGACAAGCATAAAGAATGCATTATAGCAAGATTGCATCATAACCTTGATGAAATTAAACATAAATTTTATATACTAAAAATGGAAAATTACCCAATCAACGGCACCAGGCAAATTAATATCGGTGGCCAAAAAGACAATGTCTTCTCCTTTGAATTTATTTTGCATTATTAAAATGAATGTGAATTATTTACCTTGCAAAGTTGTGATTGATTTATGCAATTTCATCAAATGGTTCATCACATCATTCAAACTGCCTTGCCATTTGCATGAGGCACCAGGGCAAGGACATTGATATGGACTAATTAAATAATAAAAATTTAATAAAGAAAAACTGCTTTTGAGTCTAACCGAAACTCGCAAATTTCCTCATGTTCCACTTTTTCATTGTGGAAGAAATATTGTCCGCAACCAGAATGGGCAAATTTGCATGGAAATTGAAGACTAACAAATAATTTAGAATTAATTTTACAAAATAAATAAAACCTGGTTGCTATTTTCTCCATTCCCAAATTTCGAATGCTTGGAACCGGTCCTCGGCAAGTTGGACAAGCCGAAACTTTGGGGCGACAATTGCCACAGACCAAATGCCCAGATTGGCATTGCAAATAAGGTGGAAGCATGTAATCTAAAATAAATTAAAATTATTCATTTATTCAATTTATTTCCAGGTCTTACCCATACAAACTGGGCATTCGAATGCTGAGAGTAATTCGGAACTTGCAGCCGCTGGTCCTATTGGGAGGATTCCTTGTCCGGTCGAATGGTTGATAATGGCTGCTGCAATTGCCTGAGAAGAGGTTGGCGGAATTTGCTGAGGAGCAGCAAAACCGGCTGGCAATGAATTCACCATCATTGCTAAAAAAATTTATATTTTAAAAGATTTTGAAAAAGGGTAATTTTTATCTTACTTGCTGGTTGTGTTGCCGAAACTTTTGAAGCATTTCGAGGATTTGGAAAACAAAAGTTCGCCGATCCTGTTGTAAAGTTCGATGACACTGTCGTTGTTTCAGTATTTGTAAGTGAAGATGATGTAATTGATGATGCTGGAGATGGCGGATCACTGCCCGAATTTGATGGCATTTGTTGCTGTTGTGATTTGTCCATTTCTCGATTTTTTTAAAGGATGAACACGAATTTAGGTGGAACCAATTCTTTATAATGTAAATTAAGCTTTAAAATTGGTTGTTTATGAAATAATCACGAAATATAAATATAGTTGAGTATTTTACAAATACAAATAGTTTAGCGCATTAGAATAAGAAAATTTTTTATCAATATGTGAAAATTTGATGAAATATAATTTTATGATCAAATTTGTTTGATATTTAATTATCATCCTCTGAATCGGCCTCAATTGTGGTCGTAGAAAAAGTCAAAGTCAAATCACCTTCAAGTTGATTCAGAGCTAACCGGCCATTCGTAGCACCTTGCAGATCTTGTGGAGTGGGTTGTGCCCCCTGTGCCGCATTGTAATCTGTCAAATCGCACAAAACTTTGACGGTGTTGGTCAAACGTCTTTTGAGATCTTTGATTCTGGGATCCTAAAGAGAAAAAAAATTATATGAATAAAAAAATAAATTACTTGTCGATTTCGAAATGGAGGAAATCCCAATTTGTTGTGGCCGCGAACGTTCACTAAAAATTAAAAATAACTATTATTATACTATGATTAATATTTTTCATACCATTGTCAACATTTCGGAGAGCACCCTCAATTACATTGATTGCATTCAAAATACAATCGCGAACTGCAATATTCCAGTTGTTCAAACTAAATTATAATAATAGTTAATAGTAATAAAATATGATTTTTTAAAAATCTTACTTCTTTTCGATCTTCTTATTAATTTCGACACCAGTATCGTAAATATTTTGCGCTTGTTGCTAAAATTACAAGCGAATAAATAGTTGAATGTTAAAAAAAAACATTTCAACTCACGGATTGGTATTGAGGCGGCATAATTACTAATTGAGAGAGAAAATTATTGAGAAAGTATTTATATCTCTAAAATTTGTGGATTTCATTAATAATCCCAAAATAAAATAATAATAAATGAATATTTATAATAACAATGAAAAATGCTTTTTTAGCAGATTCTAAATTATGGCAAAAATTCCTGAATATAGGGGAAGGGACGCGATCGCGACTAAATATTTTAAAATTTTTGGTTCACGCAGTTAGAAAGGAAAGGAAGGGAAGGAAGAACGGCAGAATCAGCCTAGCATGACAATACATTACATTTTCTTCAAAATTGCTTTTATTTTATCTCTAGTTTATCGATTTTCATTTTTAGTTTGCTCTCTGCTGACAGGGAGGGAGGAAAAATTTATCTTATTATGAAAAATGAAAATTTACGCACTTTGTTGCGGATGAGAAGAAGAAGATCATTGGAAATGAATAGAACGAGAATTAAATTAAATCCCATTCCATTCAATTCCCCATATGCCATATCCCGATCCCATCCCCTTCCTCCTCATCTCATTATTATCCAAAAATTGTTTTGTTCATTATTTCTTCAGATTTATATTCTTAATTTCATTAATTTGAAATAATAAAACGAAAATGGGGAAAGGCTTCCAAAATTTTATGTCCAAGAAGGACTTCCATCCAAGTGCATGGTGGAATCTAAAAAGAGTAAGACATTTTTATTTTTTAACATTTAAATTAATTATAATTTTATTAAGAAATGGGAAGCGGAACAAAAGGACGACATGGAAAAGAAACGACAAGAAGAGCTTCGAGTTCAATATCAGAAGGAACAGGAAATGTTTAACAACAAGGCATTGTTGGGTGATGAAAAAGCCAGGCTTGGTCTCTCATTCATGTACGATGCACCGGCTGGAATCAATAAGAAAAAAGAAGAAGGACCAGAGCCAAAATTTGAATGGCAACGAAAATACAATGCACCGCGAGAGGATTGGGCCAAGGGGAATGAACTGATCCAGGACCAGCCATTCGGTATCCAGGTTCGAAATGTTCGCTGTGTCAAATGCCGAACATGGGGCCATTTGAACACGGACCGAGAATGTCCACTCTATGGGATGAGTGGGAATGCGGAAGAATCGGGATGTAAGTTTGGCATTCAAATGGTCAAAAATCAATTATTACCAATTTAGATGCAAATAATCCATCGGATTTGATCAAGGAATTGCATAGATCAGAGGCAGGTCCGTCGACATCTTCAAGCTCAGCTCCGCCAATAAAACAAGAAGTAAAAGAAGAAATAAAACCGGAAATAAAGAAGGAAAAGTCGACGAAGAAATCATCGAAAAAGGAAAAACACGGGAAATCATCACGAAGTCGAAAACGTCATTATTCCACCACATCCGAAGAATCCGAGGACAAGAAACCGGAACCGGTGGACCAAGAACAATTGTTGGAAAATATGCGAGAAGAACACAATTTAAAATTCAAGACGGGCATTCTCAGCGAATTGCGGGCGGAGGAAAGCATAAAGGTTTGGAACGGGGGAAAATTGGTTAGAAATTTGAAAACATTGACGGAGATTTTACCAATAAATTTTTTTGAAATTTTTCGACCGAAGAGAGGACCTTCACTTTTGGCATAATTTAGGTCTAGGGTTCGAGCTCGCTTGGAGGAGAATAATTTTTCCAAGCTTGATAACACTTTAAAAATAGATTTTAGGGCCAAAAATTCGTCATCTGACCTAAAATAAAAATTAATTTTCAGAAATTGACATCCGTGATGGACACTGGCGAGCAGAAACAATGCCAAGCATTTCTGATGAGTTTGAGCGAGAAGAAACGCGAAAAATTAATGAAGTAAGTCCATAGTCCAATATGTATATAAATAATTTAAATAAATTTTAAGGAAAATATTAAAGGCCGATTTGGCCAATGAGGAGGAAAAGAAGTCAAAGAAAAGCAAAAAGTCGGAAAAGAAGAAGAATAAGAAGCATAAAAGACGAGAATATGAGAGCAGCGATGAGGACGAAGAAGAAGTTAGAAGAAATGATCGACACAGAGGGAGAGATCGACACAATTCTGAACATCGAAGAGGACACCGAGGAGGATCGGATGATTATTATAGAAATGGAGGAAAATATTCTTCTGGTCGTCGATAAAACATTAAATTTTTTTTTTGAACTTTTAATCGAATTTCCTATGTAATTTTTATGGAATTGGAATAAAATTGTAGCCTAGAAAATTTATATAAGTGCAATTTTGTTTTATCAATTTAAATATTTCATTTCTTTATTTTAATTTAAAATATTATTTAATTGAATTTATTTTTACGAATGACCGTCAAAATTGTTGAATCGCTGGAAAATTTGATCAAATTGACGCCGGATGTTCAATCAATTTTAATATTGGATCGGGACGGTGTCCCGATTGTCAGTGCCGGCGAAGACATTCGAAATCGGAGTCAATACTCTGTCTCCTACAATACGCTGGTTGAACAAGCAAGAAAGCTGGGAATGGGAACGCAGAAATTTTGGATATTCCGCTATGAAATGAATCAAGTAAATTATTTATTAATTTGTTCAAATTTAATTGTTTTTATTTTAGGTTGTTCTACTCAACATTGGCCAATTTGCCGTTTTTATTATGGCATCCGCCGCCGCCAACACCGGCATTCTTTGCACTTTGCATTCCCAATTGAGGCCAATTTTGGATGAATGCGAAATTGTGGTGAATGAGATCACAAATGGACAAACAACGACGATGGTGACCACAACAACAACAATTATGGGACAAAGTCCGAGGAAGCAATGAATAAAAAATTATATAATTTAATTGGTTTTATATTTGACATTCTTGCTTTTTTTCATATCGATTATTGAATAAATATTTTATTTTATAATTTTTACATATTAAAAAGCTAATTTTTTGCTTTTTTTATATTTCCAAATTAACCATTTTTCATTAAATAAATTTAAAAAAATTAGATGGACGGTTCGCAACCAGGTACATCCAAAGCGAGTGAACAAATGCGAAATGTGAGTGGCGAAAATGCCGACAATTCCATGGAAGGAGATATTCAATTCGCGCAAGGACTGCTCAATAGTATCAATCAAAATCAAAGGACCATGGAGAGAGGTTTTTAATTAAATTAGTTAACGGGAAATATATTTAATTTACTTAAGAGTAAGAGATTGAAAATGTCAAAAAAAATTATAATGCTTTAGAAGTTTATCCTAAACCCATAAACCTTATACTCTTTAGATCTCGTTAAAACGCATCATTTGATTATATTTCTGGTTTGGGTTTAAGCTTTAAACCAATGACCAATTTAATTTAGTTTCGAAATATTAAACCAAAATTGGTTTAAACCGTTTAATGTCCTTTAATTTTGACCAGTCCTATCTAATTTTGGGTATATGGTTTTTGGTTTGTGATTGTAAGAAAAACTTTTCTCAAACCATTCTAATTATTTTTGGCTAATTAATTTTTTCATCAAATTCAAATCCATTCATTAATTTTTTTTCCATAGGCTTGGGCACATTTGAGAATGAGCCGGCACTTCGCAATAAGCTGTCAATGTTGCAACAAGAGGAACAGGCACTTCTCTCATTCCTCACCAAACTTCGCTCTCATCAACGAACACTGATTTTGGAACAACAACGATTGACCAGTATGTATGAGGAGAAGGCAAAAGAGGAGGACAATTCTCGAAATTAATGGACAATTAATTTGATTTTTATATGTTGATCTCTTATTTTCATAAAAAATATTGTTTTTATTTGTGACTTCAATTACCTATTTTCTTTCAATAAATAAAAATTAATTTGATTACTATATTTATTGATTTTATTGATTGGATTTTCATAATTTATTATTTAATTAAAATTTGGATAATTTTATTATAATTTTCATTGATTTATTAGAAGAAAATTAAAACATTTTTGAGAATAATTTTGCGATGGCATTTGAAGAGACAGTGAAAAAATCGGTTAAATTTGCGATTTCGGCTGATGGAGAAAAGCAGGTAAAATGCAAAATAATTTATTCAAAAATTATTTTGATTTTTTAGAAGAAGCAAAAGAAGGATAGTGACAAAAAGCAGAAGAAAGAGAAGAAAATGCCGAAAAACATGGTTAATGGAAGTGGAAGCAAAGCAATGAAAAAGGCAAGTTTAAAATTTACCAGCATTAAATTAACTTATTAAGTTTAAGCTAATTAGGGTTTATAAAGAAAATTTTATCATTTATGAAAATTGCCCTTAACTTTGGCAATATTTAGATCACGGGTTCGAATTCGAAACCGTTCAAGGGAAGCTATTTTTTTTCGTATCGTTTATCACAAATTTTTAGCTCAAATGGGTATCTTTCACGTTTATAATATTTAGGTCACGGGTTCGAGTCCGCTCCGGGGAAGCTATTTTTTCGGGCATTGTAAACACTTTTATTTATGTCATTTTATACTCTGAATTAAATTTTGGAACAAAATAAATTATTTAGATCAAAAATACTTTTCCAAATATTACCAATAATTCTATCAAATTTCCACATTTTTCTTCAGGACAAAAAGCATCTCACTTTCCACAATTGCACTGTCGTTCGAATTTGGCCTCTGCTCATGACCACCTGTCATTACACAAATATGGATACACTCAAGGTGAAAATCTAAGAAAATTTTATCCAATTTTAAATCCTATTTTTTACAGGTGAAAATTTCCAAAAAAGGCATCAAGAAATTGACTCTTCTCAACACGAATGAATCTCCGGATCCGGATTCCATTTGTGAATTTCCATTGCCGACGGCAGAAGATGGATTTGTGCTGGTGCAAAGCAAATCAGAGCCGGAGAAATGCTTTTGGATTACTCGGGTGAATTTTTGAATTCAAATTAATTCTAAATTAAAACCGAAAAATTCCTAAAAGACTGTAACGGTTCAAAAATTTATCCCAGACATGTGAACTTAAACCAATAAATAAATCTGGTCAAGATTTATCATTTGATTATGTTTGGCTTAGATTTACCCAATTCTAACTTAGTTTTGAACCATTAAACCAAAATTGGTTTAAACTGTTTAATACCCTTTAATTTTGACCAAATCATAACAAATTATATACCATTCAATGCATCTTGACCAGCTCTTTCCAATTGAGTTTATGAATTTAGGAAGGATAAACCATTAGAATTATTTCGGTATTATTTACATTATTAATCTAAATTTAAAATCAATTCCACAAAAAAAATATATTCAATTTATTTTGTATTGCAGGATAAACCGTATAAGAAAATTGGCTTTTTGATCCATTTTCCAAAGGCGAAAAAGGCCACTCAATTCTGTGAATTCATGATGAATAACATCACCGACGACAATAATGATGATGAGAATGTGGAAGTGGAGGAACAACAAGAGAATGGAGAATAATGAATGATGGTTATCAAAGAATAATGTAATTCTTATCAAAGAATAATGTGATGCTTATCAATACAATAACTCGTTTTTACAATATCTTTTCTCATCAATACATACATACCTATGGATATAAAAATGCATAAAAGTTACAACCAAGTCCGAAAAAAATTATTGTCCTCTGAGCGGATTCGAACATACGACCTAAATTTTAGGTTCACCATTAGGTCAAAAATGTAGAAATTTTTTTAAAAATTCAAAAAATTTATTGGAAAAAATTTTAAAAATTCTAAAAAATCTTAAATTCTGACAAGCCTAAGCCAAGTCCTAAAAACTTGTCTAATTAAGCCCTTAACACATTCAAAAGGTGGTAGGGTAAGAACCACTTATCGAAGCTATATGGCCTAAAAGAAAAGATAGTTTTTCGACACGGAAGATTTTTCTGTAATTTCAAATTTCAATACATATTACAAAAATGGTGATTTCTGTTGAAAAGACGACATTTCCAAGGCCAAAAAAACTTGGTCGAATCACAGGCCTTCAAGGTTCATATCCTGCTGCCTAAAGCCTAGCCCTTCCCTAAATCTAATCTTAAGTTTAAGTCATACATTTCCTTATGGCAAAATTATATTTTATTTCTTTCAATTATAAAAAAAGATCTCTGAACTATTTGCTTGGTGTTGGCCACGTGAAATTGTTTGTTTTTATTTTTCCCTTTGGAGAATTTTAGTGCATTAATATTGACAAAACCGAGTCGGTGAAAGAATGTGAAGGACAAAAAAAGAATGCCCAATGAGGAATGGGGCATTGGTTGGAGGTAGGGGTTGTTGTCTTGGCCGGTTGGACATTCTTCATTCATCGAGGAGTTGGGCCACTTTTTCATCCAACAGCATAGATAAACAGCCGCTGTTGCTTTTCATCCCAATTCATTGGCTATTTCAATGCTCCTCCGTTTTCCCTAGCAAAAAAATGGATGAGAAAAGAATGTCCATTTGGCCATCATCATTGCCCAAATATTCACAAATAAGAGGCGTAGAAGATTGGCCTTTAAGCCTTTAACCTTATTTCCCAAAAATTATATACGAAAAGATTTACCCTTAAGCATTTTTTGCCCTCTCCATTCCGACCGCTAATCAACTTTGCTACTAAAAAATATTTCAAGAGAAGAGCTTAAAATTTTATATAAATTTCTGTTAAATTGTGTGCATAATTTTGGCCATTTCCCCTTGAAAATTCTAATTTAAACAATGGGCGTCCTAGCCGAATGCACGACCACCCCTTTGACCTGGGCCGAAATTGTGCCACATGTGGAGAGAATAAAGGTGCCAAATAAAACAAAAATGCAATCCAAAATTATTCTAATTATTAGGAACTGGCCCTGGGCCAATTCATTGCCATTTACAATCAACTCAAGGACCGCGATGAACGTGACCAATTGCGTTGGGGCGATGAAATTGAATATGTCCTCGTCCGATTTGATGAATCCATGAAGAAAGTGAGGACAAATTTAAGGAAAATTTCACGCTAAAATATCAAAGGGAATGCCTACAAGGGATATCATCCTATACCTATAGGCATACTGTGTGGACTAAAATAGGTCTAAGTCAGTCTTAAACGGTGATTTCCGGAAAATTCGGTTTTCAGTTTTTCAAAAAAATCGGATTTCGATTTCGGTTTCTTTTTCAGTTATTTCGAGTAAAAATTCTCAATTTCGGCTTTTTAATTGCATAAATTTTACCCTACCTAAAATGTATTTTTGCTTATGATTTTGCCTTTGGGATTTTGGATTTACCATAATAATGTGGGAATTATATATAATATTGCGTTTCGCAGGCCCGGGTTTCGCTTCGAGCCGAAGAATTGTTGCAAGAATTGAGTGTTTGGGAGACAATGAACGACTTAATTAGCTATGAGAATCGAACATTGTGGCGACCCGAATTCGCCTCCTACATGATTGAGGGCACACCAGGCACTCCATATGGAGGTGAGCGCTAGGGAATTTTAATATCGTCAATTCATAATTCAAAGCAGGGTCATTCTTTTGGCCATAGCTCAAGGAGGCGATAGCCAGCCAATTTTGGAAGGCGATATGCCTTTAGAATGCCAAAAGTGTTCTCTAAAAAGTGGCCATTTTATTTTTAAGAAATTCACCTTTAAAAATGTTTTATATCTTTGAGTGGAATAAACTCGTATATTTTGAAGGAAAGCCATTTATTTTACAAATTATTTTAATTTTTCAAAAAATTATAAAAGCCACTTTTTAGAGGACATTTAGAGCTTTCAAATGACATATCGCCTTTCCAAATTGGTTGCTTCCTTGTTGAGCTATGGCCTAAAGAATGGGCCCAAATATTTAATTGTCGGTCCTTTTCTTTATTTAGGGTGAAACCAATTTGATATAGCCTATGGCAATTTTTTTAATTTTGAGCCATATTCCCATTGATTTTTTGAACTTTTTCAGGTTTACTCGAATCATTTCGGGATGTGGAGAAAAATATGTGCCTGCGGAGAGCGGAATTAGACCGACTTCTTCACGAGAATGAGTCGTTGATGTCCATCAGTTTCCCGGCATTGGGCGTACCGGATTTTACGGATCCACCAATGAAAAAATTGGATGAGGATGGAAAGCCATGGGTCAGTGACTTTTTCAGCGAAGAAATGATCAACAAATGCCATCCACGGTGAGTGGAGGTGAAATAGAGGGTATTTTGCTAGGCCCATTCTTTTGGCCATAGCTCAAAAAGGAAGCAACCAATTTGGGAAGGCGATATGCCATTTGAAAGCCTTAAATGTCCTCTAAAAAGTGGCTTAACAAATTTTTGAAAAACAAAATAGTTTTGTAAAATTAGCGGCTTTTCCTCAAAATTAGGTTTATTAGATAAAGACGTGAAAATTTTTTTAAAGTTGAATTAAAAGAAACTATTTTATAGCCACTTTGTAGAGGACACTTTTGGCTTTTAAATGGTATATTCCCTTCTCGGATTGGTCATTGCCTTGCTGCGATATAGGCCAAAAACCGAGCTAAATACTAATAAGGAAATTTGGGGTATTGAATCCGTCTCCTACCCGAGGGGAAGGGAAATGCCAAAATATTCATATTTTCAATACACTTTTCAGTTTTGTCTACTTAACCCGAAATATCATTGAACGACGTGGGGGCGATCGAATGTCCGTGAATGTGCCCATTTTTCGGGACAAATGTACGCCCACTCCATTTATTGTTTGTCTATGATCTCATAAAATAATGCCAAAATTCCCCCAACTGAAAGGATGAATTCGTCGATCCCCGTGTCCAACATCAATTGGCCAAACCCGACCACATTTTCCTTGACCACATCGGTTTCGGCACCGGGCTTTGTTGCCTTCAAGTGACTATACAAGGCAGTGACATGGACGAGGCCCGTTGGCTTTATGACCAGCTGGCACCGTTGACCCCGCTGATGGTGGCGCTGAGTGCGGCCACGCCAATCTATCGGGGAATGTTGGCAAACATTGATGCCAGATGGGATGTGCTCGCAAAGGTATGTTCAAATTAATTGGGCTTGATAATTGATATGCCATTACTTTTCCTCGTGCCATTTGCTCTATTTATAATAATTCATCAAAGGCTGAACCAATTTTGATCTAGTAAATTAAAGAGCAGACTTTTGGCTATCAATTTATATAAATTTTATTTATATTGGGTCAGAATTGGTCAGAATTATGCCCATAAAACCAGAAAAATAGTCTTTACTATGGATTAGCGAAATTTTCAATGGTTTTTTTTGAACATAACTCCATCAATTTTGAATCAAATAAAATATAATTAATATAATTAGATAGCCAAAAGTGTGCTCTTTAATTTGATACCAAAATTATCGAAATAGGTTTAGTCCTTGATGAGATATTCTCGGTTAATTGGCCCCACAGCAAATTGGGCTTTGGGCATGGGATTCAATGTGTTCATTTCAGCTTTCCGATGATCGAAACCCAGAGGAAAGGGCAAAAGGAGGCAAAACCCGTTTTGGCACCATTGATTGCTTCATCCATCCCACATCCGCCCAATTCAACGATATTCCGGTGCCCTATGAGGAACGAGTAATGTCACGTCTATTGGCAGAGGGCGTTGACCCGGCAATGGCACAGCACATTGCGCATTTGTTCATTTGGGATCCATTATTGGTCAGTGTACCAAAATTTTCTTTTGGTATTATTCACCGTTTATTCCATATAAGCGACTCAATCAATCAACTTATTTAGCCGTCACGATTGAGTTTGAAGAATTCAGCCTTAAGCGGTATCGTACGATTCAATACCTGTATCAATTTTGGCCTGTAGCTCAACGTGGCGAATACCAATCTGAGAAGGCGAAATGCCATTTTAAAGCCCTGAATGTCTTCTAAAAAGTGGCTCAATTTAAATTTTATGAAATCCACCTTTTTAGGAAAATTATATGTCTTTAAGAATAATAAATTTGAACTTGAGGCAAACCCGCTTATTATACAAAATATTTTAAATATTCAAAAAAGTAAAAAAGGCCACTTTTAAGAGGAGATTTATGGCTTTCAAATGGCATTTCACCTTCCCAGATTGGTTACTTCCTTGTTGAGCTATGGCCAAAATAATGGCCCAAGGTATTGACAATGAGTCCAATTTAGTCGATAAGTTGGGTAAAAAGTGTTGAATTTTAATTCATAAAAGAGGATTGTTCACTTTTGAAGACCAAATAAAAATTAAATTGCCTATAAACCAAAATAATAAATTTTCCTTTTGCCACAACACACAGGTTTATGCCGAAAATTTGGAGAAGAACAAAGAGAATGGGAAGGCGGAAGAAAATGGAGGAGGAAATGAATGCACTGCTGATGATGATTTGACCACCCATTTTGACAGTCTCCAATCCTCAATTTGGTCCTCTCTTCGTTTTAAACCACCTCCTTCCCAACGATTGGCCAATCGTCTGGGCTGGCGCGTTGAATTCCGACCAATGGAAGTGCAATTGACCGATTTTGAGAATGCCGCATTTTGTTGCTTTTTGGTGCTACTTTCGCGTGTTCTTCTCTCGGATCGACTCAGTTTGGTCATGCCCATCTCATTGATTGACCAAAACATGGAAAGGGCACAACAAAGGGATGCGGTCATTGAGCAAAAATTCCATTTTCGAACGGATTTGGAAAGGCATGGAGATCGAAAAGTGTTGAAGGAAAATGGGAAAAATGGCCGAATGAATGGGCAAATTGGGTCAAATGATGAAAATGGAGAGGATGAAGAAGGCAAAAAAACAACAGCAATTAATGTTCGACAAATGACCGTCAATGAGATAATCAACGGTAGGCAGAATATGGGAGGAGATACTGCTATTAGATCAAGGGGGAATTTTCCCCAATATTTCTACAATTTTTTCAAGATATTTAATAAAACTTTAATGTCATTTTATAAAGCTCTTTCTTTAGTATATTTTGATGTAAAAATAATTGGTCCAAAATTAATTGGCTACAAAGTTATGGCCAAAGAACACGTGGTACTGATTTTAGACTATTTTTCCAACTTTTTTGGTCATAACTTTTGACAATTTCCATCAATTCTACCAATTTTTCCTCCAATCTATTCAACATAATCTAGGCTATAAAACGGCACCAAATCTGCCAATCTTATTGCAAATATTCACTTGAAAAACTTGTAAAATTCATAGGTGATGGCGCCGACTTCCCTGGACTGGTTCCACTCTGTCTGCGTTGGTTGGATTCGGCCGGCGATGCACCGTTGGATGTGCCAACTCGCGGCCTCATCATTGAGTACCTTCAATTTGTGCAGAAAAGGGCCACCGGGGAATGTGCCACACTGGCCCGATGGATGCGCGAATTTGTGGCCAAACATCCGGACTATAAAAAGGACTCGCTCTGTCCAGATTCAACAATTTACGATTTACTCAAAGAGGTAGAAATCCAATGGATTGAAGAATCATAGAGAATCACTGACTGACAATGAGGATGAGTATTAAGGTCCTTATTCCAGGGACTAATATTGTTCAGAAGGCGAGGATGGGCCTAGGCTCTCGCCCCGGGCCTTCGCCGGGAGCAAACTCCCAGTGGCCCCCAATAAAGGGTATTGGGTTTAGTTGGGCTAGATTCTTTGCTAAATATATTTATCTGTTGTGTGAAAAAAAGGTTGGGCAGGGGGAATCAAAAGTTCAAAAGTATGGAGAAAAGAGCGGCTTTAAAAATGCAGATTAAGGCAATATTTGATTGATAGGGTGACGTAGCGATTAGGCAAAAAAGTATGGGTACAGTAAGATGAATATGAGATGCCCTTATTAGGCATTATTGGCATTGACAGAGTACTTTTTAAATTTTAATCTACCTAGAATGGAAGAGGGGGATGATAGCAGTGAAATTGAATAACTTGGATCTTTATTTTGGCCAATAACTCAACAAGGATGCAACCAATTTAGGATGGCGATATGCCATTTTAAAGCCTTAAATGTCCTATAAAAAGTGGCTTAACAAATTTTTGAAAACTTTAGACAATTTTTAAAATAAGTGACTTTTCCTCAACAAATTCGTGCCTATATCACTCAAAGACATCTAACTTTTTTGTAAAGCTGAATTTTATAAAAATTTTATAGCCACTTTTTAGGGACACTTTGGGCTTTAAAATGATATATCGCCTTCCCAAATAGGCTATTGCCTCGTTGAGTAAATGGTCTAAATATAATGCCTATTTAATCTTTTTGTTTGGCCAAATTTTCCGGCAATATAGAATGTAGCCAATAAGGAATGAGTGGATATTTTCTTAAGTTAAATATTTACTCTCAAAACACAGATGGATCGAATGGCAAAAGGCGAAAACCGAAGTGAACGATTGTTGGGCAATTTTGGGCAACGAAAATGGTTGTTGGAGGCAAAAGCCGCCGGCAAATGGCGAATTCACCCAAATGGAAAGGAAAAGGAAACGGGAAATGAATTGAAATGAAATGGAAGCTGCATAATAATTAATTAATTATTCATTTAAATTGTAAAATAAATGCCAATTATTATTATTCATTCAACAAAACGGCATAAATTGTACAAAACAAAGAGAAGAAAAAAAAGAATTATTTTCATAAATTTTCTTCCTTCTCACCTATTTTTGGGTCATTTCCCATTTTTGCATTATTTTTTGATTGTTTTTGGTCATCATTTGTTGTTGTTTTTGAGGAGGGCATTGCCACAGTCAAAAGTATGGGAAGGAAAACGATGCCATGAATTAATGAAAAAACAATGACCAAAAAAATTGTTTTGAAGAAAATTAGAATGATGGTCGCATCAACCAGCGCCAAAACCTGTGAATTGGGTCCAAAATTTTTTCCAAAAATTTTTTTTTCTATTTTATTTCCTCCAGAAATTTTAAGAATTTTTTCATTTAATTTTCTCCAAAAATTTTAAAAATTTTTCAATTTAATTTTCTCCAAAAATTTTTTATATTTAATTTTCTCCAATAATTTTAAATTTATTTTTTTGCTCACCATAATGCCGACCACCGTGGAGAAGGCACCCTTTAATAATAAATAAAATTAATAAGACCCAAATTAAAATTGTTTTCTAACCAAGAAAACGGGCCATCCCAGGGTTTCCAACGCAGCGATTGCCCTCTCATCTCGGTTCAACCCGTTTGGTGCCTTCACATAGGCATATGTGATGTGGGCGGACAAATCAACGGAAAATCCAATGGACATTATCTATACGGAAATTTGATTTTTTGGAATAATTTATTCTAAAATTCTATGATCCTAATTTTGTTGTAAATTTTTATAAAATTTTCCTTAAAATGTGCCAAAAATAGGCGAGAAAAAATTTGAAATAATCTATCAAAAAACAATTATTCGGGACCTCCATCATATCCCAAAATCTAAAGAATATGCAAAATAGGGATTAATCATAAAACTAAAATCCGATAGCCCTACTTAGTATTTAATTAAATAATTTGACCAAATATTTCAATCCCTATTCCCTATGGAATGGGAAGGGGAAGATACTGTATGTGAAAAGTTTACTGTGACTCACAATGGTGATCATGGAGACGCCTGTGGCAAAATTGAATGATTAATTGTTAATTCCTATTGAAATTTCTTCAACCCACTTTCCAAACTGACACCCCAAAGTGACATGTATCCGAGAACGCCTGAGTGAGACAAAAACATGGATACTGTTTAAAAATTAGGGAGAAAATTAACCAATATCGATGGAAATGATGGCCGCGGTGATCATAAATGCAGCCGGCCAACTTGGGATCATCACCACCGAAATAAATGCCATGCAAATGACAGCGAGCAAACAATTCCGATAGAGGGCAGGCTTCAGTTCCAAATACTGTGAAAAAAATATAAATCATTATTTGGAATGAGGGAGAATTTTACCTGATCCGAAAATGGATAATATTCATGGAAAGTGGTAGCATTTAATTCCGGGAATTGTTCAGCGATGGAACGCATTAGACGGCAACCTAAACTGGTACGAAATTCATTTTGTTCCATAATTTGCCCAAAAAACTGGCCATTTGTATGCTCCGTTGGCGTCCGATAATTTCGAAGGCCAATTTGGAATCGGAATGCCTTCAAGCCGCCTTCTGGTCCCGGTTCCCAGTCCATGTCCAATTCCCAGAGTCTACGTCCCCCAGCCGTCAACAACCATTCACGGCATCGTCGATTCCATTGTTCCAAACTGTGCGGGTGTGAATTTGCAAATTAGGGTTTTGTTTTGAGGGCAAGATAGGATGGAAATTGCAAGAAAGGATGGAAATTGGAAAGAATAAGTTCGAGGACAATTTTAAGTGAAATTTTGATTTCAAGTTGGATCTTCAGAGGGTTAGGGAATTATGTCTTTAGGAAATATCATAAATTGAATGAGGAAAAAGAGGGATTCATTCAAATTTATACATATCCCGATTAGCTATATTTAAGCAAAAGAAAACACAATATTTTTAAGAAAGTGAAAACACAAAATTTGTTAAGTAAACAAAAATACAAAATGTTTTTAGCTAAATGAAACACAAAATGTTTTTAGCTAAATGAAACACAAAAAGTTTTTAGCTAAATGAAACACAACATGTTTTTAGCTAAATGAAACACAAAAAGTTTTTAGCTAAGTGAAACACAACATGTTTTTAGCTAAATGAAACACAAATGTTTTTAGCTAAATGAAACACAAAATGTTTTTAGCTAAATGAAACACAAAAAGTTTTTAGCTAAGTGAAACACAAAATGTTTTTAGTTAAGTGAAACACAAATGTTTTTAAGCTAAGTGAAACACAAAATGTTTTTAGCTAAATGAAACACAAATGTTTTTAAGCTAAGTGAAACACAAATGTTTTTAAGATAAGTGAAACACAAATGTTTGTAAGCTAAGTGAAAGACAAATGTTTTTAAGCTAAGTGAAATACAAAATGTTTTTAAGCTAATTGTAAGTGAAACACAACATGTTTTTAGCTAAATGAAACACAAATGTTTTTAGCTAAATGAAACACAAAATGTTTTTAGCTAAATGAAACACAAAAAGTTTTTAGCTTAGTGAAACACAAAATCTTTTTAGCTAAGTGAAACACAAAATGTTTTTAGCTAAGTGAAACACAAAATGTTTTTAGATAAGTGAAACACAAAATGTTTTTAGCTAAGTGAAACACAAAATGTTTTTAGCTAAGTGAAACACAAAATGTTTTTAGCTAAGTGAAACACAAAATGTTTTTAGCTAAGTGAAACACAAAATGTTTTTAGCTAAATGAAACACAAAATGTTTTTAGCTAAGTGAAACACAAAATGTTTTTAGCTAAGTGAAACACAAAATGTTTTTAGCTAAGTGAAACACAAAATGTTTTTAGATAAGTGAAACACAAAATGTTTTTAGCTAAGTGAAACACAAAATGTTTTTAGCTAAGTGAAACACAAAATGTTTTTAGATAAGTGAAACACAAAATGTTTTTAGCTAAGTGAAACACAAAATGTTTTTAGCTAAATGAAACAAAAAATATTTTTAAGCAAATGAAAACACAAAATGTTTTTAGCTAAGTGAAACACAAAATGTTTTTAAGCAAATGAAAGCACAAAATGTTTTTAGCTAAGTGAAACACAAAATGTTTCTAAGCAATCAAAAATACAAATGTTTTAGGAAAGATAAAATACAACATATTTTTAAGAAATATAAATCAGAATATTTTCCGGAATACCATTTATTACTCATTAATCAAACTAATTCCATATATTTTTTTGCATTTTAATATTTAATAAAAATAGTCCAATAAATTTTTCAATTTTTTTAGAAACGATCATCAAAAAATTGAAAAAATCTCAGATAACAGATAAATTTTTCGAGTAAAATGGTCGTTAATTTCCATCCCTTGTTGAAAGGATCAAATAAATAATTAAAATAACTTTTCGGGCAGTGAAATGTTCCTCTGTTCGAAGTCCTCCTTCAGTTGAGTATTGAAGGGCAGAAGCCAAAGCATTGTGGCATTGTGACGCATAGTGAATTCTGTGTTCTCGAAAGCGGAAATCAATTCATTGAATTGATTGCTTTGGGTGGAATTCGTGAAATCCGGCGGATTATTGACAACCACTTGCAATTGAAGACCTAAAAGAGAAGGCGGGTAATGGATTAAAGTTTTTAGCATTAAGGTTAGCAAGTTTGATGTCACTTTATAAATTAGTTTGAGGTAATCAACAAAAGCCACCCACCCTCTTGCCAAAATGTTTCATCGATGAGCACATAAAATTCGGTGAGATAAAATGAGGATCGCACCAAATTCTTGGGATGTAGACCTTCCTTGATTCGGCAAACACCCAACACCGCAAAAATGACATAGAGGGTGTAGCAAAGTAGCACATAGAGTTTGGTGCCTTTGGTCAACAAAAATGGACCGTAGACCTCACGGAAGAGGCGATTCACGAATGTTTCCCGGCAATGATGGGTATCAAGATTCTAGTAGAATTGGAAATTGTGAATACAGTACCATCATAATTTGCCCCAACTTTGTCCATTTCGTCCTCAGCACTTTTCAATTTTGCCAACAGCCAATTCATCCGACTTGGCCTTTCCCTTTCCTTCGCATTTTCCATTTTTCTTTGTCCCTCATCAATGCCAACATTTTCCTGATTTGCTGTCGCTGTTCTATTGCGCATTCGCGCATTTGATCCGGCCAATGCCAATCGTTTCCAACAGGAATTGCTTTTATTGACTTCGTCCGGTCCAATTGTTGGGACACCAATGAGAAGGGAATGTCGACCAGCCTCTTCCCATTCGCCCGCAAATGCCATCACTGCCGCAAAATATGTAATTTGGTACAAATAGGTAAATGCGATGCCCGCAAATGTGTACATGCAAAAGAGGCGAACACCGGGCAATGTGGTGAAACAGCCGATGCCAAATGTTAACTGGATATATTTTATTTTATCAATAAATTTATTAAATTCATTAATATTTTTATCGAAAAAGCACAAAAATATTTTTGAGTGAGCATTTATTCCAATTTTTGATGTATTTTTTTAAATGTTTTACCCAATTTTGACATAATTTTGATTAAATTTTACGTGCGTGTGCGTTTCTTAAAAAATGCAAATTTGTTGTGTTTCTAAATATTATTTTTACCAAAAAATTTTTGCCAAAATGTGTTTCACTTTCTAGAAAATGTTCGCCAAAATGTGTTTCACTTTCTAGAAAATGTTCGCCAAAATGTGTTTTACTTTCTAGAAATGTTCGCCAAAATGTGTTTCACTTTCTAGAAAATGTTCGCCAAAATGTGTTTTACTTTCTAGAAATGTTCGCCAAAATGTGTTTCACTTTCTAGAAAATGTTCGCCAAAATGTGTTTCATTTTCTAGAAAATGTTCGCCAAAATGTGTTTTACTTTCTAGAAAATGTTCGCCAAAATGTGTTTCACTTTCAAGAAAATGTTCGCCAAAATGTGTTTTACTTTCTAGAAAATGTTCGCCAAAATGTGTTTCACTTTCTAGAAAATGTTCGCCAAAATGTGTTTCAATTTCTAGAAAATGTTCGCCAAAATGTGTTTTACTTTCTAGAAAATGTTCGCCAAAATGTGTTTTACTTTCTAGAAAATGTTCGCCAAAATGTGTTTCACTTTCTAGAAAATGTTCGCCAAAATGTGTTTCAATTTCTAGAAAATGTTCGCCAAAATGTGTTTCACTTTCTAGAAAATGTTCGCCAAAATGTGTTTCACTTTCTAGAAAATGTTCGCCAAAATGTGTTTCACTTTCTAGAAAATGTTCGCCAAAATGTGTTTTACTTTCTAGAAAATGTTCGCCAAAATGTGTTTCACTTTCTAGAAAATGTTCGCCAAAATGTGTTTCAATTTCTAGAAAATGTTCGCCAAAATGTGTTTCACTTTCTAGAAAATGTTCGCCAAAATGTGTTTCACTTTCTAGAAAATGTTCGCCAAAATGTGTTTTACTTTCTAGAAAATGTTCGCCAAAATGTGTTTTACTTTCTAGAAAATGTTCGCCAAAATGTGTTTCACTTTCTAGAAAATGTTCGCCAAAATGTGTTTTACTTTCTAGAAAATGTTCGCCAAAATGTGTTTCACTTTCTAGAAAATGTTCGCGAAAACCTTCTAAATTCGAGGCATTTTTTCTATTTCTATCATTTCGACCTATCATTTTCTTCTGGACACACCTTATCAGTGAATGATGTGATGGAAATTGCCACAGCAGCTTCTGACAATGCTTCGGCCATTCTGCGTGGCGTTCTCAATTCGGGGTTCGTCCTGTGCCAGGCTGCGCTCATCAAAAATGCATCGTCAATTCCGATGCCTTTATTGAATGACTTTAGGTAAAAATTTATGGAAAATTCTCACAAAGGCAAATGAACGGGCTGACATTGACGATGGCATTGTAAAGGGAACCAAGCCAAAGTAGCAGGCCAAAAGCACTGACTGTGGCCAATAGGGGACAGAGTAGGGCGGCCAAGCCAAGAATGGGTTTGCTACGGACCCAGTCAATGCCGATGAGATGACCCGAATTATCACTTAAAAATTTCGATGGGAAAATGTTGGATTATTAAATTGGTTTTGGGCACCCGAGAAGAACAATGGAACATCCCATGCAAAAAATGAAAAGAATAAAAACACATCCGACAAATTTTGGCATTAAAGTGTCGGCCACGTCCTGGGTCAAAACCATTCTTTAAATTTGTAGGTAAAATTTCACCTGAAGACCCTCGGGCAGACTTTCATTATGGTAAAGGCCAAATTCAAGTAATTCTAAAAATGGGAGGCAATACGTGAAAAATCACGAGAAATTTACCACTAGGCGGTGCAGTTTTGCTCGATAAAATCTTCAATAAATTAAAAATTTTTGGCATATATTAATAATTCCAAACACCTCGGCCACTTTTTTCCTCCACCTTTCGCTCACTTCCCCAATTGGCCCATCCCGAACATTGTAGGTCAATCGGATGGCACTGGCATAATTGAAATGGCCCTCGGGGTCAATCAAATGAACACCGCTGACCAATGCACCAAAATAGATTGGCTCTGTTCCACGCCAACCAATTGGATAGGTGATTTTGACCTGATGAGAGGGTATACTGTAATGGAAATTGGAAACTATTGGCATATAATCCTAATTATAGTAGGGATTAATTTGTCGTACCTTAATTATTGAATTAGTGAAAAAATGTTCTACAAATTTTATGTCATTTTTTAGAGAAAAGTTTTAGTTTTTAAATGGGATATTTCATAAATAAATTGATTCACAGTCTTTGGGGTAATATGATTCCAAAAAATGAGAGAGAGAGGTCATCTTTCATCATTTTCTCCACATTTTTAATCATAATTCAGTAAATTTTAAATGAATCCATTTAATTTCTATAAAATTTTATAGATCTCAATCAGCTCTTTCATATGATATCAAATTTTTGCAAATTAATTGTACTAAAACCTTTCTAAATTCCACCCACTTCTTGTTCAATAATGTCTTTGGCGAATTCCACAATTTCTGCCTTCAATCCCCCGGTCCAATGGCCTTTTGGTCGAAGCATTGTGATATGGTCATTTTCATAACATTTCCAAGCATATGACTAATAGAAAATAAATACGGAAACAATTCATGTGCAATTTAACCATGCACAAATCGGTGAATCCAATTTCCTGGGTTTTATTCGAATTTGGCAATTGAAAGGGTACAGTCAAATTGTGGAGAATGAACTAATACGGGTAAAAGATAGAATGGGCCATACAAAATTCAGACCGACTTGATTGATCCGGTCCAATTCATCCAAATAGGCACTCAACAAAATGTTCGGCCTTGGCCCATCCTCTTCGCCATTCCGCCTCCTCCCAACCGCAATCACATCCACATATCCATTGTAATCGTAGGATTTGCCAGGCCAAAAATGTTCTTCCTTAAGGGGCCAATGCTCTGAGAGGATGGCTCTCTCATAGCGCCATCTGGCATCTTCCGGTGAAAAGACGAAGAGAGGATCACGGGTCGTCTACAATTAGGGGGACATTTTCAATACTATTGTCATTCTTTCGGCCATAACTCAGCGAGGCAATCACCAATCTGAGAAGGCGATATGCCATTCAAAAGCTATAAATGTCCTCTAAAAAGTGGCTTTTCTAATTTTTTCAAAGCATAAAACGATTTGTAAAATAAGCGGCTTTTCCTCCTACAGAACGGTTTTATTATACTCAAAGATAGGTATTAACTTTTTTTAAAGGAGAAATTCATAAAATTTTAACGCCACTTTTTAGAGGATATTTAGGGCTTTCTAATGGTATATTGCCTTCCAAAATTGGTTACTTCCTTGTTGAGCTATGGCCAGAAGAATGGCCCAGTAGATAGTAAAAAGTTCGAAGATGCGGATTCAATGCTTTTTTTTGTATTTTTTGACCTGTTCTTCTAACCAGAGGAAGCCGAGGCCAAGGAAGCCAGTCAACAAGAATGGCCCCAAAAATAGTGGCCATCTCAATTTGTGCACAACAAAACCCCAATGCCAAAAGGCACGGACAAATTGGTGGTCAAAGGCAAAAGAAGCAGGAGGAAGGAAGGAAAAAATGGATTCCCCTTTGAAGATTTTTAGCATTTTTTGAGGGAAAAAGTGTGATGAAGGCCAAAATGAATTCTTCCTTTAAAAGCTGTGATAGAAAAATGAGAAATTGTGGACAAATTTTTGAAGAAGAATCTACGAATATCTTATTTCACGAATATTTTCAAGGGGAGGGGACGAGGGGTTCAAGTGGGAATAATTTGCGTGAATTCACGTCACGACGAACACCGAATCATCCAATCGAATTGTCGATGATATGCAGCAGCAACTTAACATGCCTTTATTCAATGTTAATGGATAATGGTGGTCATCGAGTGGTGCGAAGAAATGTGAAGTAGGGGATGTGCGGATTTGGTTGGGGATGAGTGGAATGGATTGGATATTGGCGTGCTGCTTTTGCATTCAATTGCGCGATCAATTTTATTTGGAGGAACGAGGAAGATGGAAAGGAAAATAGCCAGTAAGCAAAAGCAGAAGGGAATATGTGGGATTTTAGCTGGGGAAATTGTGTCGATTTTGGGATATTCCAATTTCATCAAAGACTGAACAATCAATTCAAAATAAACAAATTTTTATTTACTAAAATAAAAGCACATGATAATGTAAAAAATTAAAACAAAAAACTAAAAAAAACAAATAAAATGGCTGTTTTGTGTGTTTAACTCCTCTCTTTGACCTCATCCTCTATTCGAATTCCTCGTACAGAAGACAACTGAAAATTTGAAAAATTATTTTTCCCCAAAAAATTCTTTCAAAACTTACTCAAGTTTTTTCCTAAGTGCTTTCCTCGTCTGGCTCTGTTTATGCTTGTACATCTTGTATTCAGTTTTGAGTTTTTCATTCACAATTTTCATCCAATCCTCATTGTTGTTGTTGGTATTTTGCGCTGTGTTTTTTGAATAATTTGCCAGCAAATTTTGTTTTGATTGAGCAATGTTCTGTTGTTAAATATAATTTTAATTATAAAATTTTTAGCTTATTAACCGTCTCATCGGTGTTATGTTGTTTCTTTACAACTCTTTTGACGTTCCTCTGATCAATTCTTTCTTTTGCTTTGTCGGGAACTGCTTGGCTTTGATCCACCAAAACAACATTTGAATCGGCTTGAGCACTCACCTATAATTTAAATTATAGAAATATTTGTCTTATTTGTATAAAAATAGACCGGGATTTACATGTACGGAAAAATGCAAATTTACATGAAAATTCTGATCAAAAAACCTTATTTAATTGCCTCAAAAAAATTCAAAAACTTATACTCAGATATAGCCAAAAACCAAGAATTAGAGCAACATTTGCATATAAATCCGGGTCTTGCATAATAATCAACCCAATTTGTTCTTTTAGAAACTTTGTTCACACAAACCTGCGCTATTCCCGAACCCATTTGTCTTTCGGAACCAATTGTTGTTAAATTTTTGTAGAAAGTACCCTTACGTTCAGTTGAATATTGGCGAAGAGCAGTCAGCAAAATTCTTGACAACATTTACCTCTAAACAGTCAAGCTTTTAATTAAAATCAATTTTTATTAAAAATAAAGAAAATAACAATTCAACATTCTTTCTCCAGAGTTTGAGCTGCTGATTGATGAAGAATGTGATGTGAATTTGTCGATGCCGGAGCCGCCGGATGCACCACCTTGATTTTCCATTACTGTATTTTTAATCGCCTTTCATAAAATTTTTAAATATTTCTTGGCATTATATATTTTAATTTCTCTTTCTCTAACTCTAACTCTCTAACCTACGTTAATTCAAGATCAATCAATCGATCGATAAGTAAAATTGTGAAACTGAAACTGAATATTGCGCCGAAACGGGAATTAGCAGATTTTTGCAATTTACGACAATTGGACGTAAGTTTAAATTAAGCCAATTTCAACATTCATTTTCTCTATTTCAGATATAACAAAACGGAGAATTTGCAGCCGGCTGATGCGTTCCAATTCGACTACATTCTCATTGGGTCAATGAACAAGGACAAACTTATTGAAGATTTTGCAAAGGCCAATTTGTCATTTCCGTTTGCTGATTATTTTTCAATAGAAGCATATCATCAGGTTAGTCCATTTTTTTTATTTAATTTAGAGACAAAAACATTTTTTAATTTTAAGATTCAATGGCGCCTTACTTTTCATTATTGGATTCCACTGTACAAGCCAGAAGTTCATTACGAAAGAGCAATTGTCATGAAGAAAAAGAATTGATGATGAATTGATAATATTATTTATTGTTGTATTTATTTTTTGTTTTTTACTTTCCCAATTTTATCATTTTTTATATTATTTATTGTTTTTTTTTTTTTATTTGTTTGATATAAATATTAATAAATTAAGAATTTTTGACTTTAATTTTAAAATGCAAGGTGTTATTCCTTATTAATCCCAATAGTTAAATCATAAGTTCATAAGTTAGTTTTATTTCATCAGCAGAGTAATGAATGAATAGGGTGGAGGCTGGAGGGCTTTCACATGAATTCGATAAGCAAAAACTAGCTTAAACTCTTCTGCAATCTACCAGAAATTCTCTTGAATTACATCTGCCGTTGCGGATACTTATATTAAAAATCTTTTCCGATTCTAGCCGAATCCCTACTATCAAAAATTTCTCTTAGAATTTCTGGATCAATACTAGAGGGAGCTATTACCCAAAGGACGGACCTACGACCTTCACCAAAATAAATCCAATCTTAATCAAGGAACAAGCATTAATAATTAAAAACTGTTTTTTGGATTTTATAATCAATCAATTTATTTATAGATTAATTCTAGAAATGCCAATTGTAAAAATTTATCGTGCTACTACTACAGAAGACTCAAGAAGAGATGATCGGCCGAGAGAATCTGATCGAAAAAGTGGAAGTAGCTCCAATAAAGATCGGCGAGAGGAAAGGGATCGCGACAGAAGCAAGAGGAGTCGTTCACGATCTCCCCATGACCGGGACCGAGATAGGAGAAATCGAGATAGGAATGAAAAGGAGAAAGATCGACGACGAAAACCGGAACTTGATATTGGCGAAATTGTGAAAACTGGAGATAAGGTTATTTTAAATCGGTTTAAAACTATGAAAATTATTGTTCTTCAGACAAAAATAAGTGAGAAATTGGATGAAGAAATTCAAAAAAGACGAGAAAAGGTGGAAAAATGGCGAGAACAGCAAAAGAAACTTCTAGAGAAGAAAGCATCCACTTCCGCTGCTGCTGTTCAGCCACAAATTATGCCAGAGTCAAATGAGGATAAGCCAACTTCTTCTTGGACATTGGAGGGCGAAGATGATGATGATGAAGATGTGGCAGAAACAAATGGGAATGGAACAATGGCCGAAAAAGCTGCTGGAAATGGTCAACAAATGGAAATGCAATCGCAGCAGCAGAATTCTTCCCAAAATGATGCACAACAAAACAATGAAAAGTAAAAATAAATTAACATAAATAAATTATAATTAATTGTTTTTAGAATGGAAACCGAGAGTAATGCCGAATCCGAAATTGATCCATTGGATGCTTATATGGCTGAAATAACGAAAAAATCGAGGACGGGTGGAGAGGTTTAAATAATTTACTAATATGGTATTGATTTTGTATTTTTAAGAATTCAAGCGCCCGGCATGTTAAGATTGGGACCGTTTCAAATAGTGCTCCCAACAAGGGCGACATTCTTGAGCCGGAAGAGGAGCCAGAGCAGGCAGCCGATGATTTGGACATTGACCAGGCCGCGTCAAGTCTGCTGGCAAAGGGTAGGGCACTGGCCCAAACCGATCATACCCGAGTCTATTATCGACCATTCCGCAAGGATTTCTACGTGGAAGTGCCCGAAATTGGCCGGATGAGCAAAAAGGAGGTGGACGATTACCGGCAGGAATTGGATGAGATTAAAGTGCGAGGGAAGAATGCGCCAAAACCAATCAAAAATTGGTCACAGACTGGAGTTGAGCTGAAAATAATGAACATTTTGAAAATGTAATTTTACCTTTAAATTAAATAAATTTAATTTGTTTTTTCCAGACATAAATATCTGACACCAACACCAATCCAAGCGCAGGCCATTCCAGCAATAATGTCCGGGAGGGATGTGATTGGAATTGCGAAGACGGGCAGTGGCAAAACACTGGCATTCCTCATCCCCATGTTTCGGCATGTACTCGATCAACCACCTCTGGAGGAAATGGACGGTCCAATTGGTATGGATTATGATTAATTTAGGATTGGTAAATTCCAGAATTGTCCAAATTTTAATTAGACGAGTTAATTTTTTAAACCTTGACTTTTTGGATATTTGAAAATAAGCTTATTCGGCTCATTATTGCCCATTTAATGTCTATAAAATTTAACAAATTTTTACAGAACAGAATTAATCCATAATCCTTTTTTAAAATTCAGCTTTAATTATGTCTCCAACGAGGGAATTGGCTCTGCAAACTTGGAAGGAAGCGAACAAATTTGCCCGAAATTTGAATTTGCACGTCGTTTGCGTTTACGGCGGTGTGGGAATTTCCGAGCAAATTGCTGAACTCAAAAAAGGCGCCGAAATTGTTGTATGCACACCGGGCCGAATGATTGACATGTTGGCGGCGAATAATGGTAATTAAAAAAACAATTTATGAATTAAAATTAAATTTTCAGGCAAAGTAACAAATCTTCGACGAGTCACCTATTTGGTTTTGGACGAAGCCGACCGAATGTTCGATATGGGCTTTGAGCCACAAGTGATGAAAATTCTCAACAATATTCGACCGAACAAACAAACCGTTCTATTTTCGGCAACATTTCCAAAACACATGGAAGCTTTGGCGAGGAAAGTATTGGAACGTCCCGTTGAAATTCAGGTTTGATTTTTTTTACATAGTAAATATTTAATTTTGCCGGAAAGTTGTTCAAGATTTTATTCTAGTTCTAGATAAGATACCTAGACTTTATACTTAATTGATAGAGACGCATCATTAGATCATGGTTTGGCACTTAGGTTCAACCAAATCCAACTTAGTTTTAAACCATTAAACCAAAATTGGTTTAAGCCGTTTAATACCCTTTAAATTTTCAAACCAGGACAAATTATATACCATTTCTAGACGTTTTGTCCAGCTCTATCCAATCCATTTTAATTTTTTGGCAAATTAAAAATTGTAAACAATACACATAAATTCCTTTATAATTATTTAAATTTTAGGTTGGCGGACGGAGTGTTGTGTGCAAGGATGTGGAACAACATGCAATAATTATGGATGAGCATCAAAAATTCCTAAAACTGCTCGAATTGCTTGGCCAATATTGGGAGCTGGGAAATGTTTTGGTATTTGTTGAGAAGCAAGAAAAAGCGGATGATTTAGTTTCACAATTGATGCTCAGCGGCTACAATTGTGCCCCATTGCACGGCGGCATCGATCAGGATGACCGTGATTTTACAATTGCGGACTTCAGACTGGGACGACTTAAATTGATGGTTCAAATTTAAAAATGTTTTTAATTAATTAATTTGTTATTTTTAGGTGGCAACATCGGTTGCCGCACGTGGTCTGGATGTGAAGAAGCTAATTTTGGTGGTTAATTATGATGCGCCAAATCATTATGAAGGTCAGCCTTTGAAAATTTCCTCAGAATTTATTAGGGAATTTATTTTTAAAAATTATCTCAATTATTAATTTAACACAATTCACACCGACAGATTATGTTCACCGAGTGGGCAGAACTGGAAGGGCTGGAAATAAAGGATTTGCTTACACATTCATTCTCACCGTTGGACAAGAGAAAATTGCCGGCGAAGTTTGTCGAGCATGTAAGTGATTATAGTGTTTAAATTTTGTTGCTATTAACCAAATGTATTTTTTAGTTGAAACGGCTGGTGAAACTCCGCCTGAGGATTTGAAGAAAATGTGGGAAGATTATAAGGCAAAAATGGCAGCCGAAGGCGTTGAAGTCCATGCAGGAGGCGGTGGATTTTCTGGCTCCGGCTATCGTTATGATGAAATGGAGGATGAAAGCGAATTGAACAAAAGGAAGCTGACAAAATTGATGCATGGCATCGAAAGTGGAATGGACGATGATGTGGACAATATTGACGAACAATTGGTTTGATTTTTAAAATATATTAATTTAACCAGAAAATCAAGGAATTTAGTCAAAACTTTTCGTGTCAAAGCCATAAAACTTGGTCAAACTAATAAGTTTTTGACATTAAGTTTATGCCAAGGGCTTGGCTTTTGGCAGTGGAAGAGAATAAGACTAAAGGAAGTATATTTGGCAAAGTTTTGAGGCCTAAAAATATTGATTTTTCGACTAGAAAATTTATAATTGAATTCAATGATTTATGGTTAAATTTATTGGCATTTTTAATAGCCTAAAAATCAAATATTTTTAGATGGGTTTGATGAAAAGCAGCAAAAGAGTGACGACCAGAAAAGCGGGCGCACCTTGGAAAGGCCAAAGGACGGATCCATCAACGGAAAAGAAGATTGACGCGGCGCGGGCAATGGCCGAACAAATTGCCGCAAAATTGGGACAAAAGTCGATTGAAAAGGAGAAGGACGCCACCCAATTGACCGCTGAAGCAATCATGCGAGGCACTGAGGCCCAACCACTGGCATTAACGGTGAGTAAATTAGACGGACTAAAGCATTATAAAAAAAATGAAAAATTTGCCAACATTCACCTTAATTTTTACTCAATATCTCCTGACCAAAAAAGGCATATTTTAACCCATAACATTTGGCCGTAATAAAATATTAAAACTTAATTAGGCTAAATTTCATAAAAAAAAAATTTAGGAGAAATTAATTTCAAAATTTACAGGGAATTTCATTGGCCAAACAAAAAGCAATGGAATTGAATGAAAAGCTGGACTATTTGCCATCCGAAAATCCGGTCCAAGAGAACCAAGAACAAATTCAATACTTTGAAGAGGAATTGGAAATCAACGATTTCCCTCAACAGTTGCGTTTTCGTGTTTGCTCAAGGGTATTCAAAATTAATTTAAAATTGTAAAGTTAATTCAAATTTAAAGGAAGTTATTGGCCAAATCCAAGAATTCGTTGATGTGGGCATTTCGGTGAAGGGAACACATTATCCGCCTGGGAAGGAGCCAAAACCGGGACAGGACAGAAAGCTTTACATTTTCCTCGAAGCCAGGGATGAACTCTCACTTCGGCGAGCCAAGGAGGAAATGGTCCGAATAATGCGGGAAACTTTGCGAATGATGGCAGCCACTGGGATGAACCGGCAGCCGGTTGGAGGCCGCTATAAACTTTGATCCAAAACAATTCCTTCTTGTCCACCCAAATCAATTAAACACATATTTGGCATATTTAATGTTTTTTTTATGAATAAATTTATTACTAACATTTTTTAAAAATTTATTTTTGCATTTTATGATAATTTTATCAATAAAATATTTTTAATTTAAATTAATTTTACTATTATTAAAATTTAGCATTCAAAAAAATGGCCGATGGAAGAGCATTTTATCGTCAGGATGAGGAATATGAATATGGGCTAAAGGATGATGAATCCGACTCGGAATGTTCAATTGGCTACCGGCCAACAATTGTAAGCGAAAATAAACAAATTATTAATTGAATTTAATAAATAAATAAATAAATTTACAGGTTATTATGGGATTGAAGAGAAGTGGAAAAACATCAATAAGGAAAGTTGTTTTCCAAAAAATGAGCCCAAATGAAACGGTAAAAATTATTTCTTAATTGACTTAAAAAATTGAATTTATTTTTAAGTTATTTGTGGAGAGCACAGCTCGGGTGACCAATGAATGTAGGTTTTAATTAATTAAATAATTAAATTAATTTTTTTTAAATTTGCAGCCATGCATGATTCATTTATCAATTTTGAAACAATCGAATTCCCTGGCCAAGTCGACCCATTCGAGGCCTCTTTTGACCCAAATTCAATTTTTTCTCGCTGCGGTGCCCTCCTTTTTGTGATTGATTCACAAGCGGATTATGATGAGGCACTGAAGAAAATGGTGCCCACAATCATTCGCTCCTACAATATCAACAAAAATATTCGATTTACAGTTGGGTTTATTCTTTTAAATTAAATAATTCGAAAAATTTAAAGGTTTTTGTGCACAAAGTGGATGGATTGAGCGAGGAGGCCAAAGTGGAAACGCACAGGAAAATATACCAAACTGTTCAAGATGATTTGGCCGACCAAGGAATGGACCATATTCCAATCAAATACAGCATGACCAGCATTTATGATCATTCCATTTTTGAGGCATTCAGCAAGGTCATCCAAAAATTGATCAAACAATTGCCGGTGCTCGAATCGCTGATGGACATTTTCAATCAAGGCTCAAATGTGGAGAAGTCATTCCTCTTTGATGTGGCCAGCAAAATCTACATTGCGACTGATAGTTATTCCGTGGATATGGTGGGTGAAAAATTAATAAACTAATATTTCGGATGTACGGAAAGTTTATTTAATTGGTCTATTTTTTATAAAATTTTTCGATTAATCAAATTTTAAAATTTTGTTAAAAGTGGAAAAAATGCAAAAAGTTCTTTGAAATTTTCTGGGAACCGTAAAATAAAATTTACCAAAAAACTTTTAAAAACTTAAAATTTATACATAAATAAATATGTATGTTTTCCACTCATAGGCCACTTATGAACTGTGTTGCGACATGATCGACGTCACCATTGACATTTCCTCAATATATGGGCACAACAAAAGTGATCATCCTCAGCCGCAGAAACAACAACGGCCCATTGGCTTTGACCAGGACTCTTCGGCGGTGATTACGCTGAGAACTCGTCAAGTCATATTCCTTCGCCAAATCAACATGTATTTGGCATTGGTATGCGTCATCAAGGAGGACAATTTCGAGAAGCAAGGCCTCATTGACTTCAATTTCAATGTTTTTAAGCAGGTCGCCTCACTTTTATATTTGAATAAATATTTTTATGCATTTTAGGGTGTCGAAGAAGTATTCGAATTGGGCAAACGGCGACTTTCTACAACAACAGATTGAAATGATTTGGGTTTTGTTTTTGTGCCATGACATTGCCTATATTTTCACAAAACATATCTATTATAACTCTAGATATAAATGTATCCTTTTCATGTAAATTTCATTTTTCTATTCAATTTTTGATGAAACCATTTTTCATTCATTCAGAGCAAACAAATTGAATAAACATTATATTATGTTGAATTTTTTGAATGAGGAATTTAAAGAATGTTATCCACAACGGCAATCCTTAATAATTACTGTCTCTAAGATTAATTCCGCCTGTTCTGATTTTAATAATTCCGCCTCTGTTCTGATTTAATAATTCCGCCTGTTCTGATTTTAATAATTCCGCCTGTTCTGATTTAATAATTCCGCCTGATCTGGTTAAGAATAATTCCGCCTGGTTAGAATAATTCCGCCTGGTTAAGAATAATTCCGCCTGGTTAAGAATAATTCCGCCTGGTTAGAATAATTCCGCCTGGTTAGAATAATTCCGCCTGGCTAAGAATAATTCCGCCTGGTTAGAATAATTCCGCCTGGTTAGAATAAATCCGCCTGGTTAAGAATAATTCCGCCTGGTTAAGAATAATTCCGCCTGGTTAGAATAATTCCGCCTGGTTAAGAATAATTCCGCCTGGTTAGAATAATTCCGCCTGGTTAGAATAATTCCGCCTGGCTAAGAATAATTCCGCCTGGTTAGAATAATTCCGCCTGATTAAGAATAATTCCGCCTGGCTAAGAATAATTCCGCCTGGTTAAGAATAATTCCACCTGGTTAAGAACAATTCCGCCTGTTCTAAGATTAATTCCGCAAGGTTAACAATAATTACCTCTGCTCTAAGATTAATTTAGCCTTTTAAAGTGGATATGTCACCGTAATTTTGACCAATCCAAGAATGGTTTTGTCCACAATATTTGCATTATACAGACCTTGCTGATCCATGAATTGTAATGGAAGATATTCATTCTTTATTTTTATGGCCATATAAAAAGAGCAATAATATTAAAACTTAAAAGCACACAAAATAAAAGAAATTTAAATTTGGCTGCGCAAATGAAAAAAATGGGAGAAGTGTTGCCAATAAAAATGTTTTTGAAGATTCATAAAATGGTATTGGGAGAGTTGTGAAGGAAAAAGGTGCATAAAATGCTGAAGGGGATGGAATATTTTTTGGAATTGAATTGAGCACAGGGAAATGGGGTCGTTTGATTCGATGAAATTCAAAATGGAAAAACTTAATTGATTGAGAATATTCAGAATAAATTGGTCATTTTTTTAGGTTATTCCCTAAAATCTCGGTCCTGCATTTCTGCTTCCTCCTCCTTTTTCCCTTTCTTTTCCTTCTTTTCCGTTAATTTCCTTAATAATTCACTTCCATTCATCCATTTTTCCTTCTTCCCTTGATCCATTTCTTCCTCCCTATGGAAAACCAAATCCTCTCTTGGCACCGGCCTCCGGAAAATGTAATCATCGCCAATCTTTTCGCCTCCATTTGGTGGTTGTGGTTCTTTTCTTGTCGGCTTTTTCTCCTCCACAATGTTTGCAAATTGATTATTTGGTGGCTTTATTTGGCCCACAATGCCATGATGTCCTCCTCCATTTCCTTCCTCCCTCTCTTCAAATGGGTCTTCATCTTTTTGTTCTCCCAATTCTTCCTCCTTTTTCACTCCTTTTTCTTCCTTTTCCTCTGCCGGCTCCTCAATTGGTTGTTGCCGTTGTTCTTCCATTCCTCCATCATTTTGGCCAACCTTTTCTAAGAGGGCATTTGAACCATTTTTGGCACCGATTTCCTCTACATTCGGTGCCTTCCCTTTCCCCGCCATTCCATTCATTTTGGCCAATTCCCGTTCATATCGTCCATTTTCCGTTTCCAAATGTAAAATTCGCTCAGAATATTCTAAAATTGGCCAAAAATAATTCCTAAATAAAATGGCCACACAATTCTCTAACCATTTTTGGTTCGTTCAAATGTTTGCCTTTCCTCATTCAAAAGTGATTCAATTTTCTCCTTGTGCCGTGTAATTACTTAAAAAATATAAAAAAATTCCAAAATTTGCCAAAAAAAAACCATCAATCTGTGCGTGCAATGAGCTGAGCTGTTCCTGCGCAAAACGAAGTTTTCCTTCCAATTCTACAACGTCCGAAGTGGATTTTTGATGCTGCGAAAGGGTCCAAACAATGAGGAGGAGGATGGCAAAAATGGCCACAAATTTGCATAACAAACGACCCAATGCCCCATTCAGTGGGACGTCCATCTTCATCGGATCAGCCCATTTCAACAAAATAGTAGAATCGTGCGCAGTATTTGGAAGGGCTGAACCCAAACCCAAACAAAGATTTATTCAATAATTTAATAGAGAATAAGCTTTTATTTATTTATTTATCAATTTAATTTATAAAAAAGTATGAAAAAGTGTGTATGAATTGGGGAAAACTCAACTTGGGATTTGGGAATGACTTTGGATCCAAAATATAAATAAAATGATAACAAATATTTAAATTAAGTCGAGTGGTCCTTCTTCATTTATTACATTCCCCCGTCCTCTGAAAGCGCTTCCACGCGCGGACAATTCTTCATCCATCTGGTTGGAACTTCGACAATTTTTGTTGTTGCAAATGATGGGAAGGCACAGGACGGTTCCCAAATATTCTCATGGAATTGTGACGAATTTTCCGAATTTCCAATTTTTTCCCATCCGATTTTTCCGAGATTCCATTTCATTGAAATTTTTGCAATCATAGACCAATCATGTTTGGCAAAGTCAGCGAAAATTCGAAAAGAAATGGGAGGATGCCAAACCACCCTTTTATTATTGCGCTTCGGCTTAACCGAAGGGAAGAAATTCCAATTTAATTGCAAACAGCCAATGCCAATCCAAGCGGTGTTCATTTTTGGAATTATTTTAAGTTGAAATTTTTCGAATTGGTGGGTGAGTCTTCCCCACTCGGCCAGAAAATGTGTGCCTTCCACTGGCACAAAATGGTTCATTGGCAAATTTTGAATTATATTGTTGGACGAAATTTTCTGCCGGATGGTGAATTGTTTGTTTGGCACATCTGATTCTTTTTTGTCGAATATTTGAAATGGATGACTCTGACATTGAAAGTTTGGTACAGGACAAACCTTTAATCCAAATTCATTCCCAATGGTGTACACATTTTTTGGACGAATCTCACGAGTTTGCTGCTGATTTGGCGGTGACTTGAATGATTGTTTAATAGTTGGAATAATTTTGTCGATTTTCGGTTGTTCTTTTGCATTTTTGCTGCAATTTTTGTTGTTGATATTTTGTTGTTTTGCGGTCGTTGCCAAATATCTTTGCAAAATATTTTCCATGCCTGCAATTATTTGCTGCATTTCTTTGCTCGATTCATTCACATTGTTCATAAAATTCGAAGCGTTTGCACCGGTTTTGCCACCATTGTTTATTGCATTTTCCATTGAATAATTATTGCCTTCGTCTTTTGGATCAATTCGAATTGTTCCCGCTGAACGGGATTTCCCAATTTCCTCTTTTTCATTCGGCTCATCACACAATTTTTGTCCCAACATTTCCATCTTCTTTTCTTGCACTTTTTCAAAAACCTTGGGTCGCTGCCTCCACACTTTCGCCTGTTCAATTTGCTTCTGTTCAATCCTCGCAAGCAAAGTTCTCATCTCATCAAATAAATTTTTTGCATTTTCGTTTCCGAAAGCACTTATGGGAATTTTATTTGCTGCTGCAATTTCCTCCGGATTGTTTTGTTCGGCGTTTGAATTATCATTTTTGCCGTCCGTAACTTCCAGATTATTTGCGCTGCTCACAAATTTCCTTTTGTTGTCTCGGGGAACGGCCATAACAAAAGAATTTTTGAAGTGTTGATAGAGCTTTACTCTATTGAAGAAAAACAACAGCCTTTGAGGGCGATCTTGATTCGGTGCTACCAAGTAGAATCGTGCGCAGTATTTGGAAGGGCTGAACCCAAACCCAAACAAAGATTTATTCAATAATTTAATAGAGAATAAGCTTTTATTTATTTATTTATCAATTTAATTTATAAAAAAGTATGAAAAAGTGTGTATGAATTGGGGAAAACTCAACTTGGGATTTGGGAATGACTTTGGATCCAAAATATAAATAAAATGATAACAAATATTTAAATTAAGTCGAGTGGTCCTTCTTCATTTATTACAAAATGGATAAAATATATTTACTGAATGAAAATGGGGAAAAAATATTTTAATAAATTTATTTCATGGTTCAATAAATCTGCTGGCCCCAACTTTTATTTGAACAAATGGAAACAAAATATATTTTTGGAATTAAATTTTAATTTTGATTTGCCCAACAGCCATTTGAAATTGAAAGAGGGCTCTGGACTGGACTTTTTTTTACAAAAATGGTAAACAATTAAACTGGTTTTGGATTATTAATTTGAAAATTGGGCATTATTTTGACTTAAGGGGTTTGTGGGGATTTTTATGGGGTAAATACTTTTTGAATATCAATTGATCCGTTTAATGCCAAATATTCATCTGAAACTGTACATAAGGTACCAATTTTGCCAAGTTTATGCCCAAAAGAATGCCCAGTGGTCATCCACTTTCGGCAATTATTGGCCGCATCTGCTCGACGCAACGGAAAGAGAGGACATTAAGCCAAATGGCCCTTTTAAAATGGCGCATTCCTCTCGTCCCACAATATTTTATCCGAAAGTATTTTTCCTTAAAAAGTCAATTTTCGAGGGCTCTGAAGTAATTCCTATTGCAATCTTCCCATGACGGCAATTAATATTGCCTTTTTTTATCAGCAAAATTCTCCCATAAAATGAGTTCCCTTTGATTGGCCTCCCCTATTCTCCTTCTTTTTTCGACCAAATAACATTTTTTTTTCTGATCAGAAATCAAAATTTGTGCCTTAAAAATGTCATCAAATCAATTGGACGAAAGCCGGATTGAATATAACGATCCAAAAGATGGCACAATAATGGAGGGATTTCTTTGTGTTCCAAAGTGGGCAAATTAATTAAGATTTAAAGAATGAATTGTTCTCATTAAAACAGGGGAATGATAGGACAAAGTTTAGCGATTTTGCCCACCGTATTGGTTTGCCATCAATTCGCTGGGCTCACCGATTTTGAAGAGGACAGATGCCGAGAATTGGCAAAGGTTTTTCATTTTCGAACAATGAATGGGATTTGGCCCAAATTTTATAATAAAAGACTAATTTTTTTTGAATAGAAATTCTAAATCAATTTTTAAATTTAAGAAAACAAATTCCATTCCTCCATCATTTCCCCTTAAAAATTCAGTTGGGTTTTGCCGCATTTGCCTCCGATCTATATGGCAAAGGGAAACGAGGCCAAACTGTTGAGGAGAATTTCGCACTTTTGAAGCCATTTCGTGAGGATCGAGTCGACTTGTTGAGGAGAAGATTGATGGCCGCCTTCAATCGGCTAAAAGCATTCGAATTTGTTGATCAACAACGGGTCAGGACTCAGGAGTTAAGTCAATTCCATCTATTTATTTTTGTGAAGATCGCCGTAATTGGCTATTGTTTTGGAGGACTTTGTGCCTTGGATTTGGCCCGAATCAATGCGCACAATTTGGTGGCAGCTGTCAGTTTTCATGGAGTATTCACCCCGTTGCCTGATCAACCAAAGCCCGAGGAGGAGGCACCAATTAAGGCCAGCATTCTGATTTGCCACGGTGATGCGGATAGTCACATTCCAGTGGAGCAGGTGCGTTTATCAGGGAAATGGGGGCAATTCAGTACCTTGTGCCATTCTTTTGGCCATAGCTCAACAAGGAAGTAACCAATTTGGAAGGCAATTTTCTATTTTTTTTTGATAATTCAAAACAATTTGTAAAATAAGGAGCTTCAACTTTTCCTCCAAAAAATTCAATTTTATAATCCTCAAAAGCATAAAACTTTTATATAAAGGTGGATTTTATCATTCTGCCACTTTTTAGAGAATACTTTGAGCTTTCAAATGGTATATTGTTTTCCCAAATTGGTTGCTTTCTAATTATATTATATATACAAAAGAATGACTCAGATATTGAAAAGTCCCTCTTTTTTATTTCCATGGATTTATAAGTTATTTTATACTCTTATTTATTGTATCCCAAAATATTCTTATGTAAAGTGTGCCGCTGTGATGGCAGAAATGAGGGCAAGAAAGGCGGATTGGCAATTCATCAGCTACGGTAATGCAAAACATGGATTCACGGAGCCAAGTGGGAAAAATCTTTTTTTTATTCTCATTTCCATCCATTTAACCAGAATTGGCAAATTCAACACGGGAAGGCATTGGTTACAATGAAAATGCCGCGAGAAGATCATGGGCCACAATGTTGGAATTGTTCAGAGAAAAATTGAATCATCCATGAAAAAGGACAAAAGAAGAGAGGAGGAATTGAATTTTTTTTATTGAAATAAATTATTTTTAATTCACTTTATTGATAAAAAAATTAATGCGCAAAATATTATTGTTGTTTTGGGTGATTTGTTTAGGGAAGGGAGAAAGACAGGGAAATTAGGGGAAGGGGAGAACAAAAGGTTAAAAAAGCTCACAAATATTTTTCATCAATTTCTTCCATCAAATTTTCAAACTCTTTTGAATTTCTTGCATTTTTTTGGCCGATTCCTGAAGCTGTGCCAATTCGGTGGGCTTCAGCTCTTGACGAATGATGAAATTGATGCCATTGGTGCCGAGCACTGTGGGCAATGAGAGGAAAATGTCCGATTCAATTCCATGAATTCCCTAAAAATGAAAATGGACAAATAATTCAACAATTGTGAATGTGAACCACCTTGATATTCGTACTCAATGCGAACACATTCCGATTATTGCTCATGATGGCATGGACGATTGTGGCCACCGAAAGGCCAATTGCCCAACTAAATTAATAAATGTTTGATAATATTATTAATTATTTAATCTCATTAAGTTAAAAAGTTGAATTAATCTAATTAAATTAGGCTGAATTAATTTAAAAATCAGGTGGAATTAATAAAAATCAGAATAGGCGGAATTATTAAAAATCAGAACAGGCGGAATTATTCTTAGCCAGGCGGAATTATTCTTAACCAGGCGGATTTATTCTTAACCAGGCGGAATTATTCTTAGCCAGGCGGAATTATTCTTAACCAGGCGGAATTATTCTTAGCCAGGCGGAATTATTCTTAGCCAGGCGGAATTATTCTTAACCAGGCGGATTTATTCTTAACCAGGCGGAATTATTCTTAGCCAGGCGGAATTATTCTTAACCAGGCGGATTTATTCTTAACCAGGCGGAATTATTCTTAGCCAGGCGGAATTATTCTTAACCAGGCGGATTTATTCTTAACCAGGCGGAATTATTCTTAACCAGGCGGAATTATTCTTAGCCAGGCGGAATTATTCTTAACCAGGCGCATTTATTCTTAACCAGGCGGAATTATTCTTAGCCAGGCGGAATTATTCTTAACCAGGCGGAATTATTCTTAGCCAGGCGGAATTATTCTTAACCAGGCGGAATTATTCTTAACCAGGCGGAATTATTCTAACCAGGCGGAATTATTCTTAGCCAGGCGGAATTATTCTTAACCAGGCGGAATTATTCTTAACCAGGCGGAATTATTCTAACCAGGCGGAATTATTTATTCAGTTCTTAATATTTTAATTTTATAAATTATAAATATTCATCCTCACCTCGTATATCCCTTGAGGCGAATTATTTCATATGCGCTTTGGACCACTTTTTGATGAACCATTTCTTGCCATTGTTTTTGTTGTATTACTCCATCTTCGCCATCCAAATTCCCATTCGTGGTCATTTTTGTTTCTTTGTTGTCGCAAAGATTAACACCAGCCACATTCACTCCACTCCAAACAGCGACTGTTTAAAAAAAATAATCGGAATTAGATTAATTTATTAGGGGAATGACGGGGGTAAATCTAGTGCATTTAATACCTCCTTTTTTGTATACTGTATTTCGACTATAAATGTTCAAAAAGTGTGAATCTAGTCCAATAAAAATAATTCTTCTGAACAGGTTCAAACCCGTGATCTACATTTTTTGAAGGGTTCCCCTCAAACTAAAATTTTCAAAAATTTTTTAGTAAAATTTTTAATAGGTTTTTTTGTTAAAATCCCGAATTTAATGTTAAACTGACCGCTGGAATCGCCATGTTCTCCGATGATGAATGCATGACAATTGCATGGCGCAATGTGGAGATGTTCGGAGAGGAGGAATCGGAAACGTGCAGAATCCAAATTGGTTCCGGAGCCAAACACTCGCTCTTTGGGTAGTCCAGAAAATTTCCAAGTGACATAGGTGAGAATATCAACTAAAAAGTGAATGATTAAAAGTAGAATTGTACGCTAAATGCACCTGGATTGGAAACGACCAACAGAATTGTGTCAGGCGACCATTTGACCAATTGCGGAACAATGCCCTTGAAAATTTCCACATTCCTTTCGATCAAACTCAAACGGGATTCGCCCTCACGTTGACGGCAACCAGCCGTAATCACACAGACTTTGGAGCCAGCAGTTACAGAATAATCTAAGGGAAACGATTTAAAATTAACGAAAATGGACTGACCAGTGCTGGCACTGACCACACAACTACTTCGGGTGAAGGCCAATCCATGCTGAAGATCCATCATTTCCCCTTTAAGTTTATCAGCTAGCATGTCAGTTAAGCTAAAAATTATAAAAAAAAATATAAAAATAAAACCAGTGGGGCAGAGCCCCACTGGTTTAAGGCATGCTTCCGTATCGGAAAAAGCGCGGGGCGCTTTAAGGTACCCCAGTAGGTTTTTTATTCAAGTTTTGTACGGCTCGCTTCGCTCGCCTGGTATTTTTTAATTTTTTAAACCGGTTTAAGCTTATATCTCCTAACCGGTTTAATATTTCAGCTCGCGCAATATACCATTGGATTCGTCTTGTCGAGCTCTACAACTTTGCTCTTTACCGCGCATTTCTATCTCAACTCGCAAAAAAGTTATAGAGGAATTTCTAACTCGCGCACCCCGGCTGGCAATTTTTGAAGATTTTTTTCGGCACTTAGACTTCGTGACAGACCCCCCAACCTATATATCATTTTGTAGCTAACATTCTAACTTAGGTATCGAACCGTGCCGATTTTTGATTTAGGTCCCAGGAAAAAAGTTTTACCTGGGCAAACCGGTTTTTAAACCGGTTTCTTCGCGACCCTGAACCCAAAATCAAAAACGCGTATTTTTCTCGGATGCGCAATGAAAAGTTGCCCCTAGGATGTGAAAGTCCCAAAATCTAAAAATCCATAGAAAAAAAGTTCCAAGTTTTTAAATGCAAATGTTGAAAGCAATTATATATTATATAATGTTGATTTAATTTATTTTACCATATTTCGGAGGCGATATTCTGTTGAAGAATGCTATAGGCACATGCCATTCCAACCTGTCCAACTCCCACAATTGTAACTTTGTTGTACGGAGTCGATTGGATTGGAGCAACTTGAAACAGAACGCGCGAAATTGTGTCAGCCATTTCGGAATTTCTATGAAAAAAACGATTAGCCGAATAAAAAATGCGCTTCTACTTACAATTGTTTGTTTTCCATTAATTAAATTCTGTGTTTGCTGAAGCGATCAATAAAATAAGGAAGTGCTTTTAATGTTTTTTGCTGAATATTTTTATAATAAAGAAAAGTATTAAAAATAGAATATTACAACCAACAAAAGGTACTTTGGTCTACCTGATTTTGACTGAGAGTGGTCACTAACAAATAAAAGGAGGCCGACCTTTGGATGGAGCCTCTGGGTGCATTTCGCAAGGAGGAAGTGGGAAATGGGGGAAAGTGGCGTCATATTGGCGGGGCTGTGCGTTTTATTAGCCGACCGACCACGAAACAAAAAAAATATCCCACATGTGGTGGCTGGCGGGAGCAAAGAACGCAAAATGGCTAGCTAGTGTGAAAATTGTCCGTTTCAGCAGCTGGCAGCACTCAAAGTACGAAAGCAATTTTTTATTTCGACCTTAAGTTTATGTTTAATTTTCTTTTTCATATCCTTTATGCAAATTTAGATCAGCAGAGGTGAATTATGATTGGGTAATGGGTACTCCATCTCCATCACATACAAAAGTCCAATTTTTAATTTTCCAAACCTTGAAAACAATTTTGTAATTTGTAAAAAATAAAAAATTTAAATAATTAAAATTGGCATTTTGTTTTAATCATTTGGTCGTTTTGTCCATCGAGCGCGTCGCGTTCGCGTAGAGCCGAGCCGAGCCTCGAGCGTTGAGCCAGAGCCAGCCCGGGATTGGGGGTCGGGACTCGGGAAGCGAGGGTTTCCATTTCCATCTTGCCTTATCATATCTATTTAACCGAATATAAAAAATCATCCGAAATAAATAATCGACTTTATTGGTTTTATTTTTTTAGAAGTTCTTGTTACCATCAAATATGGCAAAATCAAAGCAACAGAACCAAAATTCACAACCTGCAGCTAATATGAATCCGGGTACTTCAACCAATACTCAAACTCAACAACAACGACCAAATAGGAAACGGGCATATCCGCAGCAAGAATCAAATGTGAAAAAATTGATTCCATTTACAGAGTATGATTTAAAATTGACCAACTAAAATATTAATCAACATTTTTAGGGTTGAATGGAAATACGTGCAGGAAAAGTTCATGTCTGAAGATGAAGAAGAGCTCACAAACCTTTGTGGAATTATGAACATGTGGATATGCCGGTATTATTATTGATAAAACATCCGAAATCAAAGTTTAGTTCCAAAGTTAGGTTTCCCAAATTTTTCTATTCCAAAAGTTAAGGTTTCTCTATATTTTATTATATATGGAAAATGAGTGGATGGCCAAGCGCTCGGGTTGGGCTACACCTTAGACCCTACACCAAATTTAGTGTTCGAAAGTTAAGGTTCCCAAATTTTTATATTGTGAAGATTAATGTTTATAGTTTATGTTTACCAATTACAATTATATTCTATATTCTTTATAAATTAGGATGTTCCACGATACGCCTGTATTCATTGGAATTACTGAATTGATGTTGAGAGCCCTTGTGATTGAGCAGAAACACAACAAAATGCAGGATCAAACATTGCTTCTACTGGACAATACCGATGTTGGGCTTATTTATTGCTCCGTGATTATCAGGTACAATTTTGTCAATTTTTAATAAGCAAAAATATCAAAAATGAAATATAAAATTGAGAACAAAGAGGAAAGAAAATATCACGATTAGGGTAATTTGACTGGGTATTATTGAAAATTTGCTTTCACTTCCATCCGGCATGGATTGAAGACCGGCAGCGGCCAAATTTCTATCGCCATTGCAAAAATTGCTATCACAAGTGCATCTTAGCACAATTTTTGGGCCCAAATAACTTTGTTTACATTGGTTGTCCTCAAATTGGTTACTGCAACCCTTTGAGACCGTTTTCCTATCTAAACATAAAAATGGTATAAATTTAATCACCAAAAGCGCACTCCTTACCATTATCAATGTTAGATGTTTCCATTTTAACGCAAGTTGAACCGATGCATTCCCCAACATTGCAGGGGACATCCTCAGAGCGGCAATCGTAACAATTTATTGCTAAAAATTAAAAATGTAGATTTTTGACCTATAAGTAGGTCAGAATTTTAGGTCTCAAAAAATCGCAAAATTTTTATTTTTTGTGAAATTTGCCAAAAAAATAAGTCTCCAAAGCCTCAAATAGATAATTTTTGGCCTTAGTGAATTTTACAATTACATTTTTCCACAAACATTGCCAAAATAAGCCAGAAAAATACAATAAAACATGAAATCCTTTTCTTAGATTTTGATGCATACAAAAAAGTCAAAACCCGAAAATCCACTCCATAAAAATAAGAAAAGATTGCTTACCTTCTGTTAAATATTTTGCAAGGATTATAGAAAAAAGGGAATTCAATGAAAATAAAACGTTCATCCTGAATTTTAGGATTCAATTTATAGTCAAAAAAAGACGTGAGAAATGACAACGGATTAAATTGTGTAGAGGAACCTAATTCTTATTCCCACCACCACCATCCACCGGGCCCCGCGATTCCGGCATTTTCCTTACTCCCACTTAGGTTTTGGCCCCGAATGAGGTGGTCAGTCGATACATAAAGTGCTCCTCCTCCAGTCCAGCAGATGGAGGTACTTAATGGCGCATCCCTTTGGTGGGGATGAGGGGAAATTGGTTTGAAAAGGGAGAAAACGAGGGCCAAATAGCTGCCGAGATGAGTCCAATTGAGCTAACACGAAATTTCATTCTTTAAAGAAGAAAGAAACATTTTGGCCCCATTTAATAAGATTTAGTGAAAGAATTTAATTTAAAAGTATTTCTAAATTCCAAAAAATAATCAATTGAAAAGAATAACAATCAACTTAATTACTATAGGTTAGGAGTAGGTAAAGAGTAATGTCGCCGGAGGGGAAAATGATCTTTTATGTGGCCCATTGGAGGTTATTTTTGAAAGGGCCAAATGTGCCCTCATTCCCTTCCTCCTCTTCAGCAAGTCTCTAATACTAAATGCAATGCCGAATATGAGGGTGTAGGGGGACACGGGGCCAAAGGGGAAGAATATGAATGTGAATGAATGAATGGGATGGAAACGAGCAAACGAAGCAGGCGGTTATGGGATAAAAAAATGTGCACAACAAGTGGGGGAATTTGCAAGAAGCTTGAGGGAGGGGGACACCGGGGCGAAGATGCGCCGCCTTTTTATGGCCAACAACTGCTTTTGGTGATTACATTGCCCTTTAACAACACATAGTCCCGGACGGGATGGCCTCTTTCCTGTCCCCAACAAATTTATAATAATTTGATTGGCCCACTTTGTCGGGGAATGATGGGTGGGAAAAGGGGGGAATTTGCCAACTTTGCCTTCTTCCTTCCCAGCAGTACTTTTGCCAGTAAATTTTGGCATTTTCCAATACCAAATTTGGAAGTAAAAAGGAGGAAAGTAAAATTTGGTAACCTAAAGCTTTAAATGTTAAGAGGGAAGTCAATAATAACTCAAAAATACTCAAATTTCTCCAAACTACTTAAATATTTATAGGAAACTTAAAATGGGGGAAATGACAATGAAAAATAAATGAATGAATAGGACATAAACAATGCTTAAATCTTTTCACAATTCACAAAAACTATTTACAGATTCGTGAACTATGTCAATGAGATATGCCAACCGGAAGGACTGAAAAAGATAAGTATAGCCAATGCAGTGCAAAAAGTGAGCACATTTAAATGAAATATTTAACCAATTTAATTTCCTGAAAAAATGTAGAGATTAAACAATTCAAAAATTTACTTAAACCCTTAAACCATATAACTTTGGATAGAGCTTGTTAAGACGCATTGAATGGTATATAATTTGGTTATGGTTTGGTCAAAATTAAAGGGTATTAAACGGTTTAAACCGAATTTGGTTTAATGGTTCAAAACTAATTAAGAATTGGTTAAACCCAAGCCAAAACATAATCAATGCGTCTTGACATAATCTATTCTATCGATAATCTATTGGTTATAAAGGATCTTGGATATACTTCTGAACCATTAAAATCTTTTTTTCCGCATTAAATCTTCCCCCTATTTAACTGCATTATTCTTATTCAATTAATTAAGATGGGAATTCCAAATTGGATTGTGAGCATCCGGCACAAGGCCACACATGAACATTTGCCTCCAATGAATTTGATGAAGGAGGCAATCAAATTTTGTCGAACATGGCTTTGGGTGAGTTCACTGGATTAAGTTCTGATTTGATTAATAAAATGGTACATTTAAGAAGCAACATTGGTCAAAACCGCTCACCGATGCCATCAAACAAATTCTCCCCGAAACATATGAAGAGGAAGAGAAGAAGCAAAAATCCACGCTGGGCATCCGAATGCTCAATGCAATCCAACGATTCAAGGAATGGCGCAAACATGTGAGTTTACCATCATTTTATTCGGAAATTCTTAAAATGTGGTACCAAAAAATTTAAAAATTATTTTTTTAGCAGGAATTGTTCCCTCTAAAACATCTTCAAAGTTAAATTTTCAAATCAAAAATTTATTAGGACAGCAATATTATTAAAAAAATGTCCATTAAACATTAATACAAATTTAGTTCCCAAGACGTGATGAATTGCACATGCTAAATCCACAACAGAGACCGCAAGGTAACGATCCAGAAAGATGCCGCCAATCCATTGAATCAATACTTGACAATAATATGGAAGCATTCATCAAATTCATTACTCTCAATTGTTTGGCAATTAAATTGGAATCTTTGGAAGAAGAAATAGTTGAGAATGGATCCAATTTGCTTAATTATTATCAAGGGGGTTGGTAAATATTTAATTAATTAATTCAATTAATTTAATTTAAAGAATTCTCCAAAGTGAAACATATCTACAAAATTGCTCAATCTGAACAAATTTATTATAAACCAATTTTTATTTTAATGAATCAAAAGGGATGCCTGCATGTTTTGTTAATGGAGGTTAAATTGATAATTTCAAATAAAAAATATTTTTCAATTTTTAGATGGTTCGTCTTATTGCCCCTCAATCAGTGTTGGACCCGGAATTGGATTTTCCATCTCGTTGCCATTTGTCAGGCTGGGCGGATATTCTTCTTTCGGCCTTTCTCAACAATGATTGTAAATTTAATAAAAATTTTTAAATTAAATTTATTTAATTTAGCTGCAAATATTTCAAATCAAAATTGGAAATCAATGTTCAAAAATATTATTTTGGCTCCACAATTTTTCCGCGATGAGCATATCAAAAGGTATTTTTTTAAATTAATCCAATATAAATTTGAAAATTTAATTTTTTAGTTTAATTGACAAGAATATTATCAATAAAAGACGTCAACGGAAATTGACTGGACTCCTCAAACTCACTGCTTTGAACCCGGAAATTGATCCAAATCAATCCGCATCAATTTTGGACTCCTCAACGCAAACCGTGAAAACATTGGCCGATTTACAGAATAGGATCCGATGCGAGGAAGTGGCCGGTTAGTTTTTTGAAGATTTTTGGGTACAAGAACATATTTCCTACGTTTTTTTTTGTTCAAAATATTTTATTTCGTCTAAAAATGAACTGTAGAATGTTAAGAAAAATAGATAAAAGTGACAACCAAACTCGGAAATAATAACTTATCTCGAGGCGATTCGAACCCTTGATTTAAATTTTCCAAATGTGACGGGTAACCCACTGGACCAAAAACATTTATTTGAATAATATACTTTTTAGCCAACCTAGCATAGCCTAGTCCCTATTAAACTCTTAAACCAAAGTCTTAATTTTGAATTTTTAGATCATACATTTGTGCATGACCCATTGACAATGGAAAATGATTGGTCATTGGCATCACCCAGCGAGCTTGGCCCAATGGGATTGACTTCGGATCAAAGGGCTGAAACACTTTGCCTTGCACTGGGAATTGATTTATATTTTTGATTTTGACATCTTTATGACTGGCTCAAATATTCTCATTTTTATTGTTGATTTATTTTTTATTTTTGTTTTGAATAAAAATCTCAAATTATTTTAATTTTACATTTTAATTGTTTGAAATAAACAATTATATTTTAATTGAATATTATTATAAAAAATTGTAAAATATTTAATAAGAAAATTAAGCATGGATTCGCGTCTGAACAAGCTGGGAACATTGCTGGAATCGAGGAATCGTTCAATCCGTTCAGAGGCAATAAAAACGCTTATACAATTGGCAAAAACCCAACAAAATGTAAGATTTATTATAAAATCCAAATAAATTAAAATTTTAGATTGAAATTGATCGAAAATTATTTTCAATCATTGCCAAAAGTAGTCACAGTCAAACATGGGAAGGGAGAGTGGCAGCGGCCGAATTGTTGGCTGCATTAATTTTAAATGCTACGGAATTGTTTGATGAATATTTGAACGAATCCAGCAGCAGCTCTAAAAATGATATCGAGGAATGTGTTCAGCAAATAGATGCATTGGATTTGAATGATTTATTGGACAATTATCAGGCATTAGTAAGGTAACCAAACTGCTGAATTTATTGATAATTTAGTATTTTATTGGGTCGGATTTTTTAAATTCTGACAAACCTAACTATTTGCAAATTAAATTATCTTGAATTCTATTCACAAATTTATAATTTAATTCCATTTTCCATAGCTGTCAAGATGGAACGAATGAATGTTCATCAACGTCGACGACATTTTCCAAGCTAACAAATGAACAAAAACATAAACAACGTGTTCTCGTGGATCAACATTTGGAAATGAATTCGGCCACTGGGGTCACTTCGAAATCGTAAGTGAAAAAATTTATTAAAAAATTTATATTTTTAATTTAGATTTGTAACGGATGAGGATTTGTCAGGTTCATATGGAAGTTCAAATAATTTATCAAATAATTCAAATGGCCATAAATCGACCAAATCCATTAGTCAAATGGAATTTGATACAAATTTCCTTGACAAATTTATTCCCATTGACCAATCTTCATCTTCAAATGAAAATCAAAGTAAATAAAATTTGAATATTTTTATTAATTTTATACATAAATTTCAGCCAATAAACAGCAACATTTTCAAAAATTTCGCTATCATTTCATAAAGGAATTCATATTTTCATCAGGGCCTTTTGTTGATTTAGTCAACCAAAAATGGCATATTCGGCATGGAGCCGCACTTTCATTGGTGCAAATTTGCATTTTTTCCCGAAAATGGTATATAAAATGCGATTTAATTTACCTACCAAAAACCAAATAAATAAAATACCGAAAAAAAATTATAAAAGGCCAAAAATTATAATGGTTTAAGAAGGTTTGTCCTACATTTACAAACCATATATACCCAAAATTGGTTAGAGCTGGTCAAAAACGCATTGAATGGCATGTAATTTATTATGGTTTGGTCAAAATTAAAGGGTATTAAACGGTTTAAATCAATTTTGGTTTAATGGTTCAAAACTATGTTGGAATTGGTTAAACCCAAGCAAAGCATTATCAAATGATGCGTCTTGTCGAGATCTATCATTGGGATTGGGATATTATAGGTCATAGGTCAACGATAAACCATTGAACCGTTATAATTTATTCAGAATATTTCGCTAATTTTAAAATTCCTATCTAATTTTAAATTATAATTTCCACCCTTTAAGGTTATTTCGCATCCCCCGTGCTGTTTCAACATTGGCCATTCGGCTAATTCAAGTTCTTTGCCTTGATCGATTCTATGACTTTATGACTGGGAGCAGTGCAATTGCCCCCGTTCGAGAGGCATCGGCCCAAGCTTTATCCGGATTAATATTAAAAATTCATGAGGAAGGGGACAATGAATTCCGCCATTTAATTTCGGCAATATTGAATAAAATCAGTCAAATGTTAAAAATGCGCAAGGTTTTTTGACAAATTTCTTCAAAAAAATATTAAATATTTTAAGCATTGGCAATGTCAACAAACTGCACTTTTGTTGGCCAAATATCATTTTGCGACATGCAAATTTGAACTCAAAATTGAACGTCAACTTTTTCAAGAATCTTTGTAAGTTTTTAAAAGGAAATTATAAATTAATTTACCCAAAAATTTTGTTTGGAAATTATAATAAAAAAAACACCGGAAAACAGTCTTTATTTACAATTTATCTATAAAATTTAATAAATGTTGAGAACATTAAATTTATTTATTAAGCCCTACCTATCCTATTAAGCCTAGTCTAAACCTAACATTGTTATGGCCAAGTTATTTGGCCCTAAAATACCGATTTTTGAACACTAAAAGTTTCGGATGAATTCAAAAATTTTTATGGATAAATTTAATCTTTTAAAAATTGTTTAATTTCATTAAATTTAAAGGCACATTCTGGAAACCGATTCAGTGGATGAAGTCATATCGTCGGCTAGTCAAGCACTTTGCTCACTTTTGAACAACAATCGATTGGATGCCATCAAAAATTCGCTCATAAATGAAGTGGTTTTGCGGATTTGGCCAATTTTGGAGTGCCCAAAACGACTGGCCCAATTGCGTGAGGGCGTTGATGCAATTTTAATTGATTTCCTGACATTGCTTGGCCTCTTGTTCCAATCTAATCCAACCGAATTGGAAGCAACCCTAAATGGAATACGCCTCAATTTATTGGTTGATTTATTGGAATGTTCTTCACAACATTGCCCCACAACTCGTTTGGACAAACTTCTTCAATGTTTTTGTGCAATTATGCAAAATAATTGTTGGACTGATGAAAGCTGTGGCAACATTTGGAGTGAAAAGGTTTTATTTTATGGATAATTTAATTAGCCGAAAAACATTGAAAATGGCAAAGAATTTAGTTCAGAATTTTGTCCTAAACCTTATAGCTTAGCTTATATCCAATCGATAGCACTTTTGTCCTAGGTTTAACCAATTCTACCTTATAAGTTTTGAACCATTAAACCAAAATTGGTTTAAACCGTTTAATACCCTTTAATTGTTGACCAAACCATATCAAATTATATACCATTCAATGCATTTTGACTAGCTCAATCCAATTTTGGGTATATGGTTTGTGAATTTAGGATAAACCATTAAACCAATATGCTTTTTCGGTAATTAAACCATCTAATTTAAATTACTTTTAATTAAATTGATGCTTTTTCAGCTTTTATTTCAATTCCTAAAACAATTGTATCGATGCGTCCTGTTCTGCCCTCCAAGTTCGGCTCGATCAATCATTCCAATGTGCCAAAAAACATTGGAATTATTATTGCAATTTTGCCAACGATTAAATATTCAAAATAATTTGTTGAGTGCGGATTTAATTTTGAGTATTGGTCTTTGGATTAGTTGCCTACTTTATGATCATAAGAAGCCCGAAATTGGTTGGAAAATTTAATTTTAATAATTTTTAAATTAATTATTTTAGATGTTTTTATGCACAAAATTGATTCTCGGCAGGACTCATTTAAAAAGGAAATTATTTGTGGTGAAGAAATTCATTTTCTGAATCCGACCGAAATTGATGAGGTAACATTTAAATTTCATTAATTAATTTCCTTTAACCTATCATTATTTTAAATAAAATAATTTTTGAATTTTGCAGACAATTTTGGAACGAAAATATATGGCCGCAAAATGGCTTGCCCCCTTGATTGATTGCCTCTTTCGGTCGGATCGCCAAATTGCACAGCAACCAATGTTCATTTCAGTCCAACTTCTTTTCATCCCATATTTACGTTCAAATTCACTTTATCAGGTTTAGAATGGATATTTTTAAATTAAATTATTTAAAATTTGCAGAAACTTGGTGCCGCATTATTTGCCCAAGCATGGGCTCAATATTCATATTCAATGGTTGAACAGAAAAATCAAATGAAATTAGAGGACAATTTAAAGGAGGCCAACGGATTTGGGCCAATTCCATACATTTTGGCTAAAGAATTGGAACAACAATTGTCGAATACCGCATCAAATAAACTTTATGATGAAGTAATTTTATCAATTTTAAAACAATTAAATTTTAATATTTTTAGGTTGCAGTTTTGGTCAATTCACTGAGCAAAGAATGCAATGAATTTCAACAATATTGCGTCCGAAAAGGTGTTCCCAGGGAGGAGTTGGTTCATTTGAATCAAGCAAATTCAATGGAGGATATTGTTTTGTGAGTTTTTTTTTTTTTTATATTTTAATATATTGGTAATTCCCATTGCCGGAATATTCCTTAACAAAAAATTTTTAAAAAATTCTTAAACTAAATAGGAATATGTTGTTAACCCAATACCCAACACACTTAACTTTCTGACCAATTGTTAGTTAAATTATCTTCGGTATTAACAGTATCATTTTTAGTGTTTTTAGCCTAAATCTGTAGAGTAAAGTGTATAAAAATACATAAAAGTGACAAACAAGCTCGAAAAAAATTATAGCCTCGAAGAGGATTCGAACCCGCCACCTAAATTTTACAAAAAAAGCATCAACCCACTAAGCTAAAAATGTCGTTTTTAGTAAGTAGGTTCATTCTTCTTTATAAATCCTAACCAGAGCTTAAATCTAAACCAAATGAGATAAAATTATTTAAATGCTCATTATTAAATTACACAAAATTTTATTTACAGTTCATCATTCCAAAATTGTGAAGGCCGATTGCGAAAAGCAGAAGATAAACAAGCATTGACGGCCAGGCATTCAAATGTGATGGAATTGATTCAGAGGACAAAATTGGGCGTTAAAACCTATACAAAGTAATTTGATGTCTTTTTTATTTTAATTTACTTTAATTTTAGTCGTGTGAATGCATTGATGTCATCGGCAATTTTCCATTTTTCCCATCTCATTCCATTGCCCATTCAATTAACCCCGCTGATTAAACCATTGATGGAAGCATTGGAATTGGTTTTTTTTAATTAATTTAATTTTATTATATTTTCTAATGAGAATAAATTAATTTATTCAATGAAAAAATTAAATTTCCCTCTTATGGGATGAAAAATAATCATTTTTTTAAGTGAGACTTATAATAAAAATTAAGATTTAGCCACTAAGGCTTAATTGGTGTAGTGGTAGAATCCTTCCTTTAATGATTGAAAGGGAGGAGTTCAATTCCCTGCCGCGGTAAATCATTTTTTAGGCTTTAACCAGAGGATTGGCTTTAAAAAAGCTAGATTTTTAATCAATTATGGTCTCAAAAATGTTAATTTTACTATTCGAAAATTTATGGATAAATTCAATAATTTTTTTATTATAAAAATTCCATCCACATTTATTTTTAATTATTTAGGAAAATAATTCCCTATTGGCTGAAGAGCTGTTGACAAATGCATTCGTTTCATTATTTGAACAAACTGGTCAACGGGAGCCCTGTCCACATGCAAAAATATTAAAGCAACTTTCAACTGGATTGTCTCAATGCGAAAATTATTCACCGAAACCAACAAATTGGTTAAATATTTTTACAAATTTAACAAAATAAATTAAAATTTTAGGACAAATGAAAATTCGAAATATTCAATTTTAACAATGAATTTACTCGAATCCGCACCAAAAAAGGCAACAAAAGCAAAAAATTGTGAATTGGTTTTGAGAAAAATTTGTCACAAATTTGGCAATTCTTTGAATGAAAAATGCCCTGAAATATTGCAAGGACAATGCGCATCTTTGGAAGAATCGGGAGAGGGCAAAAATATTGAGGTTTAATTTTCAAATTTATTTAATTTTTTAATAATTTTTCAGCCTTTTTTGATTCGATTAAATTATTTTCGAACAATTTTCCCTGCCATCTCAAATTCCAATGTTCGGTTGGCACTCATTAATGAGAAAATTAAACCAAAAATTGGAAAATTGATGGAATTGTTGATGAACGAAAATCCAGCAATTCGATTCAGGGTAAAATTTTAAAAAAATAATATTTTTAATGTTAATTTTTTTAGATAGCTCAATTTATTGCTGACATTGCGGCAATCCACCTCTGTTCAATGTTAAAATTAATTTATAAACCGTTGAATAATATGATTTCCGGTTGGTTTTTTAATCGTATTTAGTGGGAAAAATTCATTAAAAATAAATTAAAAATATTGTAAAAATTATAATGCTGAAATTAATTAAATATTTTAAAAATTTAATTAAATTAATTTTAAAAATTTTAATTTAAAAATATCAAAAATTTAACTCATTGAAAAGTCCAATTCCCCTGCGGAATTGGAATTTGTGGAATAATTGGAAGTCTCCATCAAATGAGGCCATTTCCAATCCACCTTTTCATAAAACAAATGTCCCACTTTTTTGTGGAGGACTACTTTGCATATTCCTGATCGCAGGGTATTGTCCCTATGGGATGAGGACCTATGGGAAAAACCATGCAAAAAACAATCCAAAAATAAATTAATTTAATTTAACAAAAATAAAAAGGAATTAAAACTTATTTGATATTTATAGGTGAACTCTCATCTTCCGAATTTGCCCGCTGTGGGGCCGTTGAATTGCTGATTAGGATTGCTTTAATTGGCGATAAATTGTTGGGCCTTGTGGCCTTATTTGGCCAACTCGCATTGAGAACAATCAGTGATAATATTGAAGAGGTAAAAGTGGGAAAATTACACATTTATTTATTAATACCCCAAATTCACACAGATCCGTAACGGTGCTGCATTTGCATTCCGCCAATTGGTCATTCTTTTGCCCATTGAAAATGTAACAAATAATTAACAACTAATTTTTAATTAATTTTTGCAGAAACAAAAACATTTTCTGAAAGAATTGGCCGAATGCGATGTTCCAGAACTCTCTTTGGCATATCAAAATTCATTCTCACTCATCGATGTGTTGACTTCGCCAGGGAATTTGCCAAAATTACGGCAGGAAGAAATTCCCGGACTCAAAAAGGATATTTCATTACGTGGCTATCAATTGGAAGGTTTTAATTATTTTTTTAAAAAATTTATTTGTCAAATTGAAGGAATCACTTGGCTAACTTTCCTTCATCAATTTGGCCTAAACGGAATTTTGGCTGATGACATGGGTCTGGGCAAAACATTGCAAGTTCTTTCATTGCTTTCTTGGCAATATGGACGGCAACAGGTTTTGTATTTTTTTTTATCAAAAAATGGCACTAAAATAATAATTTGAGTCAAAATCCGTGGAAAAAATTTTAAAAAGTATTAAATTATTGCTAAATTTTATATATTTTAACATGATTTTTATCAAAATTAATTCGATTTTAAATTTAAGATAATTTTTAAAATATGATTTAAAAAATCAACAATTAATAAATAAATCAAAAAATCTGACAATATTTTTGACAATTTATTTAAAAATTATTCCATTATTAATTCCCATTAAAATTTTAAATAAATTTCGAATTTTTAGCATTCCCAATCTCATTCTCCAACTTTGGTGGTTTGTCCTCGAACATTGGTTGATCATTGGTGCAAAGGTTAAAATAAAAAATAATTAAATAAATTAATATTGAATTTAATAGAATGGAATTCATATTTTCCAAACAATGAACAAATTTTGATAATAAAATTGTCAAATTGGAAGGAAAAAACAATGAAAAATGGTGGAAAATTCATTTTGGTCATTTCTTACGAAGAATTGCGAGGGAATCGAAAATTAATGTAAATCAAATTTGAATTAAAATTAATTAATAAATTTAAAGTGAACTCCATTGGAATTATGTGATATTGGATGAGGGACATTGCGTTCGCAACCCAAATAGTCAACTTTTTGAAGTGGTTTGCGCCCTTCGATGCGCCCATCGACTCATTCTTTCCGGCACTCCAGTGCAAAATTCACCGGCGGATTTATGGGCACTTTTTACGTCAGTATTAAAATAAATTCATTTTCATTTATTTTTTTTTATTATTTAGTTTTTTAATGCCCGGCTACCTGCTGACTCGTTCCCAATTCCAATCAAAATATATGCGACAAATTATGGCATGCCGAAATCCAAAGGCCAATGAACAACAAATTAAGGTGAATTCTCCAATTAAAAAATTAATTTAAAATAAATAATTAAAGGATGGTGAAAAGGCACTTCAACTTCTCCATAAACAATGTCTTCCATTTGTGATGCGCAGACTTAAGATAATTTTATTTAAATTTAATTATAATATATTTTTCCTTTTTTACTCAGAAGTTTTAACGGAATTACCTGAAAAACAAATCCAGGATCGACTTTGTGAATTGAGCCAATTGCAGAGATTAATGTACCAAATTGTTGTTGAACATTGTTCATTGGCCAAAGAAAAGTCGGTCGCAATTGATGAAACTCATAAGGAGAAAGGTACCCGGATTTTATTTATTTAATTAATTGTAAAAATCAATTCATTTTTTTTTATTTTCCAAAATTTAATAATTTTTAAACTATTATTAATTTATTTTAAATGTTATTAATTAATTAAATTTATTTACAGCTTCTTCATTCACTCCACTTCAAGCTTTACACATTCTTCGAAGGCTCGTCGATCATCCATCGTTGGTTTTGGATCAAATTACAAAAACTGTGGGACAAAAAACACAAAAATTGCTTGCCCAGAATGGATTATATGAAAAACCATTGGTCAGTTAAAAACAACTTTTAAAAATTTTCGAATGCAAAAATTTAATTGGCTTAATTTTTCCGAAAATTTTGAATTAATTCTACCAGAAATTTTTTTTATTTTTTCTAAAAATAATCACATTTTATTTGTAAATATTAACTGATTAAATTCACTGTAAAATTTTTTAGTCTCCGGAACAATCTGGAAAAATTCGTGCATTGCGTGAATTGTTAGCCGAATGCCAAATTGGTGGAAATGAGAGCGGTGGCAGCGGTTTAATTTGCAGTGAAATCGGCAACAAAAAACGCAACAAAAAGGAACAACGAGAGGAAGAACAATTAGAGGAGAAGGAAGGTAAAATGGGAAAATAAAAATAAAATTAATTTAAAAAATAATTAATTTATTCTTAGCCGCCGTTAATGATTTACTTTCGGATCCCCCGATTAGTCCACATCGAGCATTAATTTTCTGCCAATGGAGATGCGTTGTTGAGGTAATAAAAATATATTTTTAAATAACGAGTGCATAGCGCGGGTTAGTCTAATGGATTAAAGCTTTGAAAGATTTATTGATGAGGTCGCGGGTTCGAATCCGCGATTCAAATAATTTTTATTTTATTAATTTTTACTAAAAAATAATTTTAAAATTTCTTTTTTATTAAAAATTTATAAATATTTTTTTCAGTTACTCACCAATTTATTGGATGCTGGATTTTTTGGCACTGGCATCAGATATTTACGCTTGGATGGTTCCATTCCACCTGGGGACCGGCAAACAATTGTTGATCGATTCAATGCGGACACATCCATCTCGTTGATGCTGCTCACAACGCAGGTAATTCCAAAACAATAATTAAATTTAAAATATAATTTAATAATTGAAAAATTGCACCTTTGATTTTTTGGAATAGGTTTGGTGGTATTTTAAAAGATGAATTCTGGTGAAATATTCGACAAAAAAATTGAATTTTTTGGATGAAAATTTAATAGAAAAAATTCACAAAAAATATGCAATTTTTTTCCATTATTTGTGCCATCCTTGAATTCCCAAAAAAGCCACCAAAATTACCCATCGGCAAAATTTCTACAATATTATTTTTTATTTATATTTGCCAATTTAGATTGGCGGTGTTGGTCTCAATTTGACTGGGGCTGATGTGGTCATTTTCATGGACCATGATTGGAATCGTACGTTTTTTTTATATCCAATTTTTACTATAAATTTATCATTTTTTGCAGCATTTCGTGACCTTCAAGCAATTGATCGTGCCCATCGACTTGGCCAACAAAAGACGGTCAATGTGTATAGGCTAATCAGGTAAATTTGTTTGATCAATCTTAGGCCTACGGTTTGAGTATGGTTAGGTTTAGGTTGTATCAAAAATTTTTTAAAAAATTTGAACCCAAATAGAAGGGGACCCTTCACTTTTGTAAAATTTAAGTCACAGATTCGAATCCATTCAAATGGTGATATTTTTCGGACTTTGTAAACACTTATTTTTTATATACTCTACCGTACATTTCTAAGTTAATACCGTAATTCCGAAAATAATTTTTTTCTGTTTCAGTCAAGGAACGGTGGAGGAGAAGGTGATGCGTCTGCAGAGGTTCAAGGCCGACACAGCAAATGTAATTAAATTAACAAATTGATAAATAATAAAAAATTAAATAAATTAATTGATTAAAAATAAATTAATTAAAAATAAATTAATTAAAAATAAATTAATTAAATAATTAAATATAAAATTAAATAAAAAAAATTAATATATTAATATTAATTTAATAAATTAATTAAAAAATAAATTAATAAAAAATTAAATAAATAATTAAATAAAAAATTATATAAAAAAATTATAAATAAAAAAAATAAATAAATTTTATTAAATAAATTAATTAAATAAATTAAAAAATTAAATTAATTAATTAATTAAATTAATAAAATAAATAAATTAAATAAAAAAATTAAATTAATTAATTAAAAATAAATTAATTAAAAATAAATTGATTAAAAATAAATTAATTAAAAATTAATTAATTAAAAATAAATTAATTAAAAATAAATTAAATAAATAATTAAATATAAAATTAAATAAAAAAATTAATATATTAATATTAATTTAATAAATTAATTAAAAAATAAATTAATAAAAAATTAAATAAATAATTAAATAAAAAATTATATAAAAAAATTATAAATAAAAAAAATAAATAAATTTTATTAAATAAATTAATTAAATAAATTAAAAAATTAAATTAATTAATTAATTGAATTAATAAAATAAATAAATTAAATAAAAAATTAAATTAATTAATTAAAAATAAATTAAATAAATAATTAAATAAAAAATTAAATAAATAATCAAATAAAAAATTATATAAAAAAATTATAAATAAAAAAATAAATAAATTTAATTAAATAAATTAATTAAATAAATTAAAAAATTAAATTAATTAATTAATTAAATTAATAAAATAAATAAATTAAATAAAAAATTAAATTAATTAATTAAAAATAAATTAATTAAAAATAAATTAATTAAATAAATTAATAAATTAAAATTAAATTAATAAAATAAATAAATTAAATAAAAAATTAAATTAATTTATTAAAAATAAATTAAATAAAAATTAAATAAATAAATTAATTAAAAATAAATTAAATAAAAAATTAAATAAAAAAATTAATAAATTAATTAAATAAGTAAAAAAATAAATAAATTAAGTAAATAAATTAATAAATTAATTAATTAAATTAATTAATTAAATAAATAAATAAAAATTATTTTAAAAAATTAATAAATTAATTAAATAAATTAATTATTCTTATTAATTGCTCTAACAAATTTAGGCCCTGGTCGGTGCCGACAATCGTTCGCTTATCTCAATGGCCTCCGATGAACTGCTTGAACTTTTTGCATTGGGAGATGGAATGGCGGCGGATAGGCCAAAAGCAGCAAAGAAGGCAAAATTGTCATTGGGTGAGGAAACAGCAACAACCAATTTGGACTCACTTTGGGGCAATTCGGTAGAGGAAGAGGATGGAATGGACGACCAAATGGAGCAATACACCGAACAGCATTCAATCCAGTCATTTTTGAAAAAATCAGAAAAATTGTGATAATTTAATGAATTTATTTATTTATTTGTATATTCTCTAATAAAACCCATAAAAAATTGTTGTAAAAATGCTTTATATTATCAAAGATGAATAAAATATTAATAAAATGTCAAATGCGCCCACAGAGTGATTTCCGATTAAGCCTCTTTGCAATTGGTTCTCTTTTTTATTATGTTCTCTCTTTTCCTTTGTTGCCTTTTTGTTTTCGTTTTCGTTGATTTGCATGAATTGAATAGAAATCGAGTATACTTAACTAGTCTAAGATTTGCTCGAATATAAATATATAGAATATAAGTAGAATATAAATAGATTATAATAGAATATAATATAAAAATAGAATATAATATAAAATATAAATAGATTAATATAAATATAATAGAATATATAGAATATAAATAGAATATAAATAGATTATAAAAGAATATAATATAAAAAGAATAGAATAGAATATATATAGGATATAAATTATAAATATATAGAGTATATATAGAATATAAATAGAATAGAATAGAAATATAATAGAATAGAATATAAAAAGAATATAAATAAATTATAATAGAATATAAAAATATTATAATAGAATATAATATAAAATAAATAGAATAATAGAATATAAATAGAATAGAATAGAATATAAATATATAGAATATATATATATTATAATAGAATATAATATAAATAGAATAGAAATGAATATAAATAGAATAGAATATAATTATATAGAATATAAATAGATTATAATAGTATATAAATATAAAAAGAATAGAATAGAATAGAATATAAATAGAATAGAATAAAATAGAATAGAATATAAATAGAATATAAATAGAATATAAATAGAATATAAATAGATTATAATAGAATATAATATAAATATAATAGAATATAATATAAATAGAATAGAAATATTATAGAATAGAATATAAATAGAATATAAATAGAATATAAATAGATTATAATAGAATATAATATAAATATAATAGAATATAATATAATATAAATAGAATAGAAATATTATAGACTAGAATATAAATAGATTATAAAATAGAATATAATATAAATAGAATAGAAATGAATATAAATAGAATAGAATATAATTATATAGAATATAAATAGATTATTTATAATAGAATATAAATAGATTATAATATAATAGAATATAAAATTGTTATAATAGAATATAATATAAATAGAATAGAATAGAATATAAATAGTATAGAATAGAATATAAATAGAATAGAATAGAATATAAATAGATTATAATAGAATATAAAATAAAATCTTACTAATTATAAGCTAAAATATATCAAAAATTTAGGCCTGAATGTTCAGCCATTTTTTAGCTATGAATTTTTAAAAATTTTCAAAAAATAGGAATAAAGGGGGAAATTTCAAAAATGAATTTTTCAAAATCGGCCTGGGTTTTCATTCTCAAAATTTTTGATAAAATATTAATAATAATAAGCTAAAATATATCAAAAATTCAGGCCTGAATGTTCAGCCATTTTTTAGCTATGAATTTTTAAAAATTTTCAAAAAATAGGAATAAAGGGGGAAATTTCAAAAATGAATTTTTCAAAATCGGCCTGGGTTTTCAGTCTCAAATTTTTTGATAAAATATTTATAATAATAAGCTAAAATATATCAAAAATTCAGGCCTGAATGTTCAGCCATTTTTTAGCTATGAATTTTTAAAAATTTTCAAAAATAGAAATAAAGGGGGAAATTTCAAAAATGAATTTTTCAAAATCGGCCTGGGTTTTCAGTCTCAAAATTTTTGATAAAATATTAATAATAATAAGCTAAAATATATCAAAAATTTAGGCCTGAATGTTCAGCCATTTTTTAGCTATGAATTTTTAAAAATTTTCAAAAAATAGGAATAAAGGGGGAAATTTCAAAAATGAATTTTTCAAAATCGGCCTGGGTTTTCAGTCTCAAAATTTTTGATAAAATATTTATAATAATAAGCTAAAATATATCAAAAATTCAGGCCTGAATGTTCAGCCATTTTTTAGCTATGAATTTTTAAAAATTTTTCAAAAAATAGCAATAAAAGGGAAAATTTCAAAAATTAATTTTTCAAAATCGGCCAGGGTTTTCATTCTGAAAATTTTTGATAAAAAAATTTATAATAATAAGCTAAAATATTTCAAAAATTCAGGCCTGAATGTTCAGCCGTTTTTTAGTTATGAATTTTTAAAAATTTTTCAAAAATAGGAATAAAGGGGGAAATTTCAAAAATGAATTTTTCAAAATCGGCCTGAGTTTTCAGTCTCAAAATTTTTGATAAAATATTAATAATAATAAGCTAAAATATATCAAAAATTTAGGCCTGAATGTTCAGCCATTTTTTAGCTATGAATTTTTAAAAATTTTCAAAAAATAGGAATAAAGGGGGAAATTTCAAAAATGAATTTTTCAAAATCGGCCTGGGTTTTCATTCTGAAAATTTTTGATAAAAAATTTATAATAATAAGCTAAAATATTTCAAAAATTCAGGCCTGAATGTTCAGCCGTTTTTTAGTTATGAATTTTTAAAAATTTTTCAAAAATAGGAATAAAGGGGGAAATTTCAAAAATGAATTTTTCAAAATCGGCCTGAGTTTTCAGTCTCAAAATTTTTGATAAAATATTAATAATAATAAGCTAAAATATATCAAAAATTTAGGCCTGAATGTTCAGCCATTTTTTAGCTATGAATTTTTAAAAATTTTCAAAAAATAGGAATAAAGGGGGAAATTTCAAAAATGAATTTTTCAAAATCGGCCTGGGTTTTCATTCTGAAAATTTTTGATAAAAAATTTATAATAATAAGCTAAAATATTTCAAAAATTCAGGCCTGAATGTTCAGCCGTTTTTTAGTTATGAATTTTTAAAAATTTTTCAAAAATAGGAATAAAGGGGGAAATTTCAAAAATGAATTTTTCAAAATCGGCCTGAGTTTTCAGTCTCAAAATTTTTGATAAAATATTAATAATAATAAGCTAAAATATATCAAAAATTTAGGCCTGAATGTTCAGCCATTTTTTAGCTATGAATTTTTAAAAATTTTCAAAAAATAGGAATAAAGGGGGAAATTTCAAAAATGAATTTTTCAAAATCGGCCTGGGTTTTCATTCTGAAAATTTTTGATAAAAAATTTATAATAATAAGCTAAAATATTTCAAAAATTCAGGCCTGAATGTTCAGCCGTTTTTTAGTTATGAATTTTTAAAAATTTTTCAAAAATAGGAATAAAGGGGGAAATTTCAAAAATGAATTTTTCAAAATCGGCCTGAGTTTTCAGTCTCAAAATTTTTGATAAAATATTAATAATAATAAGCTAAAATATATCAAAAATTTAGGCCTGAATGTTCAGCCATTTTTTAGCTATGAATTTTTAAAAATTTTCAAAAAATAGGAATAAAGGGGGAAATTTCAAAAATGAATTTTTCAAAATCGGCCTGAGTTTTCAGTCTCAAAATTTTTGATAAAATATTAATAATAATAAGCTAAAATATATCAAAAATTTAGGCCTGAATGTTCAGCCATTTTTTAGCTATGAATTTTTAAAAATTTTCAAAAAATAGGAATAAAGGGGGAAATTTCAAAAATGAATTTTTCAAAATCGGCCTGGGTTTTCATTCTGAAAATTTTTGATAAAAAATTTATAATAATAAGCTAAAATATTTCAAAAATTCAGGCCTGAATGTTCAGCCGTTTTTTAGTTATGAATTTTTAAAAATTTTTCAAAAATAGGAATAAAGGGGGAAATTTCAAAAATGAATTTTTCAAAATCGGCCTGAGTTTTCAGTCTCAAAATTTTTGATAAAATATTAATAATAATAAGCTAAAATATATCAAAAATTTAGGCCTGAATGTTCAGCCATTTTTTAGCTATGAATCAAAAAATAGGAATAAAGGGGGAAATTTCAAAAATGAATTTTTCAAAATCGGCCTGGGTTTTCAGTCTCAAATTTTTTGATAAAATATTTATAATAATAAGCTAAAATATATCAAAAATTCAGGCCTGAATGTTCAGCCGTTTTTTAGTTATGAATTTTTAAAAATTTTTCAAAAATAGGAATAAAGGGGGAAATTTCAAAAATGAATTTTTCAAAATCGGCCTGAGTTTTCAGTCTCAAAATTTTTGATAAAATATTAATAATAATAAGCTAAAATATATCAAAAATTTAGGCCTGAATGTTCAGCCATTTTTTAGCTATGAATTTTTAAAAATTTTCAAAAAATAGGAATAAAGGGGGAAATTTCAAAAATGAATTTTTCAAAATCGGCCTGGGTTTTCATTCTGAAAATTTTTGATAAAAAATTTATAATAATAAGCTAAAATATTTCAAAAATTCAGGCCTGAATGTTCAGCCGTTTTTTAGTTATGAATTTTTAAAAATTTTTCAAAAATAGGAATAAAGGGGGAAATTTCAAAAATGAATTTTTCAAAATCGGCCTGAGTTTTCAGTCTCAAAATTTTTGATAAAATATTAATAATAATAAGCTAAAATATATCAAAAATTTAGGCCTGAATGTTCAGCCATTTTTTAGCTATGAATTTTTAAAAATTTTCAAAAAATAGGAATAAAGGGGGAAATTTCAAAAATGAATTTTTCAAAATCGGCCTGGGTTTTCATTCTGAAAATTTTTGATAAAAAATTTATAATAATAAGCTAAAATATTTCAAAAATTCAGGCCTGAATGTTCAGCCGTTTTTTAGTTATGAATTTTTAAAAATTTTTCAAAAATAGGAATAAAGGGGGAAATTTCAAAAATGAATTTTTCAAAATCGGCCTGAGTTTTCAGTCTCAAAATTTTTGATAAAATATTAATAATAATAAGCTAAAATATATCAAAAATTTAGGCCTGAATGTTCAGCCATTTTTTAGCTATGAATTTTTAAAAATTTTCAAAAAATAGGAATAAAGGGGGAAATTTCAAAAATGAATTTTTCAAAATCGGCCTGGGTTTTCATTCTGAAAATTTTTGATAAAAAATTTATAATAATAAGCTAAAATATTTCAAAAATTCAGGCCTGAATGTTCAGCCGTTTTTTAGTTATGAATTTTTAAAAATTTTTCAAAAATAGGAATAAAGGGGGAAATTTCAAAAATGAATTTTTCAAAATCGGCCTGAGTTTTCAGTCTCAAAATTTTTGATAAAATATTAATAATAATAAGCTAAAATATATCAAAAATTTAGGCCTGAATGTTCAGCCATTTTTTAGCTATGAATTTTTAAAAATTTTCAAAAAATAGGAATAAAGGGGGAAATTTCAAAAATGAATTTTTCAAAATCGGCCTGAGTTTTCAGTCTCAAAATTTTTGATAAAATATTAATAATAATAAGCTAAAATATATCAAAAATTTAGGCCTGAATGTTCAGCCATTTTTTAGCTATGAATTTTTAAAAATTTTCAAAAAATAGGAATAAAGGGGGAAATTTCAAAAATGAATTTTTCAAAATCGGCCTGGGTTTTCATTCTGAAAATTTTTGATAAAAAATTTATAATAATAAGCTAAAATATTTCAAAAATTCAGGCCTGAATGTTCAGCCGTTTTTTAGTTATGAATTTTTAAAAATTTTTCAAAAATAGGAATAAAGGGGGAAATTTCAAAAATGAATTTTTCAAAATCGGCCTGAGTTTTCAGTCTCAAAATTTTTGATAAAATATTAATAATAATAAGCTAAAATATATCAAAAATTTAGGCCTGAATGTTCAGCCATTTTTTAGCTATGAATCAAAAAATAGGAATAAAGGGGGAAATTTCAAAAATGAATTTTTCAAAATCGGCCTGGGTTTTCAGTCTCAAATTTTTTGATAAAATATTTATAATAATAAGCTAAAATATATCAAAAATTCAGGCCTGAATGTTCAGCCATTTTTTAGCTATGAATTTTTAAAAATTTTCAAAAATAGAAATAAAGGGGGAAATTTCAAAAATGAATTTTTCAAAATCGGCCTGGGTTTTCAGTCTCAAAATTTTTGATAAAATATTAATAATAATAAGCTAAAATATATCAAAAATTTAGGCCTGAATGTTCAGCCATTTTTTAGCTATGAATTTTTAAAAATTTTCAAAAAATAGGAATAAAGGGGGAAATTTCAAAAATGAATTTTTCAAAATCGGCCTGGGTTTTCATTCTGAAAATTTTTGATAAAAAATTTATAATAATAAGCTAAAATATTTCAAAAATTCAGGCCTGAATGTTCAGCCGTTTTTTAGTTATGAATTTTTAAAAATTTTTCAAAAATAGGAATAAAGGGGGAAATTTCAAAAATGAATTTTTCAAAATCGGCCTGAGTTTTCAGTCTCAAAATTTTTGATAAAATATTAATAATAATAAGCTAAAATATATCAAAAATTTAGGCCTGAATGTTCAGCCATTTTTTAGCTATGAATTTTTAAAAATTTTCAAAAAATAGGAATAAAGGGGGAAATTTCAAAAATGAATTTTTCAAAATCGGCCTGGGTTTTCATTCTGAAAATTTTTGATAAAAAATTTATAATAATAAGCTAAAATATTTCAAAAATTCAGGCCTGAATGTTCAGCCGTTTTTTAGTTATGAATTTTTAAAAATTTTTCAAAAATAGGAATAAAGGGGGAAATTTCAAAAATGAATTTTTCAAAATCGGCCTGAGTTTTCAGTCTCAAAATTTTTGATAAAATATTAATAATAATAAGCTAAAATATATCAAAAATTTAGGCCTGAATGTTCAGCCATTTTTTAGCTATGAATCAAAAAATAGGAATAAAGGGGGAAATTTCAAAAATGAATTTTTCAAAATCGGCCTGGGTTTTCAGTCTCAAATTTTTTGATAAAATATTTATAATAATAAGCTAAAATATATCAAAAATTCAGGCCTGAATGTTCAGCCATTTTTTAGCTATGAATTTTTAAAAATTTTCAAAAATAGAAATAAAGGGGGAAATTTCAAAAATGAATTTTTCAAAATCGGCCTGGGTTTTCAGTCTCAAAATTTTTGATAAAATATTAATAATAATAAGCTAAAATATATCAAAAATTTAGGCCTGAATGTTCAGCCATTTTTTAGCTATGAATTTTTAAAAATTTTCAAAAAATAGGAATAAAGGGGGAAATTTCAAAAATGAATTTTTCAAAATCGGCCTGGGTTTTCATTCTGAAAATTTTTGATAAAAAATTTATAATAATAAGCTAAAATATTTCAAAAATTCAGGCCTGAATGTTCAGCCGTTTTTTAGTTATGAATTTTTAAAAATTTTTCAAAAATAGGAATAAAGGGGGAAATTTCAAAAATGAATTTTTCAAAATCGGCCTGAGTTTTCAGTCTCAAAATTTTTGATAAAATATTAATAATAATAAGCTAAAATATATCAAAAATTTAGGCCTGAATGTTCAGCCATTTTTTAGCTATGAATTTTTAAAAATTTTCAAAAAATAGGAATAAAGGGGGAAATTTCAAAAATGAATTTTTCAAAATCGGCCTGGGTTTTCATTCTGAAAATTTTTGATAAAAAATTTATAATAATAAGCTAAAATATTTCAAAAATTCAGGCCTGAATGTTCAGCCGTTTTTTAGTTATGAATTTTTAAAAATTTTTCAAAAATAGGAATAAAGGGGGAAATTTCAAAAATGAATTTTTCAAAATCGGCCTGAGTTTTCAGTCTCAAAATTTTTGATAAAATATTAATAATAATAAGCTAAAATATATCAAAAATTTAGGCCTGAATGTTCAGCCATTTTTTAGCTATGAATTTTTAAAAATTTTCAAAAAATAGGAATAAAGGGGGAAATTTCAAAAATGAATTTTTCAAAATCGGCCTGGGTTTTCAGTCTCAAAATTTTTGATAAAATATTAATAATAATAAACTAAAATATATCAAAAATTTAGGCCTGAATGTTCAGCCATTTTTTAGCTATGAATTTTTAAAAATTTTCAAAAAATAGGAATAAAGGGGGAAATTTCAAAAATGAATTTTTCAAAATCGGCCTGGGTTTTCAGTCTCAAAATTTTTGATAAAATATTAATAATAATAAACTAAAATATATCAAAAATTTAGGCCTGAATGTTCAGCCATTTTTTAGCTATGAATTTTTAAAAATTTTCAAAAAATAGGAATAAAGGGGGAAATTTCAAAAATGAATTTTTCAAAATCGGCCTGGGTTTTCAGTCTCAAAATTTTTGATAAAATATTAATAATAATAAGCTAAAATATATCAAAAATTTAGGCCTGAATGTTCAGCCATTTTTTAGCTATGAATTTTTAAAAATTTTCAAAAAATAGGAATAAAGGGGGAAATTTCAAAAATGAATTTTTCAAAATCGGCCTGAGTTTTCAGTCTCAAAATTTTTGATAAAATATTAATAATAATAAGCTAAAATATATCAAAAATTTAGGCCTGAATGTTCAGCCATTTTTTAGCTATGAATTTTTAAAAATTTTCAAAAAATAGGAATAAAGGGGGAAATTTCAAAAATGAATTTTTCAAAATCGGCCTGAGTTTTCAGTCTCAAAATTTTTGATAAAATATTAATAATAATAAGCTAAAATATATCAAAAATTTAGGCCTGAATGTTCAGCCATTTTTTAGCTATGAATTTTTAAAAATTTTCAAAAAATAGGAATAAAGGGGGAAATTTCAAAAATGAATTTTTCAAAATCGGCCAGGGTTTTCAGTCTCAAAATTTTTGATAAAATATTAATAATAATAAGCTAAAATATATCAAAAATTTAGGCCTGAATGTTCAGCCATTTTTTAGCTATGAATTTTTAAAAATTTTAAAAAAATAGGAATAAAGGGGGAAATTTCAAAAATGAATTTTTCAAAATCGGCCTGGGTTTTCAGTCTCAAAATTTTTGATAAAATATTAATAATAATAAGCTAAAATATATCAAAAATTTAGGCCTGAATGTTCAGCCATTTTTTAGCTATGAATTTTTAAAAATTTTCAAAAAATAGGAATAAAGGGGGAAATTTCAAAAATGAATTTTTCAAAATCGGCCTGGGTTTTCAGTCTCAAAATTTTTGATAAAATATTAATAATAATAAGCTAAAATATATCAAAAATTTAGGCCTGAATGTTCAGCCATTTTTTAGCTATGAATCAAAAAATAGGAATAAAGGGGGAAATTTCAAAAATGAATTTTTCAAAATCGGCCTGGGTTTTCAGTCTCAAATTTTTTGATAAAATATTTATAATAATAAGCTAAAATATATCAAAAATTCAGGCCTGAATGTTCAGCCATTTTTTAGCTATGAATTTTTAAAAATTTTCAAAAATAGAAATAAAGGGGGAAATTTCAAAAATGAATTTTTCAAAATCGGCCTGGGTTTTCAGTCTCAAAATTTTTGATAAAATATTAATAATAATAAGCTAAAATATATCAAAAATTTAGGCCTGAATGTTCAGCCATTTTTTAGCTATGAATTTTTAAAAATTTTCAAAAAATAGGAATAAAGGGGGAAATTTCAAAAATGAATTTTTCAAAATCGGCCTGGGTTTTCATTCTGAAAATTTTTGATAAAAAATTTATAATAATAAGCTAAAATATTTCAAAAATTTAGGCCTGAATGTTCAGCCGTTTTTTAGTTATGAATTTTTAAAAATTTTTCAAAAATAGGAATAAAGGGGGAAATTTCAAAAATGAATTTTTCAAAATCGGCCTGAGTTTTCAGTCTCAAAATTTTTGATAAAATATTAATAATAATAAGCTAAAATATATCAAAAATTTAGGCCTGAATGTTCAGCCATTTTTTAGCTATGAATTTTTAAAAATTTTCAAAAAATAGGAATAAAGGGGGAAATTTCAAAAATGAATTTTTCAAAATCGGCCTGGGTTTTCAGTCTCAAAATTTTTGATAAAATATTAATAATAATAAACTAAAATATATCAAAAATTTAGGCCTGAATGTTCAGCCATTTTTTAGCTATGAATTTTTAAAAATTTTCAAAAAATAGGAATAAAGGGGGAAATTTCAAAAATGAATTTTTCAAAATCGGCCTGGGTTTTCAGTCTCAAAATTTTTGATAAAATATTAATAATAATAAACTAAAATATATCAAAAATTTAGGCCTGAATGTTCAGCCATTTTTTAGCTATGAATTTTTAAAAATTTTCAAAAAATAGGAATAAAGGGGGAAATTTCAAAAATGAATTTTTCAAAATCGGCCTGGGTTTTCAGTCTCAAAATTTTTGATAAAATATTAATAATAATAAGCTAAAATATATCAAAAATTTAGGCCTGAATGTTCAGCCATTTTTTAGCTATGAATTTTTAAAAATTTTCAAAAAATAGGAATAAAGGGGGAAATTTCAAAAATGAATTTTTCAAAATCGGCCTGAGTTTTCAGTCTCAAAATTTTTGATAAAATATTAATAATAATAAGCTAAAATATATCAAAAATTTAGGCCTGAATGTTCAGCCATTTTTTAGCTATGAATTTTTAAAAATTTTCAAAAAATAGGAATAAAGGGGGAAATTTCAAAAATGAATTTTTCAAAATCGGCCTGAGTTTTCAGTCTCAAAATTTTTGATAAAATATTAATAATAATAAGCTAAAATATATCAAAAATTTAGGCCTGAATGTTCAGCCATTTTTTAGCTATGAATTTTTAAAAATTTTCAAAAAATAGGAATAAAGGGGGAAATTTCAAAAATGAATTTTTCAAAATCGGCCAGGGTTTTCAGTCTCAAAATTTTTGATAAAATATTAATAATAATAAGCTAAAATATATCAAAAATTTAGGCCTGAATGTTCAGCCATTTTTTAGCTATGAATTTTTAAAAATTTTCAAAAAATAGGAATAAAGGGGGAAATTTCAAAAATGAATTTTTCAAAATCGGCCTGGGTTTTCAGTCTCAAAATTTTTGATAAAATATTAATAATAATAAACTAAAATATATCAAAAATTTAGGCCTGAATGTTCAGCCATTTTTTAGCTATGAATTTTTAAAAATTTTCAAAAAATAGGAATAAAGGGGGAAATTTCAAAAATGAATTTTTCAAAATCGGCCTGGGTTTTCAGTCTCAAAATTTTTGATAAAATATTAATAATAATAAACTAAAATATATCAAAAATTTAGGCCTGAATGTTCAGCCATTTTTTAGCTATGAATTTTTAAAAATTTTCAAAAAATAGGAATAAAGGGGGAAATTTCAAAAATGAATTTTTCAAAATCGGCCTGGGTTTTCAGTCTCAAAATTTTTGATAAAATATTAATAATAATAAGCTAAAATATATCAAAAATTTAGGCCTGAATGTTCAGCCATTTTTTAGCTATGAATTTTTAAAAATTTTCAAAAAATAGGAATAAAGGGGGAAATTTCAAAAATGAATTTTTCAAAATCGGCCTGAGTTTTCAGTCTCAAAATTTTTGATAAAATATTAATAATAATAAGCTAAAATATATCAAAAATTTAGGCCTGAATGTTCAGCCATTTTTTAGCTATGAATTTTTAAAAATTTTCAAAAAATAGGAATAAAGGGGGAAATTTCAAAAATGAATTTTTCAAAATCGGCCTGAGTTTTCAGTCTCAAAATTTTTGATAAAATATTAATAATAATAAGCTAAAATATATCAAAAATTTAGGCCTGAATGTTCAGCCATTTTTTAGCTATGAATTTTTAAAAATTTTCAAAAAATAGGAATAAAGGGGGAAATTTCAAAAATGAATTTTTCAAAATCGGCCAGGGTTTTCAGTCTCAAAATTTTTGATAAAATATTAATAATAATAAGCTAAAATATATCAAAAATTTAGGCCTGAATGTTCAGCCATTTTTTAGCTATGAATTTTTAAAAATTTTCAAAAAATAGGAATAAAGGGGGAAATTTCAAAAATGAATTTTTCAAAATCGGCCTGGGTTTTCAGTCTCAAAATTTTTGATAAAATATTAATAATAATAAGCTAAAATATATCAAAAATTTAGGCCTGAATGTTCAGCCATTTTTTAGCTATGAATTTTTAAAAATTTTCAAAAAATAGGAATAAAGGGGGAAATTTCAAAAATGAATTTTTCAAAATCGGCCAGGGTTTTCATTCTGAAAATTTTTGATAAAATATTAATAATAATAAGCTAAAATATATCAAAAATTTAGGCCTGAATGTTCAGCCATTTTTTAGCTATGAATTTTTAAAAATTTTCAAAAAATAGGAATAAAGGGGGAAATTTCAAAAATGAATTTTTCAAAATCGGCCTGGGTTTTCAGTCTCAAAATTTTTGATAAAATATTAATAATAATAAGCTAAAATATATCAAAAATTTAGGCCTGAATGTTCAGCCATTTTTTAGCTATGAATTTTTAAAAATTTTCAAAAAAATAGGAATAAAGGGGGAAATTTCAAAAATCAATTTTTCAAAATCGGCCTGAGTTTTCAGTCTCAAATTTTTTGATAAAATATTTATAATAATAAGCTAAAATATATCAAAAATTCAGGCCTGAATGTTCAGCCATTTGTTAGCTATGAATTTTTAAAAATTTTCAAAAAATAGGAATAAAGGGGGAAATTTCAAAAATCAATTTTTCAAAATCGGCCCGGGTTTTGAAAAGATAATTAATTTATTTATATATTCCCTAAAAACCACAAAAAATTGTTCTAAAAATGCTTTATCGGAGATGAATAATAATATTTTAAAAAATGAGCAGAATTTAAGTGCCAAATGCCCCAGGCTGATTTCTGATTATTGATTAATTAATCCCTCTTCTTCGCAATTGGATCCTTTTTCTTCTTATCTCCTCCCTTTTCCTTTGTTGCCTTTTCATTCTTCTTTTCGCCACCACCACTTTTTCTTGAAGCAAATGGCAATCGAAGTAGCCAAAGGAATGCGCGAATCAACAATTTGAATGTCCAAAGGAGGATGTAAAGTGCCAATAAAGTTGTGCCCAAAAGGAAAAGTACCACGTCGACAAGGAAATACTGTTGAAATTATTGTAAGAAAATTAATAAAAAATCAATTATTTTACTTGGAATATGTTCAACTCATCGGCACCCGATCGTGAATGGGGCACTTCCTGATGGCGAATGATGAATTCCACCCAAAAGGCGGAATGATTCAATTCGGTATAGGGCACATCAATGAGCATATCCTATAAAGATAATTCATATGAGATAATATTTGTATTTTAACGGTTTTAAACCGGTTTAGGTTTGTATCTAATGGGTTTAGAAGTTTAAAAATATGATTTTCGGATCCTCCATAGCTGATTTACTATAAGAAAAATTCATTTTTAGATCAGAAAAATCAAAAGACAGAAAGATATAGCTCATTAAACTTTTTATGGTTTTAAACCGGTTTAGCTTTTTATCTATTGGGTTTAGAAGTTTAAAAATATGATTTTTTGATTCTCCATAGTTGATTTACTATAAGAAAAATTCATTTTTAGATCAGAAAAATCAGAAGTCGAAAAGATATAGCTCATTAAATTTTTATGGTTTTAAACCGGTTTAGCTTTTTATCTATTGGGTTTAGAAGTTTAAAAATATGATTTTTTGATTCTCCATAGTTGATTTACTATAAGAAAAATTCATTTTTAGATCAGAAAAATCAAAAGACAAAAAGATATAGCTCATTAAATTTTTATGGTTTTAAACCGGTTTAGCTTTTTATCTATTGGGTTTAGAAGTTTAAAAATATGATTTTTTGATTCTCCATAGTTGATTTACTATAAGAAAAATTCATTTTTAGATCAGAAAAATCAAAAGACAAAAAGATAGAGCTCATTAAACTTTTTATGGTTTTAAACCGGTTTAGCTTTTTATCTATTGGGTTTAGAAGTTTAAAAATATGATTTTTTGATTCTCCATAGTCGATTTACTATAAAAAAAATTCATTTTTAGATCAGAAAAATCAAAAGACAAAAAGATAGAGCTCATTAAACTTTCTATGGTTATAAACCGGTTAAACTTTTAATCTAATGGGTTTAGAAGTTTAAAAATATGATTTTCGGATTCTTCATAGTCGATTTACTATAAGAAAAACTCATTTTTAGATTAAAAAAATCAAAAGACAAAAAGATATAGCTCATTAAACTTTCTATGGTTATAAACCGGTTTAACTTTTAATCTAATGGGTTTAGAAGTTTAAAAATATGATTTTCGGATTCCGCATAGTCGATTTACTATAAGAAAAATTCATTTTTAGATTAGAAAAATCAAAAGACAGAAAGATAGAGCTCATTAAACTTTTTATGGTTTTAGACCGGTTTAGGTTTGTATCTAATGGGTTTAGAAGTTTAAAAATATGATTTTCGGATTCTACATAGTCGATTTACTTTAGAAAAATTCATTTATAGATTAGAAAAATCAAAAGACAGAAAGATATAGCTCATTAAACTTTTTATGGTTTTAGACCGGTTTAGGTTTGTATCTAATGGGTTTAGAAGTTTAAAAATATGATTTTCGGATTCTACATAGTCGATTTACTTTAGAAAAATTCATTTTTAGATTAGAAAAATCAAAAGACAGAAAGATAGAGCTCATTAAACTTTTTATGGTTTTAAACCGGTTAGCTTTAGAAGTTTAAAAATAGATTAATTGGATTCGCAATTTTTTAAATCTTTGATAAATGTTACAAATTGTGAAGAAAAATTCACCTGGAAAACCAACATTTCCTCCTTGTAAAATTTGATATAAATTCGATGGAAAGCCGAAATGAATTGTTGTTTGCTTGGCCTTTTCACATCCAACATTAGGCCAGATTGACGAGCCGTGACCCTCAACAAATTGTCTCTGGCAAAGGCAGTCAGTGGCCAACCAATTACGGGCACTCCATGCCAGACACTTTCAATCACACTGTTCAAACCTATAAAATTATTATTTTGGGAATTGAAGGTAAAATATTCTCTCCGAATTGACCTCCATGCGAAAGGTGGCCTTTGCATTTCGGATGTGCTAAAATAATTAAATTATGCAAATTTATTCCAAAAATATGGGCAATTTTACCAAGAATTTGTTGTTGTGGAAGCCATTCGGTGGTGAATAAATTTTTAGGTGGATCCTTCAACGCTGGTCCATTGTATTGCCAAGCGAATCGAATATCGTTGAGCTCACGAATTGCGCCCAACAAATTTTCCTTTAATATTTTTTATTTGAACTAACAATCATAGATTAATTATAATTAATATTTTATAATTTATATAATTCAATGATTTTATTATTGTAATTTGTTAAATTTTTCAGTTTTTTTATAATTTTACAATCCCTTTCCGGAAAGAAAAGTGCAATTACAATTCCGGAAAGAAAAGTGCAATAACAATTCCGGAAAGAAAAGTGCAATTACAATTCCGGAAAGAAAAGTGCAATTACAATTCCGGAAAGAAAAGTGCAATTACAATTCCGGAAAGAAAAGTGCAATTACAATCCGGAAAGAAAAGTGCAATTACAATTCCGGAAAGAAAAGTGCAATTACAATTCCGGAAAGAAAAGTGCAATTACAATTCCGGAAAGAAAAGTGCAATTACAATTCCGGAAAGAAAAGTGCAATTACAATTCCGGAAAGAAAAGTGCAATAACAATTCCGGAAAGAAAAGTGCAATTACAATTCCGGAAAGAAAAGTGCAATTACAATTCCGGAAAGAAAAGTGCAATTACAATTCCGGAAAGAAAAGTGCAATTACAATCCGGAAAGAAAAGTGCAATTACAATTCCGGAAAGAAAAGTGCAATTACAATTCCGGAAAGAAAAGTGCAATTACAATTCCGGAAAGAAAAGTGCAATTACAATTCCGGAAAGAAAAGTGCAATTACAATTCCGGAAAGAAAAGTGCAATTACAATTCCGGAAAGAAAAGTGCAATTACAATTCCGGAAAGAAAAGTGCAATTACAATTCCGTAAAGAAAAGTGCAATTACAATTCCGGAAAGAAAAGGCAATTACAATTCCGGAAAGAAAAGGCAATTACAATTCCGGAAAGAAAAAATTACAATTACAATCCTTTGTAAAACATTTTAATTATAAAACTTAGTTTTTTACAATACAATCTTTCTAGAAAACTTAATTAAAAATTTGTCAGCAACTCTATTTCTAGATTATCAAGGAAATTGGAAAATGAAATGTCTAAGATCAGTGGGATATTTGTTTGATTAAATCATAAAATGAAGTAAAAAAATACTCACAATAACTTCGGGAGGTGCTTGAGACCATTGAATGGAAAAACCGCTGCTAATCAGAATGAAACCGCGTTCTTCACCAGATCCATTCAGGAATTCAGCCAATTGCTAAATTAAATAAATTAAAATTATTCATTTAATTTCAATTTTATGGTATTCACTTTATCGCCTGTGGCCCATTTGGTGCTTTGATTTTTGCAATGAAGGCCACCGACAAAATTGACCCGAGGCACTAAAAAATATGGTTGATTTATTATAAATTTAATGTGATGTGGAGTACTATATGGCCGGGCAAAATCAAAAATTGGAGGATGATTGACGAAATTGATGCTGGCATTCCTCTCCAGCGTGAATGAATCCGGCACTTGACGTGGGAAATGTTTCTGGAAGGAAAATTTATTAAAAAAAATTTTATTTTAAAATTGAAAAAAAATTCTAAGATTGAAAAATTGAAAAATATATTAAAAATTGAAATATGTAGTAGGCAAAGACCTCAAATAATTTGTCCATCCGTCGGAGAATGATATGCTGATGGATGTATAATTCACGTAAATAGGCCAACATATTGTAGGCACGCTCCCAAAAACTCAATTCATCTGTTAAACTATTGAGGAAATAATTGGATAAATGAGGCGATGATAATACACAAACCCAGTGCCGGGCACAGGAATGTACGAAGGTGGACTTGGACTTTGGTTTGCCCATGCCGATTCCGTTCTCAAACCGGTCATTGACCAATAGACAAAAAGTGACTTTTGGAGTCCGGCATTGAGCAGGGCACACGGATTGTAAAGATCATCGACCTAAAAATGGATACGGTTTTTAATTTGCCAAATAAATTACTAAAATTGCCGAAAAATGAGTACATAACGCTAAAATAATTATAATGGCCTAATAAGGGTTTGTACTACATTCATAAATCGAATACCATTGGATAATGGATAGAGCTGATCCGAAGGAATCGAAGGGTATATAATTTATTATCGTTTTGTCAAAATTAAATGGTATTAAACGGTCTAAACCAATTTTGGTTCAATGGTTCAGAACTAAATTGGAATCGATTATTATATCCAAACTAAATCACAATCAAATGATACGCCTTGACGAGATAAATCGATAACTCCAAGGTTTATGGGTCTGGGATAAGTTTCTAAACGGTTTAAATTCTTTCGACATTTTCAATTTTTCGGCAAATTAAATATCCCTCTTTAACCGACCACAACAACTGCGAATTTCCTCTCCACCAATTGGTCGAAAACTTGTCGATGTGCCCGGTCAGCCAATACATTTCGGCACAATTCCAGAGAGGCCAACCATCCATTTGGCTTTTCCACTGGTTGCCAGAAACCTTCGCGCCAAATTTGCTCGGCCGAATTAAGCTGGACTTGGCCATTTTTCAATGAGAGGGCAGATACGCTTTGAACATTTTTAAGTTGAATAAAAATTTCTTCAACACCTTCCGGCAGTGGAATTTTATGCTGAAAAATGAAAAATAATTAAAAATCCTGTTAAAAAATAATTTTGCTCCCAGGGGGTTTGAACCCTCGACCTATTGGGAGAAAAATCAAGCTCACTACCACTATGCCACCAAGTACACTAATAAAATTCATAAATTCCTATAAAAATTAAATAATCCATCAAATAAAATGTTTTGATTTGTACAATACCGGTTTTAGGCCATATTCAAGCCATGTGACTGAATGATTTCGGCGCAACAATTCGGCAGCCAATTCCCGCATTGTAAAACGATGCACTGGACTAAGCCAACTGGGCGAAATCAAAACATTCGCACAAAATATTGGGCCAATTAATGAAAGGGCCAAAAATAAAATGGAGGCGAATATTTTGGCAAACATTTTTGCTAAAATTTTTAGTAAAATTTGACCGAATTTATGAAATTTCCTTTGGAATAATTTAGCCAAAAATAAAATAATAAAATTGAGGCAAATTTTTATCAATTTGACTAGCAAATAAACAAAATTTTTGCTGATAAAAAATTAAAAACATTGGGGAAATGGAGGAAAATGAGGGACACGAATGAACATTGATTTTCCGTAGGTTTCTCTGAGCAAAATGGGGCAAAGTGGAAGTTGGCTAGAGCAGGCATGACCACGGCTACAATTTTTCTATAGCCGTAGCCGTTTTAGCCGTGGCTATTTCATAGCCGTAGCCGCCCGTAGCCGCCTATTTTTTGAAATTTTATAGCCGTAGCCGCCCGCGGCTAGCCGCGGTTAGCCGTATTTTCGAAAAAAAATTTTTTGGTCAAAAAATTTTTAAAAAAATAGTCCAGAAAAGAAAAAATAGGCAAAAAATTATCCCGCTGGGAAAAATTTGCAAATTATTTACCAAAAATTTTAAAATAATGGCAAAAATTTGTAAATTAAAAAAATAATAAATATTGATGGAGGGATTTTTATGAAAAAATCTCCAAAAAATATAAAATGTGTAATGGCGGCTATTTCGCGGCTAGCCGCGGGTATGAGGTTCATAGCCGTTAGCCGCCCGTAGCCGTCAAATTTTTAAAATTTATAGCCGTTAGCCGCCCGTAGCCGCGGCTAGCCGCGGCTAACCGCGGCTTAGCCGTAGCCGTGGTCATGCCTGGGCTAGAGGGGAAGTCAGTCAACCAGGGAATTGGTCGGGAAAGGGACATTGAATACTTGGGGGCTCTAATCTTCACCTCTTTCATACTTTGTGTGCCCTTATAAAATTGTTTGGAATGTAGTTTATAATTTGCAAAAATTTTTATTTTTTCTATTTTATTTTGTGTACTTTTTTGATTTTAGAATATTTCTTTTGAAGATGATGGGGACGAAATTGGAGGGAAATTAAATTAAATTAAAATGTTCGCGCACTTGGCCATCAAAAATGGGGACATTTTTTGGCAAAATTAAAAATTCAAGTAAATGTTATCGTCCATCATTTCCCCTTCGGTTGGCCTGTGGACGGTTTTCGATTTCCACGGGAAGATGCCATTATCGCCCGGTCAATTCCATTTGCATTGTTCAACAATTCCAACATTGATGATGAATTTTTCGGGGCACAGGATGTGCCAGCTTCTCCTCCACCAATTTCGCCTCCATCCGTGCCAATGCCACCACCCCCATCGCCCTCTCGCCATTCATTCAGCCAATATGTGTTCACTTCACCTTTGCCTTTCACCTTCACAATGCCCCTTTTGGTTAGCCGATATTTTTGCACGCCCATCAACATTCGCGCAGTCGATTCGCTCATTTGGATTTGATTTGGTGCCGCATTGCTTTGCATTCGGGAGGCAAAATTTACCTGGAAGGACGGGAAGCCTTTTATTATCCATTTTATTACTGATGACTGATGAGGCATTTCTTATATTTTAGAAGCAAATCATTTGTTGGCCCATGGCCTTAATCCATTCCCAAATCAAATTTTATTAAATAACAGGGTAAGAATTTTGAAGCTAAACACTGTGTCTAGCAAATATTATTTTCCTGGACTTATTTAGCTTATTAGAACAAGCTTTCGTTGGCTTTTAGCCTTTTCTTCAGCCATAGCACTTCTTTAGCCTATGCCCTAATGACTTTTAGCAGAGACCACTTAAAATTAATCCACAAATTAAAATCATTCAATATGTTCCCAATTTTGGCATTTTCCTTCTATATTTTAATGGCTCCATGCTCCACCCCTTTCCATTACCGTATCCCCAAAGAGACAATAGCGCGGCGCCTTGATGCCAATGACGCCGGCGGCAATTGGCCCACAATGGAATCCAATTCGCAATTGCAATTTCCATTCTGGGAAATTGGCCGCTTTATACGTGTAGGATGCCTACGGATTATATTTAAATTATTTTTTTTATTTATACTAAAATTTTACTTCACGAAATTCCAACGCAACTTCGGAAATTTCGAACACATGACGATTCTCATTTTCACTAGGCACACCCGATGCCACCATATAGGTCTGGAAATAGAAATAATAATAAAAATATAATTAAATATGAAAAATTAGAAGGAATGGAATAATTCGCAGAGTAAAATGAATTAATTTTTAGAATTTACATTTAATTTTTAACTTTTAAAGCAAATTATAGGCTGAAATAAGAAAATGGAATAACTGTTTATTTTTGGCATATAACTCAGGGAGGCAATGGCCAATCTGAAAAGCCGATATACCATTTGAAAGGCCTGAATTTCCTCAACAAAAAGGCATTATTAAAAATTTTTATTTCTGAAAAAATCGGGTGAAAAAAGTTTTTTTACAAGAATTTGATTGAATAATATTTCTTTTAAATAATCTAAGTTAAAATGAAATTAAAATAAGCCACTTTGTAGAGGGCACTTTAAGCTTTAAAATGACATATTGCCTCCCCTGAATGGCTTCAGCCTCGCTGAGCTATGGGCCAAAAATCAATGCAGATATTCTGCGAATTTTCCTCAACAAAGAAATGTTCCTCTAACTTCGCCAGTTGTTTCCACTTTGTAGGCATCATGATTACGGATGATCGTGTCAAATGTGGAGAATACTTGGTTCAGGAATTCGATCACTTGATTTGGTGGGAATTTGCTCAGGACGGTGGCAAAATCCACAAGTTGGCAGAAGAGAACGGTGGCACAATCGTAGGAACGAGGCTCCACCCCCTTTTGTTCCTTCAATTGTTTTGCAATTGATGGAGGCAACATTTCGTGCAAAAGGCGTTCCGTTTCCTCTCGGGCCACTGCCAATTCCGCACTTCGCTGGGCCACCAATTTCTCCAAATTCAGTGCATGTTTTTCGTTCATTCGCCGCATTTGGTCAATTAAATTGCCTTGGCTTGCTTGGAAAACGGTGGAAAACACCTGGGAGAGTTGGCGCAATTTTGGCCTCAATTCCGGATTGCGTTGCCAGCAAAGTTCCATTGCATCCACCAACTAAAATAAAAAAATAAATTTAAAATTATTGGCACAATTCAATACATACTATAAAGGGGTGGGCAGAGATTAGGCCCCCATAACTTTTGAAGCAATAATCCATTTTCGACTAATTTAGTGTTTTTTTAAATAGTAATTTTTGATTATTAAATGGAATAATTGAAAAATAAATTGGTTCAACCATCGGAGAAATATGCTACCAAGAATAAATTTGATAATTTTTCACCAATTTCCTATATATTTTTGGCCATTTCTCCGTGAATTTTGAGCCAATCTTTTTGATTTCTATATCCCCTTCCCATCAAGCCATTTCTTACCGGCTTTTCCTCGGGCAAAGTGTTCTCCAGGATTGGCTTCAAATTTCGTCGTTTCACCTCCTCGATGATTTCCTTCGGACTCAGCGTTGTCCGCTCATATGGAGCCAACCGAAACAGAATATGGTACATGACCATGCCCAAACTGTACACATCGCCCAATGTCGTGCCCCGGGGATATTCTCTTCCGTAGGAAATGTCCGTCAAATTTTCGGGCGAAACCGTCAAATATGCTTAAAATTTAAGGATTTGGATTTATTATTGTGAGCATTTTCAAGGAAAAAAGCATCATTTTTGCCTCATTAATGAGTTTTCACTGTCATTTTAGGCCATAACTTTTGAATTTTGTATTCAATCTAAATAAGCAATATATCATTTTGAAGAGGAGAATTAGCAAAATTGATTGACAAATTCATTAAAAAAAATAATAAATATGGTTATTACTAATTAAAATTTTGTATTTTTATTTTACAATTTTTCAATACAATTTGAACATTAATTTAACAAATTATTATATTATTTAAATTTGCCATTTTCTGCTCTTTAAAATGGCATAATTTTAATTAAAATTGGCAGCTATATTCAAAAGTTATGGCCTAAAAACCTTGATCCACCCCTCCCTTCACCCCTCCCTAGTCCACTCACTGGTCAATGGGATCAATTCAATCAATTTGAGCTGTTCCTTCTCGATGGCCCTGTTCAGCAGATTGCATATCCCAAAATTGGTCAATTTGAGTACCCAATTCGAGTCGATCAGCACATTTTGAAGGCTCAACATTCCATGAAAGCCAATGGCGGATTTATGCAAATATTGGATGCCCTTGAGAATGTCCCGAAGGAAGGCCGAACGAAATGTATTGTCCAATTGAAAGTCCAAATCATTGATATAATCTTCCAAAGTGCCACGTTCCACCAATGAGTGGCACAAATAGAAACTGAAATAATGTGGAATTTACTTAAATCCGCATATTTTCGTACGGGATATTTCAATACTTGCATTTGGCCCACAGCTCAATTTGGAAATGACTAATTTGTGAAGGCCGATTTACCGTTTTCAAGCTCAAAATGTCCTATAAAAAGTGGCCTATTTTAATTTTAAGTTACATTCTTTGCCTATAATTAACTCGAATTTTTGGAAGAAAAGCCAGTTATTTTGCAAATTATTATAAATTTTTGAAAAATTAGCCACTTTTTAGAGGACATTTATTGTTTTGGAAAGACATATCGCCTCCAAAAATTTGTTGCTTCCTTGTTGAGTTATGGGCCATAAGCCAATGTAAGTATCGATTATCTTTCGCCATTCCCCTTTCTCCCCATTAACGATTGAGAAAATCCCTCTGTGCTGGCAAACATCCACCCACGCAATTAATAATTTGTGAACCCACCGATCCCCGTCATTGTAGCAAATGCCCATAAATGTGGTCAAATTGTCATGGCTCAACCGCTTAATTTCATAAATGAATCGCAAATCCGCTTTGTCCCAGTTGATTTTGCGCATTTGGCGAAGAACAATGAATTCCGCTTTGTTCGTTCCAATCAAGGCATAGGCCTGCAGCTGCCTTCGCTTGCTCCATGCTCCCTCTTGGCCAAGTCCTGTTGCCTTCCCTTTTGACTGTGAATTTGCCGGAGGTAATTGAATTTATACAAAGAAATAGGAGAAGAGGGGAGGCGAGATAATTAACTAATTATCCCATTTAAATCTAGGATTTAATTTATAAATTGGTAAGGATTTCCCATGCTAGGATAGGCCATTTATTTTGAATTTAACTAGATATAAGTTTACCTGTTTATTCTCAATGACTTTCAATTGTTGGCGCCCAATTTTCCAATGCATTCGAAAGACATCCAATCGTTTTCTATGTAAGAGAAGAGAAATCAATTTAGTAAATTCCCATATTTATTTTGTATTTAAAAGTGTCCAGGTTCTCCCATTTCAAATCCCTCCTTTTTTTCAATAAACCAACTTCCGTTGGATCACGTAGAAAATGACAATGCCAAGAACGACGAGGAGAAGGACGACACCAAGGGCGATAAAAGGCGCTGAACTTGCGCATCCACTGTTCGCATAAAAACATTGGGACGGGGATTTGGCCCTTTGCGCTTTCCACATATCCTCCGACCCTTGGGCCGTCTCTAATTGGACTTCAAAGCATCCAAATTGAGTGCATCCGGAGGCGGGAGTAGGGATGGAACGAGCCAGAAAGGCAAGTAAAAATCCACCATTGGCCGGAATGAAATGGAATGCAAATTGATGGATGGAAGCAGGCCATCCATCCAATTGGAGTTGGCCAAATGCGCCTATGAAGGAGAATTGAATCCCTCCCATTGGTTTTTGTATACCTTGGAATGTTTGAGAGCGTAAATTGGCTACAAATGATGATTCTGTTGGATTAGGGCCAATCCAGGAAGAGGGCGATGGTGAAAGAGAGGTGCCAAGGCAAAATCCATAGCAAGCATTGTATGTGGAAAGGAGTGCCAAAAAGTTTGACTGAAACTGTACACGGAATTATTTCTCCGAATCCCAAGTAATAAATTAAAATATTTAGATCCTTTTAAGTATTTTCAAATTTATAAAAAAAAGCAAGAACTTATTACCTTTTTTGAATGCAGTAATCATAAACTAATTTCCCTCTGCCATTTCTTTAATTACAAATCAGAATTCTTTCCGGAATGAAAATCAGAATTCTTTCCGGAATGAAAATCAGAATTGTTTCCGGAATGAAAATCAGAATTGTTTCCGGAATGAAAATCAGAATTGTTTCCGGAATGAAAATCAGAATTGTTTCCGGAATGAAAATCAGAATTCTTTCCGGCATGAAAATCAGAATTGTTTCCGGAATGAAAATCAGAATTGTTTCCGGAATGAAAATCAGAATTGTTTCCGGAATGAAAATCAGAATTGTTTCCGGAATGAAAATCAGAATTGTTTCCGGAATGAAAATCAGAATTGTTTCCGGAATGAAAATCAGAATTGTTTCCGGAATGAAAATCAGAATTGTTTCCGGAATGAAAATCAGAATTCTTTCCGGAATTAAAATCAGAAAATTGTTTCCGGAATGAAAATCAGAATTCTTTCCGGAATTAAAATCAGAATTCTTTCCGGAATGAAAATCAGAATTGTTTCCGGAATGAAAATTACAATTTCGAAAAGAAAAAAATAAAAAATGGAATTTGACAAAAAAAAATAGAAAATGAGTTCAATAAAACGATCATTCAAAATACCAAAAATGTTAAAATATTGTGGCATATTCTTCTATTTTTCTTACCATTTTCAGTCCCTTTTGTTCAATTTCCTTCTCCATAATGGGCCCCCATTCAGCTTCATGTGGTGAGAGTACGGCCAGTCCGCCGGCAGCAATTTGTTCGCGCAAAGATTGTCCATTCCCTGAACCATTTATGCATGCATCCAATGGAGTTGGGCAAATGAGCAGAATCATGTAGGATTGAGAACCGCCCAAATCTCGGACTTGCAAAGAGTTGAGAATGGAGGCAAGCTGCCCAAATGAGCAGTCGATGGCCAGCACTATAAACGGGTTTTAGAAGGATAGATGAATAGGCTTAATAAGTAATAAAAACATTTTTTGCATATTAAAGTCTTCCAAATTAAAGGAAAAAATTATTATGAGGATTGATCCTCAAAATTAAGAATTTATGTTTCCCCATTCGCTTGCACATTTTGTCGGTGATCTCATTTGTTGTTGTGCTTGGTTCACACTGTCTCCACTGTTTTCGTCCACCTCCACTATACGTACACTTAACCCTTGGCCAATTGTTTCCAACAAAGTGCGTAAACTCGGCCAAAGTGGCGGCTTCTCAATGTCCACCGCCTTTGGGCCAATCATTAAAATCTGACAATAAATCATCTAAATCGCAAAATTTTGGGCGGTAAAAACCTGCGTTTGATTCAATTGCGCCATTAATCGGATAATGGCCCATCCCATGGCCACCACATTTATATCGGTGCTATGTACCACAGTTGGGAACAATTCCCGTCTGAACAATTCCAATGAGGAGCCGGCCCGATTCAAAATTGGCATTCGCCAAAAATAGCCAAGACGACCCAGTTCTCGAGCTTCCTCAACGCATCTGCTCGAAATTAGCGCTTGAATTTGTTGCCGAAAATATAGTTCCGCGGCATTGATTGTGCCAAATGAACTGCTTCGATTTTGATTGGCACTTGGGTAGGGCAATGCCCAAAGTGGGCCACAGCCCGAGGAAACATTCATAAGCCTAAAATTGATAAGAAAATGCCATTTTTGGTTCTGTTTCTCACTGAATTTCCTCGCTGGTACATTTCCCGGCCGCTTTGGCATCCGCCAAACCCCTTTGGCATAAATCAACCAAAATTGGGTCCGATTCGATCAAACCCAATTTGATGAGCCCAATGGCGGAATCAAAGCAAAAGAGGGAAAGCGTCAACAATGATGGCCAACAAAACATGGCCAATAGGGGGATGGGATTTGATGAGTGACGGGGAGAATGAGGAGTCGAATGCCTTTGGGGACGACAACCACAATCCCTCACTAATTGTGAGTGCCACATTATTATTGGTGGGGAGGCCGGATGCCAATTACCTGCTTCCTCCCCTCCTCCGCCATATTCGGTTGCCTTGGCCAATGAATGGGAAGGGGATTAGTGGAGAAGAGGCTCTTTTGAAGTTCCGAAATATGACAATTGCTTAATTTTGGCACATAGCTCAGCAAGGCATTACCAATCTTGAAAAGCTATATAGCATTTGAAAGTCCAGAGTTTCCTCTACGAAATGGCTATAAACTTGTCTTAATTATAAGCAAAAGTAAGGAGAAAATTTGATCTAAAATGATGGCATGCATGGTTGGAAATTCAATAGAATTCCGACAGCATTTTAATCCCAGAAGATCATCAGTATTTGTTTAATATTTTTAATTGTTTTAAAATAAAATTCATCATTCATTACCAATTTTTAAAATAAATTTACCTTCACTCATAGTTTGGCAATTTTTTTCTATTTTCATCCATTCCAATTTACCAATCCCCCAATTATGCCTGTCAAAAAGTATAATCCAATCATACTTTTCCGCCATTTGTCATTTGCCATTCCACATTTCACGCCGCCTTTTTTCCAATTTCACCCAACCCACATTTGTTTGCGGTTGCCAAGGTGGCAGCACGCATTCCCCCCCCCCCCCCCCCACAAGCACATTTCAAAACAGCCGCCTTCCTTTCTTCTTATTGCGCTTTTCCAATTAATTGTGCCATTTCTTCATTTTTTTTTAAATTCCCCCAAGATATTCGACAATCCCATTCATTCCATCCCATAATTCGCAGTTTCCACTTTCTGCTTCATTTTCCATTCAGCCAGCAGGTAAGATTGAATACCTGCAGTGGTTATTGGCCAATAAATCAGCGAGGCTTTGGCCATTTTTGGAAGGCGATATACCATTTGAAAGGCCTGAGTTTTCTCTATAAAAAAGCTTACTTATAATTAATTTTTAATTTAAGTCTAAAGGATTATAAAAGCCTATTCAAATGATAATGATAATAATTCAAATACTTCAGGGAAAATGGCATTTTTCTCCAAATAATTCAATAAAACAAAAAATGTTTTAAAGCCACTTTTTAGAGGACATTTAGAGCTTTCAAATGGTATATCGCCTTTCCAGATTGGCTTCTTCCTCATTGAGCTATAGGCCAAAAATATAGGTATGAAATCGTCATATTTCTCTTTAGCACATCCTTCAAACAATGCCGCGACATCCAATGCTTCCACTTTTGGGCCATTTTCTCCCCTTCGTGCTCCTCCTCCTTTGCTTTTTCCCCTTCCCCATTTCCGGCCTACAATGTTATTCCGGCCAAACCCAAATGACAGCAGCTTTACCTGCCTCCTCCCAATGCTCTAACGTTTCTTTTTCATGCACCAGATCCATTGATTGGACCAATCAAATTGTGCTTCGTCAATGCCAAACTGGCAATTGCACGGTAATTTTGCTATGGAAAAGAAATGGCAAGGCAGAGTGGATTTAAAAAAGTGGGCCTAATCCTCTAAGTTCATTGCGCCTAAAAAGAGCTTTTAGAATAATTAAATTTCCTGAATTTATTATTAAAGCCGGAAACTATTGGTTCTTTCAATGGAAAAGAATAAAAGTCACATTGTTGAGAATCAGGAAACCTCTGGAAATATTGCAACTGATGGATTGACAAATAGAAATACATTTATTTGATTTTACCGCAGGGTTAAGAATTCCCAAGATAGCACTAATCAGCAGTAATAAATAATAATGATTTATTTTCAACGAAAATTGGTATTAAAAAATGAAACCCAGAATTCACAACAATCATTGATAATTAAATCCATTCAACCCCCAATTCACAGTATCCTAATCAAACGACAATAGCGCAGCCGGGCGGATGCTGGAACAGTTCCACCAATACTCAAACATATTGTTGTGAGTTTGTTGATGGAATTTTGGGAAACAATTTTTAATATTTTTTCAAAGGCTGCTATAGCGATGGATGTAATCGGGCATCACAGATACCCAATGGATCGGCATTTTCCATTTTTGCATTGATCAGTGTGATTGGCGCATTCATTTCCTTCTTCTGGCTCTAATTTAAGCGATGATGGGACAAATGAATTTATAATCTTTTAACCAGCAAAAACCTCCAAATTTGAATATAAAATTTTAATAATTTGTCCAGCATGCAAACTTTTTTAAAATAAATAACACACTTTGGCCATAACAAAATTTTAGTAATGAACCATCAAATTTGGCCAAGTTTTATAGCCATAAAATTGTACAATTTTAGATTTGAAAAATATTAAATAATTTATATTTGTCTGGACAAATTAAATGATTTCCAACATAATTTCCTCCAATAATTAATTTCCCAATTTTATTCTATTTGTTTTTGTCCCCAAAAATTTGTATTGATTAAAAACAACAAAAACATTCGTTTGTTCCAACATTAAAATTTAATGGAAGTGGCCTCAAATGTGCGGCCAAATTCCCTTTCCACTTTGATAGGACAAAAAAATGCACGGGGAATATTTAGGGCGAATGGATGGATGCGAAAATTCGGGAGAATGGAGTGAAAAGAGGGAAAATGTGGAGGGAAAAATGAACTGTCTGCTGATTTTGATTATTATTTTTTTGGCCATTTTCATATTTATTTCCTCCAACAGGAGGGCTGCCTGCCTTAATTTTTCCAATTATTTGCTATTTATTTTTTTTGCTTATTTATTTGGCACTGATGCCTTCGTCCTCATCAATTTCATTGGCGCCAGCCGCAGGTATTCCCCAAGGAATTAGATGGTAAATAAAAACTCAATCTCCATTATAATAATTGTCCGAAACAGGGCATTTTATTACCTGCGATTCAATTCTTGGGTGCATTCTTTTGGCAATAGCTCAACAAAGAAGTAACTAATTCGGGAAGGCGATATACCCTTGGAAAGCTCTGAAAGTCCTCAAAAATGTGGCCTTCTAATTTTTTGATAAAATTAAATTTGTAAAATAAGCGGCTTTTCCCCAAATAATTCGGATTTATTATGCTCAAAGACCTTTAATTTCTCGAAAATTTAGATTTTATAAAATTTAAATAAGCCAACTTTTAGAAGGTATTTAGTGCTTTCAAAGGGTATGTAACCTTCAAAGATTGACAAAAGCCTTGATCAGCTATGAGCAAAAGATTAGCGCCAATGTATTGGAATGCCCCCTACCCCGTAAATGTCCATTATTCATCAATGAATATTCCCTCTGGGATTCTCAATGAATTTTTTTTTGAAGTATTGTCATCAACGTCATCGCCATCATATTTCATTGCGCATCAATGCCTTACGCTGGCTGTGTTAATTTCCGTCAATTTATGCCTTGGCATTACCCTCAGTTGCATTGTCCCATTCTTCCCGGCCCAAGCAAAGGCCAAAGGGTTGGACACGGCGGACATTGGACTCATAATTGGATTCTATCAATTGACTGGGGCATTCAGTGCGCCACTCATTGGAAAATCAGTTGGCGCAAAAATATTCCCAAATATATCTCTTTTAGATGGGCCAAATTGGCCCAAATCGCCTCTTCTCTGGTGGCCTTTGTTTGGCCTCCGTAGCCGTCGCCTCTTTTGGTTGGCTTCCTCACCTTCCTTCCTATTCCACATTTTTTTGTGCCGCATTGGCACTTCGTGCCCTCATGGCATTTGGCTTGTCCGCATACAAATGCAGTCAAACCACTATTTTGGCCCAACAATTCCCATCGAATTTGGCCACAATGTGTGGCCTGCTTGACACATTCTCTGCACTCAGCTATTCCCTTGGCCCATTGCTTGGCTCAATGTTAACACAAATCGGCGGTTTTTCGCTGCCCTTCGCCGCTTTTGGTCTTCTCATGTTTTTGGCCAGTATTTTGTCCATTTGTTTCCTTTCTTATGGCCAATCTTTGCCTTTATCCTCGCCGGTAATTATGCGTTAGCTCACCTCAAAGGCTCAAGTATCAAGCTCAATGCCAGTCTTATTGCCTAGTACTTTGAGCTGGCCTTTTATTATAGCCATTGAAAGATGAGAAGGGACGATTTTCATTCTTTTGGCTATATCTCATCAAGGAAGCAACCATTTCAGGAAGGCGATATGCCATTCGAAAGCCTTAAATGTCCTCTAAAAAGTGGCTTCTCTAATTTTTTGAAACTTAAAATAATTTCTAAAATAAGCAGCTTCCCAACCTCTAAAAAATTTTCACACTCAAGGTTTTCTTTAGAAGGTGGAATTTTATATTTTATAGAAATTTTGAAGCCACTTTTTAAATGAAATTCAGGGCTTTCAAATGGCATAATGCCTTCCCAAATTGGTCGTTTCCTTGTTTAGTTAGGTCAAAATAATTTCCCTGGGATTCAATTGGATATACTCAATTCCTTAATTGTACCTTATTAACGCTAATTAGCCAATTCTAGTGACTAATTGAAGGAAAATGGTGTGAGGTGATTTTGATGAGGGCATATTCATCTGAACCCAGAAAACAAATAATAATATCTTTCGGCTTTCTTAGATTATTACATCGACATCATCAGAGGAAGAAGATTCTGAAAATGATGCCAATTGTTCAATGCGTAAAGTGTTGGCTGTGCCCCAAATTTGGTTGACCATTGTTGGCCTCGGCTCTTTCATGATTTGCTGCTTTTTCTACGATCCATCCCTTGCTGAACATGTTGCCCACGTGGATGGTTCCCCAATGTTGGTTGGCAGTTTGATCAGCACCACCGCATTTGCCAACATGTTTTTCGCCCCACTTTGTGGAATTTTGGTTGACCGTAATCCGGCGAAATTGGCAGAACCAATTATGTTGGCCGGTGCAATTGATGGCATCATTTTTGCCTTAACTCTGGGCCCATCCCCGTTGATTGCCTTCTTTCGACTGTTTGCCATAAATTTGGGCTTAAATGAAACATCAAAATTTCAGTAATCTTCCAATTCTTTTTGTCACTTTTGCCATCCAAGGCATTTCATTGGCTGCGATGAGCACTCCAAGCTTCAAGCATTGCCTTCGAGCAGCAAATTTAGATTCATTTGAGTCAAATTTTTGTGAATTTCCAATATTTTAGGGAACAAGGACTAAACACGAATTCAGCGGGAATTTGTGGATGCATTTCGGGTCTCATCCAATGTTCTATTTCCTTGGGGTCTGTATGAATTTAAATTCCCCAAAATTGTCCAAAATTTGAATTTCCAGTGCCTTCTTTGGCAACACATTTGGCGGATTTTCAGCACAAAAAATTGGCTTTGAATGGACTGCCACATTTGCAGCCGCCTTCCAAATTCCATTTGTGATATCCAAAAAAGTGAAAATATAAATAATTTAAATGTTTTGCAGATTCTTGGTTTGATTTGTTTCAAAGCCCGTAAATTTGCCCCCTGGCCATTTGGGTTAAAAGAGATGGAGCCAATGAGCGGAGAAGAAAGACAATCCAATGAAGAAAGAACAATGAATTCCCATTTAATCAGTGCCATTTGAATTAAATTAGATAAATGTTTTATTAATTTATACATTTAGTCCGATTTCAAATAAATTTTATATACATTGTAGAACTAATTCTGCATCACTAAAAATCCTCAAAATTCATATACCTAAAAATGCTTCTGGAGGGTTGCTTTTTATACATTAGTCTATGATATTTTTATACATTAGTCTTTGCTTTTTATACCTAGCAGAGTTAATTCTGCATCCCAAAAAAACCCTAAAATCCGAATGCTTCTGGAGGCCCATTTTTTCTACCTTAGGATATGATTCCATTTACTCTTTTTATACCTAGTAGAGTTAATTCTGCATTGTAAAAAATCCCAAAAATTCGAGTAACTAAAAATGCTTCTGCAGGGAAATTTTTTCTACCTGACCATTTTATTTTATATATCCTTTTTATACCAAGTTGAACTAATTCTGTATCGGTAAAAAACCCTAAAATTTGAATGCATCTGGAGGGCTGCTTTTTATACATTACACGTTGATTTCATGTATTCTTTTTTACCTAGTTGAGCTAATTTTTCATCGCTAAAAAACCCTAAAATTCTGGTACATTTGGAGACCCATTTTTTCTACCTTACCATTTGATTTTATATATCCTGAGCTAATTCTGCATCGCTGAAAAACTCAAAAATTCAATGCTTCTGCAGGGCCCATTTTTTAGACGTTATTCCTTGATTTCCTATACTCTTTTTATAATATATAGTTAATTTTGCATCACTTAAACTTAAAAACCCTAAAATTCAGGTACCTGAAAAATTCTTTTCAATCAATACCTATATCCTATACCATAATCCATAAGCATAAATAAGTAGACGAAAAATAATGTCTAATAATTAAACCGAAAAATCTATGTGACACGTTTACAACAAACATCTACCTTAATATTGTTTTGTTTGTTTTTGAGCTTTTTCCATTAAATTAATTAACGTCCCAATTCTCAATATATACATACAATTTTTATTTCTAAACAATTAGAATTAGATTTACATCAATAAAATTAAAATTATTTTTTCAGCAAATCAAAAATGGCCGATTTGGATCTATACAGCATTAAAGCAATTCTAATTTTGGACCAAGATGGAAAGCGAATATTAGGGAAATATTACGACAAAGAGACATTTCCACAAGAGAAGGAGCAAACCGCATTCGAGAAGAGCCTTTTCCAGAAAACTCACAAAGCAAATTGTTTGGTTTATTTCCTAATATTCAATTCTAATGATTAAATTTACAGCCGAAATTATTTTGCTCGATGGCCTCATCTGCGTTTATCGTTCAATGGTGGATTTGTTCTTCTACGTGATTGGGAGTGCCAAAGAAAATGAATTGATCCTGCAAAGTGTTTTGAATTGCCTGTTCGATGCAATTGCCACAGTTTTGCGCAAAAATGTGGAAAAGAAGGCCTTGTTTGATCATATTGACATCGCCTTCTTGATTTTGGATGAAATATGCGATGATGGGTTTGTTTTTTTTCATTTAATTCAATTTCAATATTTATTATAAAATAAATTTATAAATTGTAAATTTTTCCTATTAAATTTATCAAAAATATCTCCGTCAAATTTCAGTGTTGTTCTCGAGACTGATCCCCAAGCTGTGGTGGCCCGTTGCGCCTTCAAACCGGATGAGATGATCAATTTTGGTGAGCAGAGTATTTCTCAAGTTGGAATGTCGCTACTTGGATCGGCAAAGGACCAATTCAAATGGTCACTTTTGAAATGAACAAATTTGATGAAATGGAATGGAAATGGGAAGGAAATGACCAATTGAATTTTATTCTATTAATTATTATTATAATTCTGATTTAATTTTGGATGGTTTTGGCACACATAAAATGTTTTGTAAAATGGTTTTATTTTATTTTTAAATTGATTTAAAATTCAATTTTATTTATTTGATAATTTTCGCATTCATTTTCCACTATTTTTCCAATGATTCTATAGAAATGTCAAATTTGGATATTAAAGCAATTCTAATTTTGGACCAAGATGGAAAGCGAATATTGGGAAAATATTACGACAAAGAGACATTTCCACAGGAGAAGGAGCAAATCGCATTTGAGAAGAGCCTTTTCCAGAAAACACACAAAGCAAATTGTTCGGTTTATTTTCCTAATATTCAATTAAAAATTGACAAATTTACAGCCGAAATTATTTTGCTCGATGGCCTCATTTGCGTTTATCGTTCAATGGTGGATTTGTTCTTCTACGTGATTGGGAGTGCCAACGAAAATGAATCGGCACTGCGAGGTGTTTTGGACTACATATCGGATGCAATTTTAAACGATGATGATAGGTTTGTTTTTCTTTTAAAATGTTAATCAAAATTAAATAGGTCAATTAACTTATAATTAATTATACCATAAATTCCAAAAATACACTGACGGATTTCTATTAAAGTATTTTTGGTTCGAATTAATTTATTTCGCCTTCGCCTAGAAATGTATGGTGGAATGTATTAAAAAAAACATACAAATGAGTTAAAAGCACTAAAAAATAACTTCCTTTGAGGGGGTTCGAACACAGCAGGACATAAATTTTTCTAAAGTGAAGGGTCCAAACTTGTCAAAAATTTTCAAAAAAATTTGGCTAAATTTATAAGCCCTAGCCAGATTAAAGCGATTAATTTAATTATACAAAAAATGTTTAAATCAAAATTTTTCACTTCACAAGAATAGTTCTATAATTTATCAAATTTCAGTGTTCTTCTGGAAAATAATGAGCAGAGCACAACCCAAGATGATGGAATGTCATTGCTTGGATCGGCAAGGGAAAAGCAACAATTGATGAGAGAAAAACGAAAACGACCAATTGCCGAAGATGGGGAGGAGGTGGAAAGACGAGCATCCAAAGGGAGGCGAATTCGATATGTGGAAATACCAAAATTGGTGAATTTTTTCCCAGCCACCCCGGAGAGAATAACTTGGAGCCATGAAAGAAGGACGGATCTTTTCAAATCATTGTTTTCATAATTATTTATTCATTTGTTATCATCATTTTTTGTTACTTTTAAATAAAAAAATAAATTGGCAAAATTAAAAGTTAAATAAAATCAAATATTCTTCATTCTTCCAAGTGTCTTTAAGCCAACAATCCAATTGGTTCGTCCTCAATTCCACAGGCATTCACCCCACGAATGAAATTCACGTAGCCATTTTCTTGGCCCCAAGTGTCGCCCCAACTGTTCTTCACAATCCAATATTTCTCTCCCTCGTCCGAAACACCATAGCCAACGACCAAAAGTGCATGAAGGCCGAGAACCTTTAAATTAGTGAATTTAGGGGGAATTATGGACTAAATTTAAAATTTACTCTGTATTTGCATTCAAAATCATCCGGGTGATAGATTCCACTTTTGTATGGCTAAAATTGAGAATTGATTGGAAAATTGAATTAAATTTTGTTTAAACCTTCATGTCAGGAGGAACGGCAATACCTGAAAAAGAATGATATTAATGATAAGATTATTTTCAAAAAAATTTTAAAGTGGATCTTCTCTGAAAAAAAATGTTTTTCCCTACTAGGGATCGAACCTTAGACCAAAGAGACCTAAAAACAAGTAGCTAACCAACTGAACTAACCACTTCTTTCGGGGGCGTTGTTTTAGAATATACTAAGTAGATTAAAGAAACACTTAATCAATAAACTCTCGCAAAAAGGACTAACCAACATTCACTGGGCCAAAATTGATCAACCAATCCAGCATTGAATCCTCATCTGGGTTGATGAAGACGGCCACATCAATTTTGGTCAAATTATCGCTCTTCTCATTCATTCGACACGAATTTTGACGATGAGCCACATAAGGGTATTCCCATTCGGAGACGAGGCCCCTTTCATGGATAAAACTAGAAATTTGGAATTTAAATTAGTAAATAAAAATGAATTTATTGTTCCCACTTGAATGCCTTATCCTCATTTCCTCCTTGACAAGCATTGTTCTCCAAATTGCAATCTAAAAATTCACAAAATGTTTAATAATTTGGAGTATTTACCCAAAAGTTCCTGTTCCGAAAGGCTCCTCAATTTGCCATGAGCAACGGCGTAAGCAGATTCAGTTGTTGCCTTAATTCACAATGATTAACCCAAATTTTAAAATTATTTATTGATTTTTACCACAGCGGCAAATGCCCAACATGAACCACAAAGACCTTAAAAAATATTGTAAAAATTGAACAAAACCCTCATGCCTTACCTTGTGCTTTCACCGGTGTCACAACTCCTTTGTCTCGCCAATCAAAATGGGATGGATATTCCTTGATTTCATCTTGGCTGAGTTTAGTAAAATTCATTTTTTTGATGAATTTTGCCGTTTCTCGTCGCTTCTTGAAATGATCCAATGGCAAAAGCATCTTTAAAAATATGTGGTTTGAGCGAGATCATAATTTATTCATTTACCTGCCGCATTTCCTCATCCGACCAATCTGCCATTCCATTGATTCCGTAGGTCACCTTTCGATTTGTTCGGCGTGCTTGGGCGTTCAACCGTTCAATTTCCTTCAAATTTTTCTCGAACTGCTTGAAACGTTGCCAACGTTCAAATTCATCGGACCAGACGCGTTCAAAGCTAAAAATGAAATTTATTTAAAAATCAATAATTTTTACCGTTTTTCAAAGTGTTCAAATTGTCGAATAATTTCTTGGATTTCTGTGGAAAGCAAATTTTCCGCCGGAATTTCGAATTGCTGATGATATTGTTGGTCCTCGGCACTGCTAATTTCGTTTGGCTGCTTGACATTGACACCATTGATTGCGACTGATCCAGACGGTGCTTGCTTGAATGCCGTGTAAATGAAAGCAAATAAAAGTGGCAGGAAACTGTAATAATAAAAATTAATTACTAATTTTCATAAATTTACTTATTACTAATAAAGTAGAAGAATAACCATGCCAGCAGCCAGAAATATAAATGAAATTTTGAGAAATAGAAAGATTGCTTCAGCAAGTTTGCCATCCTCTTGACGATTGCTTCTGAAATTTTGCTTTTAAATTGTAATTTTAATTGAATTTGCTTACTCCAATTCTGCACTTGAGGTCTTCACAACTTCTTTATAAGGTCGTTCCAAGAGTAATGGTTCAATTGACAAAGAAATTTCACGTTTCATTTTCGGTTTCCTTTCAGCCATCATCATTTTCGTTTGGATAATTGTTTGAGTAACCTTTGTCAATTATTGGATAAAATATTAAAATGAAAAACCACAAATTAAGAAAGGAAATTAATGTCTTTCATTATCGACATTCACCATACTTATCATGGAATGGAACGATTTTGAGGTAACTCTACTTTCCGATTGATAAGGAAAGGAAGGATGGAGTAAATGAAAGCATATATTCATTTCATATATCAATTCCAATAAATGATTTAAGTATTCAATCAAGCTTGAAACTTGATAATCAAAGTAATAAAGACAATCAATTCTGAATTTTATACAAGTCGTACAAATTGAAAATAATAGTGTTAAAGTTATCAATATAAAATATGTAATAATTGAGCATTTTTCATCATTAGTTTAGTTGTGATTAAACTTCAGAGCCATTACTTTTGTCCAAATCATTGTCATCATTTTCATCATCATTGTTTTCTGCACCATTACCATTCAGTTGCCAAGCAGGGATTTTTGATGTGGATCCAACACCATTTTGCCTTGGATTTGCCAGTGCAGATTCAGGAATTGGAGGGAATTGATCTTGATTTAGTAGAAGTGATTTGAGAATGCTCAATTCAGCTAGCAGTCTATCTTGGTCGATGCCTACAAAAATTTATCAAAACCGTTGTTGTTGTTTGAATATTCCCCCTTTCTTACCTTTGTGATGAGCTTGACCTTGCATTAACAAAAGTGTTCGACTGATTTGTTCATTTTGTTCGGTAACTGTAGCCAATATTTGAGTGACACTCTCGGCAATTGCCCTGTTTGAATCGGTCATTCTTGTGATTTGATCTTCCAAATTTTTCATCTTCTCTTCGGCCGGATCCGCTATGCCAATCCAGTGGGGCAACAACCAGGAACGGACAAACCGGTAGAGCATGAAACCAGCAGAACCAACTATCAGCATTGTTTTGGCAAAATCGACGACCTTAAAATTAGTGGAATGAATAAATTTTAATTCTAATTTCTACCGTGGTGGCGGGACCACTGGAATTGATGTTTCGCATTTCAATTGGAGGAGATGTAAACTAAAAATTAAATTTAGCAGCCTAAATTTTTATCACCTGCTGGTTCTGTTGATCATGACCATGGATTTCTTTAATTGCAGTTTCAATTTCATCTTCTGTTAGTCCTTTGCCTTTGAGAAATTCTTTTTGCTCAATTAATGTTGTTTGTTTGACTCGTGGATTTGTCATAAATTGTTTAGCTGCATTTACCATTTCCGAACGTATAGTAGTAGTAGTAGCTGTAGTTGTTGAAGTTGCCATTGTATTATTCATTATTTTTTTTATTTTTAATGTTAATCTAAAAATTAATTAATTAGGTAATTATAATTAAATGGAAATATAGGAAACAGAAATATCCGAAAAATCAATTTTCAAACATTTTAATTTACTCACAAGTCGCATCGCAAACACAACCGACTAACCATTCTCATGGTCCGAATGAATATGAGTTGAATAAATCAATAATAAATTGGTTGCTTTTCGCCATCCCCCGCTCACTCCCCTCCCTCTTTCCATGTCCATCCCAATTTCCAATCAACAGTTTCTTTTCCTTTCTTACTTACCTTACCATATAAGGTTAAGTTAATGAATTTTTCGTTCTGTTCTGCGTTGTTAAAAGATATAAAAGTGCACGCACCCCACTGGTGGACTGGTGGTTTGGTTTGGTTTAGTAGTTATTTTAATGAGTTTTGTTTGGGAATAATAAGTTTTTGTTAATCCGCTTTAAAATTTTACCAATATCAAAACATAATAACTTCCTTAAATAACTTTTCAGATTTGGAATGATATAAATGAAATTTTCAGCTACAATTTTAACAATTGGAGATGAAGTACGACGAAATGCTTCAAGTTTATCAAATCAAAAGAATGAAGAAATGTCTGATATTACCTCCATCTATACATATATGCTGGGACGTTTCAACAAAATTACTTCACTTTCACACCCAAATTTATGTAAAAACCTTGAATTGATCAAATGCTTGACAGGTTAATTTCACTTTTTAACAATATTTAATTTGAAAAACATTTTAGTGCCTTCAGGATTTGTGATAATAGCCGAAAGTTATGCCCAAAATTATTTGATTAATCACGACAGTTTTTTGAATAATAGGTCAGCTGGTTTCTGTTCATGAATAAAATAACTAAAAGTTAAGGATCGGCAAATCGGATACAAAGAATCTTTTATCCATTGCGATTGCGCAACAAATATGCACAGCAATTGAATTTTGCCATGAAAATGAAGTGACAATTGGTTCCTTGGATATTGCTAATTTAATGATTGTTGAAAATCCGCAGCAGAATTCCGAGGTTTTTTTATATTATTGTTTCCTAAAATCATCATTTCTAGCAAATTCAAGTCAAACTTTCCAACTTTGGTCTCAATTACATTTTGGGTGATTATTTCAATGAAATTCGACCGGCAATATGTCCAATTTATTATCAACCGCCTGAATGCATATTAAACATTCTTCCAACATCCACCGGTTCAAATTACTTCATCGACATTTGGAGTTTTGGAATATTGCTGATTGAATTATTTTCGGGATGGAGGCTTTCAGAGATTTTTAACCCAAAACAATTTTTATCAGTACAAAGCAGCATTTTATGCAAAAGTAAATCAAAAAGCAATCGAAAGAATTAAAATTATTATTAAGGCAAAAATGGTTCGATATGCGCAGATTTGTTGGATGCAATTGCAAAAATTTGTCCAGCATTTGGGAAAAGACGAACTTCACTTGAGCCAATTTTACATATAATTACAAAATGTTTGAATATAAATCCAACCAAAAGACCGGCGGCATCAGAAATTAAGGCAATGTTGGAAGATGCATTGAAATCCAATCCAAATTCAAAATGCACTCCGTCCTCAATTCTGGATGAAAATATTGAAGAAATGAAAGGTTTTCAAACAAATTTTATTATTTCACGATAAAATTTAGTTCGAATTGGAAAAGAAAATGAGCTGGAAAAGTTTGGATTCACCAATGAATCATTGAAAGAATTATATTTTATATGGAAGCTATGTGGAAGTTCCGTTGAGAATATTTTAATTCGAAAAGGCATTTTGAAGACACGACCGCCCATTTCGACAATTCCAAAGTAAAATTTAATTTAATAATTTAAATTAATATTTTAATATTTAGTTTGTTAATTGAAAATAATCAATTTTATGGGAATGAAGAGACCAGGCAATCCACTCCAATTGCCATTTTTCCACTTCCAATGAATAATCTTCTTGAAGTAAGCATAAATTATTATTAAATTATTTTGAAATTTAAGCGACTTCGAGCAATTCCAAATGAGAAGAAATTTATTAATTTTGAATTGGGAATTGAAAAGAATGGCAGCAGTGAAGGAGAAAATTCATTCTCGGATCAAATGGAAATTGAACAACAACAATCATCAATGGCCACCGCATTTATTAATCAACAATCATTGGTGGTTAAGGAACGCGATATCACATATCAGGTTTTTATATTTTCGAGTCCCATCTTGTCCAAATTCTGGGCTTTATTTTAGTAAACTTATCCTCACCAATCCTAAAATTACTTTATTTTGCTTTAAGCCTTATAAAAATAGGAAAATTAAGGATGACGCCTAGCCTTTTAGGGAGTGGGATGTAAAAAAATTCTCAGATATTTTCTCTTAAAAAACCTATTTTTAGTACCAAAGAATGCGTCTATTTCGTCGTCTTTTGTCATCCTGGCCACACAAGGCCCAGCTGCTTCGCGATGAAAGTCGCCACGATATTCCACCGGTGTACAGGGGCAAAGTGTGGGCCGCCCTTTTGGATGTGCTCCCATTCGATGGTGATGGCCGGGAAGAGTTATTCTACGGGTTGGACACCTACTCGGAACACCAATCCGACCGGCAACTTCAAGTGGACATTCCGCGATGCCATCAATACGATGAATTGGTTGGTTGGTTTTGAGGGGAACAAAAGTTTTAGGACCTAGTTTTTTGCTCGAATTTTTATATTTCAACTAATAAAAATTCATATAAGTGACAAAAAAATTATTGTCCTCCAAGCGGGTTCGAACCCAAGACCTAAATTTTATAAAAACGAACGATCCCCCTTTCGGTCAAAAAATTTCAAAATTTTTTTTATAAACCTTAGCCAGCTTAAACCTATCCTTAAAATCGAATTTTATTTAATTTAAAAAATATCATCAAATAGATGTCCTCACCAATGGCACATTATCAAATGAAATTGCTGTTGAAAGCAGTGTTGGTCAGTCGCAAGGATGAATTCGTCTATTGGCAGGGATTGGATTCCCTCACTGCTCCATTCCTCATTCTTCATTTCAATGATTTACGTAAGTATTTTAATTTAAAGGGAATGGAAATATTAATTTTAAAAAAATTTATGTTGTAAAAAAATTGGCATTTTTAAGGCCATGTAAATTAGTAATAATTTCGGATTAATTTAATGTTAGGGTTTAGGGAGGATAAGATTTAAAAGGTAGCCCAGATTGGACATTTTATTGGGATTTTCGACATAATTTTTGAATAAAAATAAATTAATTTACATCCTAAAATAATTTATTTAATTAATTTCAGCCACTGCCTTCCGCTGCCTAAACTCATTCATTGACCGTTATTTGCATGGATTTTTCCAAAAAGACAATACAACAATAATTCGCAATTATTTGGCCGAATTTATGCGGGTTATTGAATTCGCCGACTCCGAACTGTTCACACATTTAATTTCACTTGATTTCCACCCCGAATTATTTGCAATCCCGTGGTTTTTGACTTGTTTTGCCCACGTCCTTCCATTGCATAAATTGGTAATTTTTTAAATTATTTAATATTTAATTAATTTAAATAAATTTAAGTTTCATCTCTGGGATGCTCTTCTGCTGGCTGATGTTGAATTTCCATTGTAAAAAATTTTAAATAATAATTTTTAATTTATTTTTTTTCAGATTTATTGGAGTTGCCATTCTTTTACAAATGCGTTCCAAATTAATTGTGGCCAATTTTAATGAAGCAATCCTTTTATTTTCTGATCTTCCAGGTTTTTCTTTTGCTTAATATTTTTAATTATTTAATATTTTTAGATTTACAAATTGACAATGTGGTTAATACGGCAAAATTATATTACAATAAATGGCAGTCGGCCGAAAAATAAAATTTATATTTTCTTTATTGTTGATTTTAATTTTAATTGATTTTATTAAAAATTGATAAAAAAAAATTCTATTTAAATTTTAATTTAATTTTTTAATTGTTTTAAATCAAATAATTTTATTTTTCATTTATTTTAATTAATTTAATTAAATTTTTAAAGGAAATTCACAAAAAAAAAATGGAACAAACCAATTTGCCTTGGATTGAAAAGTATCGCCCAAAAACGTTGGAAGATGTGGTGGCCCAACAGGAAATTGTAAATGCAGGTTAAAATTATTTTTGATTTATGCAAAAAATATTTTAAATAGTTACAAAAATGGTTGACGAGAACAAATTGCCGAATTGTCTGTTCTATGGACCACCGGGCACTGGGAAGACGAGCACAGTTTTGGCAGCGGCACACCGCATATTCACTCCGAAAGAATGGTCATCTCGTGTGCTTGAGGTGAGCCGAGAGAAAATGAAAATTGATTTAAAAAATTAGACATTACATTTTTTGATTCCAAAATGACGATTTTCCACAACCAAAATATTTAAGCATTCATAAATTGGCATATTTTTCAGTTGAACGCCTCCGATGAACGCGGAATCGATGTTGTTCGAAATCGAGTATGAAAATAATTATTAAAATTTAATTAATATATTTTTTAGATAAAAGAATTTGCCCGAATTTCGGTCTCCAAATCGGCAAAAGGAAAAGCAGGGTCGGCGGCGTCAATTCCACTCAAAATTGTCATCCTGGATGAGGTTAAAATAATTAAAACTAATTAAAAAATAATTTTTAATCTTAATTAGGCCGATGCCATGACCGGAGCTGCCCAATCCGCGTTGCGTCGAATCATGGAAACGGAAACACATTCTACCCGATTCTTTCTCATTTGCAATTACATTACCCGCATAATTGAGCCGCTGACTTCACGTTGTGCAAAATTCCGCTTTAAACCACTTCCGAAAGAGGCACAGAAATTACGGTAAATTTCATTAAAATTTAATTAAATTTAAATTTTATACCAAAATCATTAAAACATATTTAATTAGTCAAAGAAAATTATAGCAAAAATATAAAAAAATTTTTTTTCCAGTTTGACAGAAATTTGTGCATTGGAAAAGGTGGAAGTTGGCCCCGGGGCAATGGACAGACTTTTGGAAATTTCGGGTGGAGATTTGCGCAAATCCATTACAATGCTCCAATCGTTGGCATGTTCCGGACAAATGATTAGCATTGAAGACATTGACGAAATATCCGGCCAAGTACCCGACGCAATGGTCAATTCTCTGGTTGGCGTCGCCAATTCCACAAATGCCACCGAGGTAATTTTTGGTTTATTCGTTGACTACCCTAAATTTTCAGCTCTTCCAATTAAAATAAAATGCAAATTTTAATTTTACAGGTCCAGCAAAGTGTGAAACAATTTGTCAAGACCGGTTACAGTGTCACTCAGTTGATCTCGCAATTGGCCGATGTAATTTTGGCTAATCAAATGCTCAAAGCCATTCACAAAGCAACATTGTTCGAGAAGATGGCGGTAAAAATCAAATTAATTTATAGAATTAATTAATTTATTTAGGAAACCGAACGACGTTTACTCGATGGAGCCGATGATTATTTGCAACTTTTGGATGTTATGCTCACATTTCAACAATGCCTTATGGATACGGATGATTAATTTACGATGAATGAGGATTATGATGGATATTTTTGGATCTCGATAATAATTTGACATTTTTTGCCTTCATTTGATCATTTTTTTGAGGCATATTTATTAATATTATTTTGCCATTGATAAAATAAAAATAATTTGTTTATATTTCATGAAAAAATATTTGATTGTATTTACCAAATTTATATTTAAATCATTCATTAATATTTAATTTTATTAATTAAATTTATTGCAGAAATGTCTTCATTCGCCAAACTTTTACGCAACTCAAATTTTATTAAGGCCGGCATATTCCAAAATCCAGTCCGTGCAAAAATTGTGCATCGTGTCAATGAGGATTTGTACATTGACTTTGGTGGAAAATTCTATGCTGTTTGTCAAAGGCCCGAAAAGGATCGAGAGTAATTAATTTTTATTTAAAAATATGACAAATAATAATTTATTTAATAGAAGATATGTCATTGGACAGGATGTTATAATCAGATTGCGTGATTTTGGTAAGTCTAATTAAAATTATTTAAATTTATTGGAAATGTTCTTCAGAATTGAGTGAACGCTTTCTTGGCTCCAATCATGATTTGACCCTGTTGGAAGCAGATGCCATTTTAATAGGATTAATAGGTCGACGAAAACAACAACAGTCTTAGAAAAATGATTTGCACTTTTTACACAATTTTGTTCAATCATTTATTGTTTTTTAATGAATAAAATAAAAATTTTCCATTTAAAAATTGATTGAATTTAAAACCCGGAATACATTTAAAAGAAAAGTGCAATTACAATTCCGGAAAGAAAAGTGCAATTACAATTCCGGAAAGAAAAGTACAATTACAATTCCGGAAAGAAAAGTGCAATTACAATTCCGGAAAGAAAAGTGCAATTACAATTCCGGAAAGAAAAGTGAAATTACAATTCCGGAAAGAAAGTGCAATTACAATTCCGGAAAGAAAAGTGCAATTACAATTCCGGAAAGAAAAGTGCAATTACAATTCCGGAAAGAAAAGTGCAATTACAATTCCGGAAAGAAAAGTGCAATTACAATTCCGGAAAGAAAAGTGCAATTACAATTTCGGAAAGAAAAGTACAATTACAATTCCGGAAAGAAAAGTGCAATTACAATTCCGGAAAGAAAAGTGCAATTACAATTCCGGAAAGAAAAATGCAATTACATTTCCGGAAAGAAAAGTGCAATTACAATTCCGGAAAGAAAAGTACAATTACAATTCCGGAAAGAAAAGTGCAATTACAATTCCGGAAAGAAAAGTGCAATTACAATTCCGGAAAGAAAAGTGCAATTACAATTCCGGAAAGAAAAGTGCAATTACAATTCCGGAAAGAAAAAGGCAATTACAATTCCGGAAAGAAAAGGGCAATTACAATTCCGGAAAGAAAAGGGCAATTACAATCCTTCAGAATTCTCTCATACAAATCAAACCAATTCCCCTTTTATGAAATAAGTCGAAAAAATAAAGATTTATTAGTAATATATAATATAAGTGTTTGAAGCGGGTGCCCAAACTACACCTAAAAGAGGTGTATTTCAGGATGAATTTTCTTTTAGTTTGTGGAAATGTGATCAACCAAAAAACACAAAATGAGTAATAATATTTGGTTGCCATAAACATTTGGCAATTTTGATGAATTAAATTTATTGGTTTTTGTTCCCAACAATGCTCCCTGGCTATGGGGGAAATGTCAATGTGGCATGATTCAGTTTTTTGGGGGCACAAGCAAAATTCACCCTGTTAAATTGGTTCTTTAGCTTCATATTTGGCCATTTCAATCCAAACAATTTAGCCTCAATTTCTCACTAAATATGGTTCCCAATTTCACAGTAATTTGTCTCTCATTTGGGTCCATCCTTGTGTTTGCTGGAGCAATTCGTCATTTTGATGTCAGTTTTTTTTTTCATTTTTTGCACTTCTTTGACATTCCCCTAAAGGACCAAGAGATGGACTTTTTCCGTGCCGACAATGACGCAACAACACGGGCACCAAAATGTGTTCCGTCAAGACCGTGCATTACGAATGCGGATTGCGCAGGCGAAGGCCGAGGCCGTCGACCAGGACAACCATTTTGTGCCGGTGGTTTGGCCGGTATTTGTGATTGTGCCGCATGCATTGGCGGATTGGTATGTCACTAATCGATTTTCCTCATTGGCCAATTCTCAGCTATCATCAAATAAAATTTCTATTACCATCGGAATTAAGCTCTTTCTAGAGAACATTTCGGATATCAAATTGATTTACCAAACATTAATTGACCATAAGAAGGTTGTGGCCAAAGGATTAAAAATGTTCGATTTTGCCTAATTTACCTCTTTTTTGGCCATAATCTTTTGAAATTACCATCAAATCCTTTATCAATTTATTGCCAAATTTTTCATGTAAATTTACAGCCCTGCAAGGATGACACAAAATGCGGTGGATTGATTGGGGCATGCTCAAATAAAACTCGCACATGCAATTGCCTAGCCGGTTCATCTCCCATTTTTTTTACATTTATTTCCCTATTAAATTTATTCTAGCCGCCCAATTGCATTATGCTGAATCGGATGCCACCCAAAAGGCCAAATTCCCAACATTGGGCTCGGCGATTGCAGACTTTTGTGCCAAAGAAAATTGCCTGACTTCCGCATTTAATTGCTATGGACTTCCATGCAAGAAAGGAGTGTGCATTTGCGCTTGAACAATAAAATTGAATGAAAAATTGTGAAATGAAAAAGAAATTTATTTTATTAACAAACACAAATATCGTGAATGCAAAATAAATGAATTAAATAATCAAATTGTTGTGTTAAATTTATCAATTTTTCGTCTACATCCAATTCATTTTTTCTCTTCCATCAATTTTTCATCGTTGACTTTGTAGTTTTTCTTCAAGTGTTGATATGCCTTAAATAGAAAGAGAAATTAATGAATGAATTTTTTGGATAAATTAGGTTCCGGATTTTATATGAAAATATTTTCGAATTTTTGACCTAAATTTTTGGCATAAATTGTTGAGGCAAAAATGGAACAAAAAATGAATATTTTTGGAGGATTTTGATGTTTATAAATTTTCTCCTGAGGTAACAATCAATTCTGAATTCTATAAAGTTTTATTGCCATTTGAAAGCTCATAGTGACCTAGACAAAATGGCCGAATCCCGAATCAAATTTTATGAAATTCAGAAAAATAAACTCATATCTTTGAGTGCTTATTTTACAATTATATTTGATTTTATATTTCTTTTCTAAAAATATGAAATTTATAACTTTAAAATGGTAAAATCCCTTCCCAAATTTGTTGCTTATTTATTGAATTATGGCTAAAAGAACGGTTTTATAGCAATGGGTATTCTGAAAAGTTCCATTCGGTAAAAATACTTTTTCATATAAATCCGGACCCTTTAAACAATAAACAATGAAACCCACCAGTTTATGAATTTCCATATCGCCAGCCGAAATCACAGGAGCAATAAATGCCTTTGTGAGTTGATCCTCCGCTTCGGCGAGTCGATTCAAATGTTCATAGCAAAGTCCCAGGTAATAATTGTTGGCAGAATAGAAATTTGGCTATAAAAAGTAATAAAAAGTTTATCCTTTTTTTTCGCCCCAAAATAAACTCACACGAATGGCTTCGGCTCGCTCAAAATGTCGCAATGCTTCTTCAATTGTACTTTGAGGTGGTGTTGAATAAAGCAACGAGGCACCGTAGCGTTCAAGGGTTGAAAGTGTTGCGCAAGAATAATGCCAAAAACCTAAAAATTAAAAAAAATATATAATAAAAAAAATTATGTCGAAAAATCGACATTTTTTGAATCTGATTTCTTTAAAAACCAAATTTAACCCTAAACCAAAGATTAATAAGTCATAAAATTTTATTTTGGTCAAAGGCCGAGTAAATTTGGCCTCATAAAAAATAATATTTGTAAATTAATATAATTTCACTTATTTAGTATGATTTTCTAAAAAACTGGTTCAACTAATTAACAATTAAATTATTTAAATTTTCATTCCATTTGGTTAATATCAATCAGGAGAAAATTTTAATATCAAAAAGAATGAACGAAAATTAGCAAAAATTAGAAATAAAAACTGCCTGCTTTTGCCCTATTTTTAATGCTTTTTGGCTATTTTTCCTTATCTTTTTTAACCAAAATCAAGATTAAAAAATGATAAAAAAATTCTAAACTTAAATCTAAAATTCAATTGAAAATTTGATTTAATTTTCATGATTAGTTAAAAAACACAAAATTAATTTAATTAATTAAAATAATCCATGACCCACCCAATAAATGCCATGTGGTCGCATCATATGAATTTAGTTCCAGTGCCCGCTCAAAATGCCATTTGATATCCATTGCTTTGGCCAATTGTGCTTTTTTGCCCTCCAATTTGGTAGTGGAACTCAAAATGATGGCATACCTTGGGGGAATAATTTATTTTAATTACGTAAAGGTTTCAGAAATATATTCTAGACCTATAAACCTTAACCTAAAATGATAGATCTAATCAAGACGCATCATTTGATTATGTTTTGGCTTAGGTTTAACCAATTCTAATTTGGTTTTGAACCATTAAACCAAAATTGATTTAAACCGTTTAATATCCTTTAATTGTTGACCAAACCATAATAAATTATATACCATTCAAAGCATCTTGATCAGCTCTATCCAATTTTGGGTATATATGGGGATGGGTAAAAACCCTTCCTTAAATCCGTTAATTTTTTTTTTCGAAAAATTAAAAAAAACATATTTTAATCCAATTTTTAATTAATTTTTAAATTAAATTAAACCATTTGTGTGCCGCAAATGAGCCAGAAACGGGTTCAAATTTCAGTGCCTTTTCCGCATATTCCAATGCTTCATCAAAAAGTCGCTTCTTCTCGTCCCCATTTTTTGTCAGATTTCCTTGTTCATAAATCACCCGCGCAAGGCGCCAAAGGAATTCCGGGTTTTCCGATGATCGATAACTTAATTTTAAAAAAAAAATTAAATTTATAATTAAATATATTTTTTTTTATCAAAATTTAATAAAATCAGTCCTTAATTTAAAATAAAAATTGAAAAAAGTTAATTGGCTTAATTCAAAAAATTAAATTTAAAGAGAGACCTAGAAATTTTTAATAAAATAATTAAAAGCCAAAAAATATATTTTACAAAAATTGGGCACTCAAATTTTGCATGTGAAAATGATTAATCGAACTTAAATGGCCAGCAGAAAGTGTAAAAACAAAAAACCCAATTTGGCCTATTTTGCTATTTTTCGGCCATAAAATTTTTACATACAAAGTTTACAGTAATTTTATTTTGGATAACTCAAAACTCACCGTCTCAGCACATTGTACGTATTGTCGATGAGGTAATTCTCGTAGAGCATATCCGCCTCGCGAATGATCAAATCCTCGGAACCTGGCAATTTCACTTCCTCCTCCTTTTTGTTCCCAGCAGATTTGAATAGGCCAAATGCGGAGAGCAATGCACCACCGCCGAGAATTGTTGTTGTTGAAGTATTAAATGGACCATTTTGACTTTGTTGTTTTTGTTGATGAACATTCCGCAGCAAAATGTTCCTCCCAAATCGGCCAAATGTTCGGAAATAATTAGGGCTCATTTTTTACCCTAAAAATGTAATTAAATTGAAAATTAAGAATAATTAAAAATATAATTTTGAATTTAAACAATTCTCAAAGTCAAATAATAATTATTAAAGGAATATTTTATTCAAAAAACAACAAAATAAAAAAAAAAATTATTAAATAAATCAACAAAAATATTTCTGGATTATTTTCGATTACATCTTCTTAAAAATTCTCTTTGCATTAATTCCCATTGTTCCAATTCCATTCACTTCTTCTTTCCCTGTCAATTGATCCAATAGTTTTGCGGCTCCTTTCAAATTCGACTTCTAAAATATAAATTAAATTAATTTTCTTTTTTTTTTAATTAAAAAACCTTAAGATTGTTCACATTCAGCGCCCTTTCCAATGCATTTTTGGCTTCAGTGGAGCCAGATTTGAGCATTTCCACCAGAGTATAGCATCCACAGTCCATCCCCGTCCATGAGGCCAATGCATCCGGGGGCACATTGGCGGCAAGGGCATCGCTGAGTTTGGCGCCCTCCTCCCTTTGGGGGTCGGCCACCAACAATTTTCGGAACACAAAACGGGCACAGCCCCCCTGGACAATGTGCGAGGGGCCATCCGGTGAGTGGGGAATGAATTCGTCGGCGGCAATTTCCGCAATTGCCCGAAAACATTCGCACAAATCCTCCACCGGAATTTGGCGTTGGAATGGATCGGAGGGGACTTTTGGTGGGAAATTTAAATTATATTTTTATTTTGTACAAATTTTACCAGGGACTTCCAAAGTGTCGAGGATGAGAACAGCCGAAATTTTGTTCCAAATCATTTCGCGCATATTCGCCTTCATATAGTCGAGGAGGGCGGGCCGAATGCATTCGAACAATTCCGCGTAACGAATTTCGGGTTTTCGTTTGCCGTTCAAATTTGAATCACCCTTAAATTAATAAAATAATTTAAATTTAATTAAAATTAAACCTCTTTGAGTATTTCAAAAAGTCCTTTGCCAATGACCCGAATGTCACGCGGATGCACCAAATAGTGGAGAACCCAAATTGCTGCAAATTAAATTACATTTTTTATAATTTTTATGCAAATTAATTTACCATTTTTATTATAAATTAATTCGGCAATATTGTTGGCAATTTCCTTGCCAATTATTTGATTGACCAATTCCGTATTGTCCACATGGTCGAATAGGCCAAAAAGGACGCGGCGAACGAATTCATCCTGGCAACTGCGAACGGCCAACCCGGTGAAACTTCGCACCATTGCCTCCTGGTCTTCCGGCTTTGCATTCCAAACACAAATTAATGCGGCCCTTGAACCTAAATAACCAAAATGAAATATAAAATGATAATAATTTTTGATGACACCACAATTATTTTTGACATTTTTTACCAGTTAATAAATATATTATTTGTTTTAAAAAATTAAATTTACCATCTCTTGTGTGGCAAATTTCCGGCAAATGATCCTTCAAATTGTCAATCATCGATTGTCGTTGATCCGCCGAACAATGGCTGAGATAATCCAACAGGAGTTTGTGGGTGATTGAAAGACGCAATGTGGGAATTCTTAAAGAAGAAAAAATTAGTTTAAAAATTGGATAAATAATTTTCATAAAACTCACTTTTGTGTGACTCCCTCCAAAATTGATTCCAAATTGTTCAAAATTATTGGAATTTTTTCGGGTTGTTTGGCAGCAATTTGTTGAATATTTTGTGAGGTTGGTTGATCCTTTATATTTTAAATTTAAATTAAATTATGTTTAGAGAATAAATTCTAGGTAGGTTTAGATTATTATTATGAATTTTTCTACACCAGTCGACCATAAATGTGACTATAGTGTCATCATTGATTTTTTGACTCGAAAATTCGTAGCCAAATTCAATGATTTTTGGATAAATTAATTGAAATTCATTGTAATTTTAATTTAATTAAATTCAAAAATAAACCTGTTGAAATAAAACATATTCTGGCCCATAGAATTCGGCCACAATTGAATGATATTGTTCGGCGACGGCCCATTCCCCAAAGATGGAATCAACCAATTGGGCGGAATGCGCAATTTTGAACAGTCGAACATAATGGCCCTTCAATGCTTGGATCACCTCATCGCGTTGTTCTTTTGACCTTTAAAAAATTTGATTAAAATTATTTATGAATTTAAATGAAGAACCCATATTTGAGCATTTTGGAGACAAAAAAGTGAGCATATTTGGATTTGGCCATTGTCAATATTTCCGACTTCAATTCATCAAACATGTATCGCCGAATGCCGGCTCTCTTCAATGCGAACAAACATTGAATGACGCGGCACATTGAATGGGAATGGACAAGTTTGGCCAATTTCCCTTTGCATAAATCCAACAATTTCTGCGTAGATTGTTCCTTCTTTTCATTCGGCGTTTTTGAACTATAAAAAATTAATTTTAAATCAATTGAATTGAAAAAACCTCCGAATAATTTCCCATAATTTTTTGGCCTGGGCCATCAATTCAAAATTTGGTTTATTCTTTTCGGCCAATTTCCGGATGAATTCCTTCCTCTCCCTTTTGTTCATTTTCATCAACATTTCTTTGGTTGAACGTTTCACATTTATTGTTTTTGTCTTTTTGATTGTCAGTGATTTGTTGGCCAAATTCTTAAAAAATTAATTCTCAAAAAACTAAATAAAATTTACTTACAAATTTCGTTCCCTTGCCTTTCTTCTTCTGTTTCGGTTCACGTGGATAATTTTGTTGGAATGTGTTGTCCTCAATATTATTCTGTTGCTGAACAATTCTTCGCTTTTTCATAGGTACCACCTCCCCCGCTGGCGATGATTCTGCTGCTTTGGACTTTTTAAGGATACTTTTCTTCGGCATTTCTTCCAGCTTTTGTTCATTTGTCGCGTTGAACTGTGTTTGATCTTCTCCGGCACTGATGAACCGAGTCGACTCCAATGTAGTTGAAAATGAGACCCGCTTCTTCTTTTTCGCCATTCCCTTCTTTGATTCCACTGAAGATTCTTCCCGCTTTGTCGATTTCGATTTAACCTTTTTCAACCGCATTCTTTTTTTGCTTATTCTATCATAGTTAATTAATTAATATTATTCAAACCATTATTATTTAAAAAATAATCATTGCATTAAAAGCAATATAATAATTGTAAAACACAAACAAAATGAACTTTTATACTTTAAAAATAACAATTCAAATCAGTCTCTCTGATTATCGATTTTAACTTTTGGTTCCGCCCATCTCATTGATCAATCATATTGTGATGGCGCATCAATCCATTTTCTTGAACCCAATATCATTGGCATATTCACGGAAGCAGCGACGGCAAATATTGAGCGAATATTTGCGGATCAAACTTAAATTTAATAATTAAATTGGGAAATATTTAATCAGAAAATAACCCGTGATGATTCGAACAAACGCGGCAAGAACGGGAACCGGGCCCAAATTTGCGCGGTCGAGACCAATGAATGTTTTCGTGGACCATTTTGTTGTTGCTTTATTGTTCGTTGATTGATTGATGTCGCTTTATTGAGATTTATCAGCAGAAATCGCTTGTTTTTAATTTGTCTAAAAGTTAATATTTTATTGTGTGATCTATTCAGTTGCCAATCAGGCAAATTATTCTGCATTATTAGAGCTGATTTAAAATTCCAATCAAATATCAAACAAAATAAATCAGTGGTTGCGGAACGCGACGAATGATGGGATTTTCATTTTTAGTCTGATAAGCATTGTAAACGTTATCTATATTCGATCTTTTTCTCTAATACACAACACACACAATTTTTTTAAAGGTGACATTACAACCAAAAACTAACAAAATAAAAATTAAATTCAAATATATATCGAAATAATCTTTCAGGTTTCAGCACAGTAGGACAACCACATGAAATTGCATGTTTTTTTAATAATTTTAAAGGTTTTTGCGCACAATTATATGAAATTTAATAAAAATTAAGTCTTAATGATCAATTTACAATATCAAATGTTAAGTGATAAAACTCTTAGAGGTGAAATATCATGGATTAAATCATTTTAAAGTAAATTTTCATGGCTTGAATGTTCATCATTCATTCATTGAGGTCATCTTCGTCAAATTCTGGAGGTGTTCTGTTGAGTTTGGGTCGAGCCGCAAATATGGCCATATATTCTTCATAACTTAAAGCAATGGCAATTACATTTTTTGGTTCAAATTTTCTGAAAACTCACGTTTGTTCACCCACTACGCCCCCTTCATTCTCCAGTTCATTGTTGGTATTGGCACTTTTGGCCAATGCTTCTTCCTTTTTGGCATCTTCCACTTCTCCATCCATCATTGGGGAAGGTGTCAAAAGTGTTGATTCCCTTCTTGGCCATTTCTCCCGCTGGGTTCGAAGTTTGCTGCTGAACATTTTGGCAATTTCCGCTGGCGGCGGTTTTCTTGCCATTCCACCGCCTCCATCTCCATGATTCGTTTGACGATTCTGACGTTGCGTTAGTTTGTTGACCACTTCGGACATTGGTGGCATTGTTGGTTTCGGCGATGTGCCTGCTGCCGATTCTTTGATGCCATTTTCCACTCTTTCATCCGTTGTGCCTTCCGCCTCAATTATCAAAGTTTCAGATGAACTTTCCATTTTATCCGGATCCCCTGCACGTTTCCTTTGTTGCCCTCCTGCCGTTCGTTGGCTCATTTGTGAAGCGGAATTCGCTTTCAACGAAGCCACAGCTAACAAAAATGAACTTTTAATGGGATAATATTTTTGCCAAACCACTGGCGAATCCATTTGTGGCCAACAAAGGCCGACGACAATTGTTTTCCACAACAAATGTTGCATGTGAACTCATCTGAATTATTTGTGTTTAAATATGCGAAAATAACGGCAAATGCCAACCGAGCTTGTCCTCTCAAAATGGACTTGACGAATCAGAAGAGCACTAATATTGTCCTTTGGTGGAGCAGATTTTGTACCATTTCCACCCTTTGCCAGACGATATTTTCTCTGAGGTGATGTGAATTGATGTTGCCGGGGGACCAATCCTTTTGATGGTCTCGATTGGTTGCTATTAGCCTGGGCAGGACGATTCCGTTGCTGATGGAGGACTGGCACAACTCCGGGGACCTTTGTGAGGGGAGGGCAATTACCCATGAGATATATTTAAGTTGCCAAAAAACACCGTAAATTGCCGAAAAGATTTTAAGAATTCAGAATTTTATATTCTGAACCTACATATATTATAATAAATCGATCATTTGATTATGTTTTGGCTTGGGTTTAGCCAATTCTAACTTAGTTTTGAACCATTAAACCAAAATTGGTTTAAACCGTTTAATACCATTTAATTGCTGACAAACCATAACAAATTATATTCAATGCGTCTTGACCACAGCTCTATCCAATTTTGGGTATATGGTTTGTGAATTTAGGGAAACCTTTAAACCATTATTCTTTTAGGCACTATGTACTTTTTCTATTCGGCAAATTCAGTGTTTTTCGGTAATTTCACTGTTTTTTAGAGCAAAATAAACAGTATCCATTCCCCATATCAATCATTATCTATGCAATGGCAAAAATAAACTTACACTTTCCTGGTCCTCTTCAATGGCAAATTGGATGAGTTGAAGACGTCGAGGTGGGAAAATGGCATCTGGCAGCAGGAATTTCTGTGCCAACAGTGCCTGACCAAATTGTTCATTAAGGGCGGGCACCAACGGATCGGTGCTGTCAATTTCGGCTTCAACATAGTCAGGGAACTGTGTTTTAAAAGGGCAATTCTTATTCATATTTGAACGATTGGAGGAAAACAAACTGAATCTTGATTGTCATCATTTGAGGATGCTTGCTGCTTCCGTCGTTCGGGTGCCAATTCTGTGAATGAGTGGGATAAATCTTGTGGTATTTAAATATGTTTTTTGATGTGAATTTTTCTATCTATTGTGTTTTTCTATGTGGCAGAAGACGTTTCAGTTCTAGTTCCAGTAACATTCAGTACCTTGGCCATTTTTGGCCATTGCTCGGCGAGGCAATATTTAATTTTGGAAGGCGATATATCATTTGAAAGCTGAAAGTGTCCTCTATAAAGTGGCTATAAAGCTTTATAAAATTAACTTTTTTTTAAAAAAAAGTTACATGTTTTTGAATGTAAAATAATCGATTTTCTGAGAAAAAGCCGCTTATTTTATAAATTTTTTTATTTTTCGAATAATTAGTAAGGCCACTTTTTAGAGGACATTTAGAGCTTTCAATTGACATATCGCCTTCCCAAATTAGTTGCTTCCTTATTGAGTTATGGCCGAAAGATCGGCCCCAGGTATATAATATAGAATCAGCCTTTGTTTCAATGTCGAGAATGGCGCAGCATTTTCCCGCAACAGCAGTGTGCCCAGAGAGTAAAACTGTGGCCACCGCCACCCAAATTGTGCGGACCTTGTACGGGGTTTTTACACCCGCAAACAAGGTTTTTGTTTGACCGTCACAGTTATAGTCTCAGGGAAGACAAACCGCGCGGGCTTTTTTGAAGAATAAATTGCAAATTTTTGATGTTTTTTGAATATATTTAGGCCAATATTTGGTGTTTTTAGGGTAATTATGTATTTTGGTCGATGAAGAAGAGGAAGAATTTTTAATAGGAATTTTTGTGCAGAAAAGGGGGGAGGCTGGCAATGCCAACCAACAAAATACGTCGAGTCGACTGACCGCGCAGCAGCACATCCTCCACATCCACATCCACACACATAAAACGGGGTCATGTCCCCCCTTTGGGGAGGGGCGGTGGTGGGTTGATGGTTTTTCGCCGATCGACAATTTACGCAACACACACAAAAAATGGGAAAGAAGAAGGGAGGAAGGAGGGAGGCGGCTGGTGGCGGCAACCATTTTGTGGGGAAGGGAAGGAGGGAAGGGGGCTCTCGGGGTCGTCGGTCGGTCGGTCGGCTGGCAGTGGCTGTGTGGAAGGGAGGGGGGGCAAAAGGCGAAGAAGGGGAGTGCTCTTTTTTTACGCTGGAAGGGATATGTGGAAGATGATGGGGGAAGAGGAGAGGAAAAAGGCTGAAAGAAAGAAAAGGCGAGTCTTTTTCGGGGGTCACTTTCTTTGATGAGAGTCGACGCGGGATATATGTGGAGGTGAATATGGAAGGAGGCAAGGAGCGCCGTGGGGCGAATGCTTCGGGGAAGCTGATAGAAAGCATGGGGAAGGTGGAGGGGAGAGGACGACGCGCGGCCTTTGATGCTGACTGTTGCTGGAAGGAGGCTGGTACGATGGGCGGCTGGCAGCACAGAAAAACAGCGGTAGAGGATGGGACGGGCGAAGAAGCAGTAGGAGGGAGGAAGGGGTGAAGAAGGCAAGAAAAGTGGTCGAAAAAGAAAGGAGGGAAAATGGGACACGCCACAAAAAAAGATCCGGGAAAAAGTGGCTGCTGCTGTGAGAGAAATACGAGAAAAGGAGAGAAAAGAAGAAAGAAGAGTGAATGAATTTACTGCCAGCCGTTTTCCTTTTCGCCGTTTTTTGGCCCTTTGGGGATTTGCCTCCCTCTCCTCGGCGATTATCCCTTCGAGACGAACGGTCAACTCCCCTCCCTAAAGCCACATAACATCGAAATTGGATGTTTCAATACCTTGGGCCATTCTTTAGGCCATATCTCAACAAGGAAGCAACCAATTTTGGAAGGCGATATGCCATTTGAAAGCCCTAAATGTCCTCTTAAAAGTGGCTGATAAATTTTTTAAAGAGGTGAATTTTAAAAATGCTTTACAGCCATTTTGTAGAGGACATTTTGGGCTTTCAAAAGGTATATAGCCTTTCAAAATTGGTTATTGCCTCATTAAGTTATTGGCTAAAAACCGATTAAGGTACTCGATTATCCCATACTCTCCCTTAATTTTCCTTTACTTTGAATTCCCTCCAATTCTTTGCAATCCGTCAACATTTTTCCCGCAAAAAATCGGGGGACTGACCTCCGCGCAGAATTTGGCTTAAAGCCAACAATTGTCGTTGTTGATCTGGTCTTTGATGTTCTCGTTGCATTCTATCGGAAATTGCCCGCTCCAGATCACCTCGTTCCCGGGCACTTTGTCGAATTCGAGTGTGGCCAAACAAAATGAAAAGGATGGCACAAATATTGTTGAGAACCTAAAGAAAATGATAGCATTCATCCATTTTTCGCCATTTTATGAAATAACCTGCGCATTTCGTGTTGAACTAAGCAGCCAAAACATTGCTGCCAACAATTGGTCCTTGTGTCGAAGTAGGCTAGTCTGGGCCATTTGTTGATTTACGGCCAAATTATGCAAAAGGGCAGTGCCAAATTCCAACATTGCAGCACTCAGCTTGGGTTGCACCAATTGTAGGGCCAACCATTCGAGCATACCTACATGTGTGGGATAGTATTAATTTGGCAAAAAAGTTGAAATTTCCGAATGGTTTAATGGTTTGTCCTACATTCGCAAATCAAAATATATACCCAAAATTGGATAGAGCTGGGTCAAGAGGCATTGAATGGTATATAATTTTTTATGGTTTGGTCAACAATTAAAGGGTATTAAACCGGTTTAAACCCATTTTGGTTTAATGGTTCAAAACTAAGTTCAAATTGGTTAAACCCAAGTCAAAATATAATCAAATAATGCGGCTTTTTGAGATAGGTTTTTAGGTTTAGTATAAATTTATGAACCGTTATTCTTTTTGTGCAAATTAAATATTCCTCTTTTTGAAAGGAATTTGCCCCAGATTCAGATCTAACCATTCAGCAGCAATTCCTTCTGTGCCACCGGCCTAATACTCAACTTTTGCAGGGCGGCCAACAATTGTTCCACGGAATAACCAACCAAGCGACGCCCCTTCAATGCCATTGTCGTCTCATAGAGCAATTGGCGACCTTGGCCCATGGAAAGTAAATAGTCTCGCCCGGCTCGAAATGAGGCAAACGCATTCAGAAGACGTGTAAATTGTTCCTTGAATTCGGGCAATGCACTTTGGTCGGTCAAAAGAAGGGAAGCCAAAGACTACAAAGGAAGAATTGATGGCATATTTTTGGCTGTTTAACCTGTTTCCGGTTGCGTAGTTGGAGTAAATCTTTGGTGGCAAAAACGCGTAAATTCGCTTCACCATCGGCAAGGGAACCGGCTTTGGTCAATTGCTAAAAATGCCAAAAATTGAATAAAAGGGATAAATGAAGATTGAAATTCGTTTACGTTCAAAATTCAAACTTTCAAAGCAAAATTTTTGAGGCATTTTGGAAGCTAAATGTTAGCTTTTGCTTTATATAATATTTGACCATCATGGTAGAATATTCTCATATTTATATTTGAATGCACCTGCCTATTGTCTTATCAAGAATCAAGATGGGCATAATATAAATTGCTGCTAAATTTCATGCCTAGAATAAGTAGTATCCTCCCAATTAACTTTAGAAGAAAAATGAATGTTTCCTGAAGCAAACAATTTCAAGAAGAGAAATAGTAGAAATTAGAAAGATGGAAATGGAATATGGAAACTGTACCATTTTCTGTTTTTTAGGAAAAAAAATATTTGGATTCCTATACGAAGATTTATCTTATTTAATTAATATTTGATCATCTTATTAGTAAGATTAATCCATCATTTACAAATCCGAACCTAGCCATTCATAAATGTGCTTACTTTTGTATTACCAAAATTGAGCCAAAAATTGGACAAAATTGTGAGGCTTTGTGCTTAATATTCCTAATTAATCATAAGGAAAAATGTTGCTTTAAGTAGAAAATAATCAGAAATTGAATTTTTGACACTTTTAAAAGACATAATTCCGATAATAAAATCATTGAACACGAACATGTCTGATTGCCTGTACCAAAAGGGCAATTTCACGTCCGGATGTCGCTGATGAGCCTGCACGCTGCAATGATTGGCCAACGGAGGCCAAATCCAAATTGGCACAAAGCCATCGGCTTTCAGCCAAATCTCCGCCATCATTTTCCTTGGCTACCGTATTTTCCATTACAGTAGGCCGAATTTGGATTGGATCATCGGGCGGTGAATGATGATTGCCCGAGGCAATTATTGAGCCCATTGATTCGGCCTTTTTCAACATTGACGTTGATTTATTGTTGTTTTGGTTTCCTTTTCGCTGTTGTTTTTGTTCTTCAGCGGCCATGTATGCCGAAAATGTTGTTGCTGTTTCGTTGTCCGTTTCAGCCACTGATTTTTCACCACCCCTTTGATGGGAATTTGTTCGATTGGAACGACCATTCCGTGCCGATTGGGATGAATTGTTGCCACTGTGAAATTGAAGAAAAAGAATTGATGGATTTTGGTGGTAAAGGATGATTGGGAATTGCCGTAATCTTTTGGCTCTAGCTCAATGAGACAATAACCAATTTTGGAAGGCTATATAACATTGGAAAGCCCAAAGTATCCTCTAAAAAGTGGCTATAAAATTTTTATGAAAATCTCCTTTTTTAAAGTTTTATATGCCTTTGAGTATGATAAACATGAATTTTTGAAGTAAACTCCGCTTATTTTACAAATTATTTTTATTTTCGAATAATTAGAAATGCCACTTTTTAGAGGAAATTTTAGGCTTTCGAATGGCATATTCCCTTACCAAATTGGTTGCTTCCTTGTTGAGATATGGCCAAAAGAATGGCACTAGGCCTAAATCTGCAGTATTCAATCATTCTGATGTTCGGAATTCATACCCAGTTTTGGCATTATTTCCATTATTGGGTGGCATAATTTGTCGACGTGAATTACGCGTTGATTGGCTGCCATCTTTTCTGCTTGAATGTTGAGGCGGCATTTGCATTTGATGATCAATTTGAGGTGATGGACGAGGCGGAGTTGGTGGTGATTTATTCGGGGGTACATCAATTGGGAATGATGGCATTTGCTAAAAGCAACCTTTTTTAAATGTTTTTTGAAATTTTTAAAAAAATTTTTTTTTAATTTTAACTTTTTCAAAAAATTTTTTTGAAATTTTTTATTTCAATTTTAATTTTTTTTTAAATTTTTTTATTTCTTAAAAGTTTATTTTTTAATCGAATTTTAAAATCGAAAATGATGGTATCTTCAGAGAATGAATGGGAGAAAAACGCATGATTTGAAGAATTATAAAGGAAAAGGGAACAGGCAATTATAATTTGGAAATGAGGGGAATGGCCTCAAGAAAAGTGAATGACTTTGGTATTGGCACTAATTGGGCCCTTTTTATGTGGCTATAAACCAGAAAGGCAAAAGAAGAATATTTGATCCCTTATTATTAAATATTTTCGCTTTTTGTGCAATGGAATTATGCTTCTTCTTTAAACCCAAGAATAATAGCTAATTTTAGTTGGCCATAAATCAGCAGAATGGCCAAAAAAGGGAATCTTTGAGCCCTTATTATTTATTAAATATTTATTCTATTTTTTGCAATGGAATTGTATCTCAACTTTGAGCCCATTATAAAGAACAACGACAGCTTTAGAAAGAAGGAAAGGGGGGGGGGGGGTGGAATGCCTACAAAGTTATGAGCCCCAAAGTTAGTGCCAGCCGCCGATATGATGTGGGGAAAGAGAGGGAGGCAAAAAAGTTGGCAACCGGTGAAAATGAATGGGAAAATGGAATTAATTGGCCAATATTCCATTTATTTTATTATGCCGGTGCCCTTAAATTTCATTAACAATTCACCGCCTTCTGCTGCTGTTCCTCTTTTCGATGCAACCATTCGGCCAGACATTTGCCCGTTTGCGTGCCTTTTGCCCCGCCTTCTCGTGCCGTTGTTGTTCCCTTTCGTCGGCCATCATTGTTTTGTTGCCCATTTTTGTTGTTGCCAATCAACAACTTTTCGCATTCCTTTTGAAGGGCAGCGGCCGTAACGGGTAGCCCATTTTGGAGTAGAAACTGAAAGTGCCGAAAAAGATGGCATTTTCAATAATATTGTAAAAAAATGAGGAAAATTTTATATGTCAAAAAATTAATTTTTTTTGTAACCATTTATTGGCCATATACATTAGTTGGCAATTAGGTAAAGGGTTAAGGCTAAAAGAGTCCCTCATTTAATTGTGGCCACTTTTGAATGAAACTTTGCCTAATTTTAGTCCACAGGTTGCCTACAACTAAACCGCTATTTTTATCTGCTGAACTAATTCGCCTTGGAAATTATGGCCATAAAACCTATTTTTTCTACACTTTTGGCCCTATTTCATAATTCTTTATAGAATTAGCCCTTAAAAATATGATCTAAACGTCATTTTGTATAAGAGAGAATTTCTCTTGCTAAGGAGGAGAGAATTTAAAATTGGAGTCTATAATTTGGACAAGTTTATGGCCATAAAAATGTTTGACTTTTTGGCACGCGAATTTTCGGCAATTTAATCATTTTTTCCCTACAAATTAATATATTTTCCAAAAAATGGGCACACCTGGTTGACCATTCGGACCAATTCAGCTTTGCTTGGCTCTTTTTCCTCTCTCTCTGCTGATGTTGAATTCATTTTTGCCTGCTAAAAAAGCTGAAAATGTGAATGCAAATTTTAATTTTGGAAGAATTAAAAAGTGAAAGAATACGAAATTAAATCGGATAAAATAAAATTGGTCATTTTAGGAATGCGGGGAATTATATTTGGAAAAAAGGAAAACAATTTGTGGCATTTTTCTCGGTCGGCCAATGTTCAAAAATGCTAATCCCATGCTTGATGCGGCATCGGGGAAATTAATCCGTGAACGATGGCAAAAAAAGGAATAAGTGGAAAAAATTGTAAATGGCGTCAATACAAAAAATGAATTTATTTAAAAAATTTAATTCTTAATTAAATTTGAATTAAAAATGAAAACATTTTTCCCAGCCCCCAAATTCATTTGAATACATCGGCGGTGCCAGCCACCCCCTAGCCCCATTTTTGGTCATCATAATCATTCGCAAAAGGAAGGAAGGAAGGCCCAAGGGGGTGGTTACCTTGGACCCATGGCCCACCGAATTCCCCCTTTTGTGGTGGTGCCAATGCCCACTTTTTGCCCCAAATGTCCTTCCCCATGGGTACCTTTCCCCCTCCCCAATTTCCCAATGCCCCCGTCCCCCGCTTCCATATGGCCATTTGTTGAAGCCGCGCCAGCCGGTCCAGCTGGCCAGGTTTCCATGGACGACCGGTGGCAATGTGGGCTTTGTAGAAAGTAATAGAAGCAAATAAAAGAGGGAGGGAATGGACCGCTGAACAAAATTGGGGGAATTTTTTTATATGTTTTGTTTTGGTTGTGGTTGGGACAAATGGGCAAATTGGTAGTGGAAAGTGGAATGGACATGGTTGCTGTAAATTGGCCAAATACACAAAAAGGAAAAAAGTAAAAAAACAACAAAAAAGGCAGGTGGGGAAAAGCAGGTGAAAAGTAATGGCAAAATGGCTGGACATTTACCCGGAAAATGTGTGATTTTTAAAGTGAACATTTTTGTTGATTTTGCCTCATTCTTTTGCCCTCTTCCAATAGAATTTTTGTCCATTCCATTAGTTTCCTTTGGGCTGAGAATTTGTTGGCAGGTCTAGAATGGAAAATTTAATTAAATTTCTGGGAAAAATTTTGCCTGAAATGAGCGAATATTGGAGGATAATGGACGGAGGGGATTGGGCCAATACCGCCGAATGTGGCGGCCACTTTCGAATTTGTTGTCATTTCAACATTTCGAATATGCGGCGAAATGTCAACAAAAGTTGCATTTGAACCAGTCAAAAGTGCGTGACTCAAATACCAATCATCCATCTGTTTGCGAAATTTTGGATAGTGAAAAAATATGGTTGTATTTAATATTTGTATTTAAATTAATTATAGAAAAGATTAATGCCAAAAATTAGGTATTAATCCAGAAGTTGAACCATTAAACCAAAATTGGTTTAAACCGTTTAATACCATTTAATTTTGACCAAACCATAACAAATTATAAACCATTCAATGCGTCTTGACCAGCTCTAAACAATTGGGTATATGGTTTGTCGGATAAACCCTTAAACCATAATAATTATTTTGACATTATTAATACTCGTTTTTCGCCAATACCATCAAAAAATTGGCACAAACGCACCCAAAGGAATTGGACACGACGAAGATTGGCAGCGGCAATTGCCAACAAATCCCAACTGATCAATAGGCCAAGTCCTTGGCAATAAAGGCCAAGGCCACCTTTCGCTCCAACGGGGAATTCGTCGGCCGAAAGGAACCATTTTGATTTGGGGTTGCGCGAAATTTGGCCAGTGGGGAATGTTCGACAGAGGACCATCCTTTTCGGTTTTGGGCCAACTCTTTGCACCAATCTGCCCAAAGCTGGCCAATTTACCATCAAATCATCGTCCATTTTGAGGAGCAATTTGGGAGGTGGCATCCGACAAATTGACCAATTTGTGGAGGACAACCATCCAATCCATGCCCTCGTTTTATGGGCAATGAGGCGATAGCCTTCGGCCAAATTCGCCAAAACCAACAAATCACTTTCCCTTTTGGCCTCTGCCTCCATTTTGGCCCTCAATTCAATGGTAGAATTGGCCGAAGAGAGCACAAAAATGGCAGCAATTTTGTGGAGACGAAATTGGCGACGAAGGGATTTTCGGTTGGCAAAATGGTTTAAATGAGAATGGACAATGGCAAACAATTGAGAAAATGGGGAATTGGCATTTTGGTGGGGGCAAAGGCGATTTGGTGAAGGGACGGGTGAGAGATGGATGTCGAGCCAATTCAAGGGATTTGGTCGAGGCTGAGGAGAAGAAGCCAAGGAATGGAGCTGTTGGGTGGGGAAGCGGGAATTCAGAAGTCGGAAAATTATGCACCGGTTTTTGGCTCATAACTAAACGGGCTTTTGCTAATTTTGAAAGGAAGTAAATCATTTTAAAGATCTGATTTTCCTCTATAAAATGACTTAAAATATTAATTTTTATTCAACTTTAAAAAATATTTAATAGGATCAGAAATTAGTATTTACACTAATTAGGGAAAAATGAATATTTTGGTTTTTGGCTCATAGCTCAACGAGGCTTTAGCCAATTTGGAAAGGTAATATACCATTTGATAGCTCGAAATATGTTATAAAAAGTGGCAATAAAATTTTTTTTATTTAAATTATTCAATTTTTAAAAAATTTTCTCGAAATCAAAGTGAGTATTACTCACTCAGCTTATGCTTATGAAAATTAATCTTTTCTCCAAAATTTCTGAATAATTATAAAAATTTAATAAGCCATTTTGTAGAATTAAATCAAGCCTTTAAATTGGTATATAGCCTCCTTTGATTGGCAAAAGCCTTATCGAGCTATGAGCCAAAATTAATAGACACCCAATCTTTTTGCCCATTATTACCTGATAAAGATTGGCCAATTGTTGGTTTGGGCATTGTTGAAGAGGAGAAATATTAGTCAATTCCGGAATTGATGGGCGAAAAAGGCAATGAAAATAAAAAATGAAAATGAATAGAAAAAGAGCGAAAAATATTTTTGGAAGCAATTGGCGAAAGTGGCGAAACCGGAAAGAAAAACGGCGCATTTCCTTAATAAGGAGGGCAGCCTGGGAATGGATTTGCTGGATTTATAGCAAAAGGGAATTGGGAGAGGAAAATCGAATGAAATGGGAAAACGTTTATCATCGGCGGAAAATAAAAAAAATAATAATTTTGATAATAATTGACGAAAAAACCACTGAAAATGGCGAAAAGATTATAATGGTTCAGTGGTTTATCCTAGACCCCCAAAAAATATACCCAAATTGATAGATCCCGATGAGAGGCATCATTTGATTATATCTTGGCTCAGGGTTTAACCAATTCTAAGTTAGTTTTGAACCATTAAACCAAAATTGGTTTAAACCTTTTAAAACCATTTAATTTTGACCAAACCATGACAAATTATATATCATTCGATGCATCTTGACAAGCTCTATCCAATTTGGGATAAAGTTTAGGCATAATAAACCACTTAATCATTGTTAATCATTTGGCCATTTTCATACTATCCCTATAATAATTGATATGGTGTGAAAAACAAAACAATCATCCAAGCAACATTCCAACATCGCCAAGTGGATTATTGCCACCAGCAGAAACATTCACTTCTTGTCCATCCTTTCCCTCATTTCCGGCCGTTGGATTTTCATTAGGTCGTCGGGTGATTTTGAAGTGGAGCAATTTGAAATTCTCATAGAAACTGACCAAATAGCCACTGCCCCGAGTGTTCGAAAAACAGGCACCAATGATTGGCATATTCTCGAAACGTTGGGCATAGCGGAATTCAATCTAAAGAAGACAAAGAATTTGTGGCCAAATTTTATGTCAAAATTTTCCTTCCCAATTCTAATATACTGTAATGTAAACGCATTTGGGATTAGGAGTTAGTACTTTTCCTATTCATCCTACTGTACCCCTAATTTTTTGCCCAATCGCCTTTCACCCTATCAATCAAATATTGCTCCAATCTGCCTTTTTAATATGTTCTTTTACCCTTCAGATTTTTATTACATTTTCCCGCACAATAAATAAAGGAATTTAATATCCAGTGTCCTTAAATCATTTATCCCTTTCATTGGTTTACTAGGGGCTTATTAGGCCTCCGGCGAAGGCTCGGGACGAGAGCCTAGACCCAGCTCTCGCCACAAACAATCTTAGCCCTAGATCTTTAGCCAAGATTCTGAGTAATATATGCCATTTAAAAACCCTAAATGTCCTCTAAAAGTGGTTTAATTTTTTTTGAAAAAGACTTTTCCTCAAAGAATTTCGGCTTATTACAATCAAAAACATGTAAATTTTTAAAATGAAGAATTTTATAAAAAACTTAAAGCCATTTTTTGAGGATATTTTGGAGGGTTTTTGCCTCGCTTGAGATATAAGCCAAAAACCAATGCAAGTACCAAAACCTCCAAGCTCCAACCTATCGATCCTTTATAATTTTAATCAATCCTATGTCCCTCCTCCAACTCATTTTATATGCCTCCGGATTGCGAGAATGCAATTTCCAAATTCGAATATAGCTGTCCTCGCTGGCTGACATCTGGTTATGGAAATGTGAGGAATTTTTATGGCCCTGATGCTTACAATATAAGCGGATTCGGTGGCCACTGCCAATGCCGTGATCTGTCGAGAATGGGCATTGATTTCGGCCAACAATGAGCCACTGAGAATGGAATAAACAGAGATTTGGCCAAGCAAATTGCCACAAAACACTTGTTTTCGGAGAATGTTCAGCACGGACAATGATTGGCTTCAAATATGTTTTGGTTTTTGGATGGTGAAGTTGGGAATAAATTTTTATAGACAAATTAAATTTATATCAAGATGAAAAATTTATTTCAATGCAATAAAATTTGTTACTCAAAAGCAATTCCAATCCTTTCTTAGGTCATTAAAATAAATTGTAATTTAAATAATCTCAAATCGTGAATTTGGTTTCCTCCCACATATTGAATCAACGAGGGAATTATCCTATTTATATTGCCCTTATCAACCTTTTTACCTATTTTTACTACAGTATTTGTAATTTCATTCCACCAATAATTCCTCTTTTGCCTCACTTTGTGCTGATCCGTTTGCTGACGGACTTCATGTTCTTTGTCCAAATCAACACATTGCCTCCCACATCACCCGATACGGTGATCAGATCAAAAATGCAAGTGGCAATGTCCGTTATGGGCACACTATGCTCCTTTAGATTCTTTTTTGCTTGGAAACTTCCTTCGCCACTACAGGCAATTTGGACGATTTCACCGGAATTGGAGCCTTTAAAAATTTTACTAAAAATTTACGAGGGAATAGAGCCGAGACGGACCGGCTAAAATCAAATTTTCCACACAGCTTAATCCTGTGAAGGGTATAAATTAATAATTAATCAAATATTCCCTGAAGGCTGACCCCGGGTAAATGGAGTCGGCTTCAATGTTTTCTTTGAGCCATCCGTCGAAAGGAGAATGTCCATTGTTGGCTCATTGAAGAGGCGTTTTCGTGTTTTGAAATCCAGAATCTGTGGAAGGAAAAGCCAATGATCCCCCAATTTAGGCAAATTCTTTGAATCATTCAATTTGATTTTAATTAAATTTCCCTTTTTGAACTATTTAAAATTGAGAAAGAATTTGACTTGCCGAAACAAAAGTGCTTGATAAAATGACGAGAACGGGACTATTTCGACTGGCCGGCAAACAAACTGCAAAAAATGAAGAAATTCACAAGTAAATTATTGCTACTGATATTGACCAAGGGTTTGCATCAATGCTATTGGCTTTTCGCCACCAGTTCCGGCACCCTTCACTATATCCTCTTGGGTTAATAATTCACAACTAGTTTGCTCCAATTTCTCATTCCATGCCAACAATTGGACCTAGTTGAATATGTTCCCTTTTCAAATTTAATTTTTTTTCCTATCCAAAACCGAATCTTTGCCCAAATAGGCGGCATAGGTTTGGGATTTGGCCTTGTGATGGAAAATGGACAAATTGTTGGAGAGAAAGGCAGCGCCCGTCTTCACCGGGAATTCGCAAGTTGGCTCAAACATTTTTTGGATGAGGAAATAATTTAAGAAAAGTTGAAAATAAATTAATGGCAAATAAAAGAGCAAAATTGGAAGTAAAACTAGGTGGAGGGTATTGCCATGGAGATTTCAAGGGATGAAATGCATGAGAATAAAGGAAAAAGTGGGATAAAATTGAGAAATGGTTTGGGTTTGAAAAATCGTATTGATAAATGGAAGGAAATAAAATAATTAATCTGGAATTTGTCATCCTTAAGTTCATTAAATTTTAAATCTGGAAGGATTGTAATTGAAATCATTCCGGAATTGTAAATGTAATTTTTAAGTTCATTGCGGAAAGATTATAGTTGTAAAAGACTAAGTTTGCAACTAAAATGTTTTACAAAGAATTGTAATTGTAATTGCATTTTTCTTTCCGGAATTGTAATTGCACTTTTCTTTCCGGAATTGTAATTGCACTTTTCTTTCCGGAATTGTAATTGCACTTTTCTTTCCGGAATTGTAATTGCCCTTTTCTTTCCGGAATTGTAATTGCACTTTTCTTTCCGGAATTGTAATTGCACTTTTCTTTCCGGAATTGTAATTGCACTTTTCTTTCCGGAATTGTAATTGCACTTTTCTTTCCGGAATTGTAATTGCACTTTTCTTTCCGGAATTGTAATTGCACTTTTCATTCTGGAATTGTAATTGCACTTTTCATTCCGGAATTGTAATTGCACTTTTCATTCCGGAATTGTAATTGCACTTTTCTTTCCGGAATTGTAATTGCACTTTTCTTTCCGGAATTGTAATTGCACTTTTCTTTCCGGAATTGTAATTGCACTTTTCATTCCGGAATTGTAATTGCACTTTTCTTTCCGGAATTGTAATTGCACTTTTCTTTCCGGAATTGTAATTGCACTTTTCTTTCCGGAATTGTAATTGCACTTTTCTTTCCGGAATTGTAATTGCATTTTTCTTTCCGGAATTGTAATTGCACTTTTCTTTCCGGAATTGTAATTGCACTTTTCTTTCCGGAATTGTAATTGCACTTTTCTTTCCGGAATTGTAATTGCACTTTTCTTTCTGGAATTGTAATTGCACTTTTCTTTCCGGAATTGTAATTGCACTTTTCTTTCCGGAATTGTAATTGCACTTTTCTTTCCGGAATTGTAATTGCACTTTTCATTCTGGAATTGTAATTGCACTTTTCATTCCGGAATTGTAATTGCACTTTTCTTTCCGGAATTGTAATTGCACTTTTCTTTCCGGAATTGTAATTGCACTTTTCTTTCCGGAATTGTAATTGCACTTTTCTTTCCGGAATTGTAATTGCATTTTTCTTTCCGGAATTGTAATTGCACTTTTCTTTCCGGAATTGTAATTGCACTTTTCTTTCCGGAATTGTAATTGCACTTTTCTTTCCGGAATTGTAATTGCACTTTTCTTTCCGGAATTGTAATTGCACTTTTCTTTCCGGAATTGTAATTGCACTTTTCTTTCCGGAATTGTAATTGCACTTTTCATTCTGGAATTGTAATTGCACTTTTCATTCCGGAATTGTAATTGCACTTTTCATTCCGGAATTGTAATTGCACTTTTCTTTCCGGAATTGTAATTGCACTTTTCTTTCCGGAATTGTAATTGCACTTTTCATTCTGGAATTGTAATTGCACTTTTCATTCTGGAATTGTAATTGCACTTTTCATTCCGGAATTGTAATTGCACTTTTCATTCTGGAATTGTAATTGCACTTTTCTTTCCGGAATTGTAATTGCACTTTTCTTTCCGGAATTGTAATTGCACTTTTCTTTCCGGAATTGTAATTGCACTTTTCTTTCCGGAATTGTAATTGCCCTTTTCTTTCCGGAATTGTAATTGCATTTTTCATTCCGGAATTGTAATTGCACTTTTCTTTCCGGAATTGTAATTGCACTTTTCTTTTAGTAATTGTAATTGCACTTTTCTTTCCGGAATTGTAATTGCACTTTTCTTTTCCGGAAAGGATTGTAATTGTAATTGCACTTTTCTTTCCGGAAAGGATTGTAATTGTAATTGCACTTTTCTTTCCGGAAAAGGATTTTAATTGTAATTGCACTTTTCTTTCCGGAAAGGATTGTAATTGTAATTGCACTATTCTTTCCGGAAGGATTGTAAATGCAATTTCTAGTCCATTCTGGAAAGGATAATTTTTATTTTTTTTTTTTTAAATAAATTCTAAATAAATAAAAATAAAGAAAATAAATATTTGGCACAATCATAATAATTATCAACCATTTTCCTTCTCATCAATTCCCAACTGCTTTCTGTTTGCTGCCAATTTTCTCTCCAATTCATGATTTTCCGTCCGAATCAGGATTAAATCATTCAGCAACCTTTCCAATTGTCCATCAACCCCTTTTTGTGCCTCCAATTCCACTTGATCCGCCAATTCGTCCAGTTGCCTATTCAATTGACCCTGCATTTGAATGGCCTCCTTCACAAGCCCGCACTGTTCATGGGTTCGGACTGCATAAAGTACCATTTGAAAAGCCTGAGATTATGTTCATTACCTAGCATTTTGTGAATTCGTTGCATTTTCATTGGATCATTGCCACTTCCTCCCCTTTGATCTCCATTCAGCATCCATCCATTTATGGCTGTAAATGTTCTATCCAAATGACCCTCCAATTGGTCAATCTCCTTCCGAATGGATTGCACGGAATTGGCAGTCTAAATGAATGTTGGAAATTTCATTCAATTAAGCCAATGAGCGACCTTTCGAATTTGATCATTTTGTTTGGCCACCATTGCACTGATTTCCAAAATTCGACGAACAAATTTGTTTCGACTTTGAATTCCTTCGTTTTCTTCTTTCTCTTTGTCGCCACCCATTTTTTGCCATTCTTTCAACTGAAATTATTCATTCAACCAATTTTGCTCTTATTTTTCTCCTAACCAATTTTGTGCGAATTCGCCTCTTTTCCTCCAGCGATTCCTCCATTACAGTAATCCCTCGACTTAAATGGGCCAACCGATCATTTTGTTGAATGCTTCCAATTCCATTGCCGTTGGCGCTATTTTCGGCCAATTTTTCTAATCTTTCTGCTTTTGCTGCAAAGAATTTTTCTTGAAGTGCCATTCTTCGGGTGTTTGCCTCAGCCACAAAATTCTAATCGAGGTCGAGGGAAAATGTGGATTAAACAAATTTATGGCCTAAAAACCAATTTTACCATTAATTTTTCCAAACTGCTCTCCGGCTCTTCAAGCAATACCAACAATCGAGGATCATTTGCCTCAATCGACTTTTGGTTCATTTCAATTTCTTCCACATTCCTTTCAATTTCATGTCCCAGCTATATGGTAATATAAGATTAAATTCAGATTAAAATGGCAGTTCATCAAACCTCAATTAATTCACCTCTTTTCCCCAATATCTGAGCCTTCTTTTCCGCAATTTTTGCCTTCAATTTGACAATCATTTCTTGATTTTCGTCAACTAACATTTTAGGCTTTTCTTCTTCCGTCGATTTTGCCGTTTCCAATTTTGGTTTAGGAGGCAATTTTGGTTTCGGACTAATCAAGAGGAAAATTTTCAAAAGACGGAGAATAATTTTACGCAATTTTCGGTTTCTGTTGCTTCATTTCTTCTTGCCCAAATCGCCCAGCAATTTGAGACCAAATATTTAAGCCACTTGTTCCAGCGATTCCTTCTTCCCCCGTCTCTCTTGGGTGCCAAAAGCGGCCAATCCTCTGGAGTTGGTAAAATCGACAAAATTCGGGCACCCATTGTTGCGCCATTTGCCGATTGATCATTTCGCCCACATCCGCTTTCAACCTTTCCAATGGAGCTTTAGGAGAAAAGTGGAATACGGTAAATTTGACATTCAAACAAACTCAATTCCCTTTCCTCCTCCTGATTGGCCATCTCTTTTGGCATTTTCTCGAAAAGGGCAAGGAAAATTCGTCGACTATCGAAAACATTTGGATAAAGCAAAGCTTGATAGCCAATTTGTTCATCTCGAATCCCCAGGCACTTTGAAATGATAAATTCTTTTTCTGGTCAATCCCTAGTGAATACCTTGATCTCATTTGAAATTTTCGACCCAATTCGAAAGCGATCAACAGCATTTCCGGGCAAAAAATAACTGGGAATGCTAGTTTTGGTGCGCGGATTGCATTTCCAAAGACAACGAACAATGGCCTCAACAATTTGGTCCGAACCCAAATCTTTCAATGTGGCATACTCGGCAGATTCAATAAATGAACTTTAGGCAAGAATAAACTTTGGCCGAGTCATACTTACCAATGTAAATCATTTGCGAGCACATCAAATATCATTCCATCAACATTTTCCATTTTATTTTAATTTTCAAGGTCAATAAAACAAAGAGCGAAATAAATTAATTGTTAATCTTGTTGTCTTTGACGATATTATCTTTTTACAATTATATAAAACAAGGTTTTTGCGTGAAAAATTGCCAAAAATCCAAAATCTCCAATTATCTTGTTTTTTTTGTAATTAATTCCCCTCAAAATATTTTAAATAAATTTTGGCATAATGTTTTTTTTTATATTAAATGACATTTGACACAACGCGCTGCACCGGCTCGGGGCTCGGCTCGGCTTTTAATAAAATGCAAAATGCAAATGCAATGCGCGTGCGCAAGCAAAAAGAGAGAGCAAACCTAAACCGCAAAAACGAAATTGTAACTGCATGCATAGATATTATATTGCATAGCCATGGATTTAAATTTAAATTAGTCGTCCAATTACTGAAATTTATATGTTTCATTTTCACTATTAAAAATTTTTGTTCAAATATAGATTTTTCAATTAAAAATGGACCAGAATATTGATGAAAAAATGGATGATAAACTTCAAAATGAACAACAACCAGCAGAAGAACAAATTGTTGAAGAAGAAATTCAACCAAAAGAACAGGTTGCTGGAGAAGAACAAATTCAAGAAGCTGCTGGAGATGAACAGTTTCATTCAGAAAATCTAATTGCCGGAGATGAACAATTCCAAAAAGAAGAAAAAGAAATAGCTGAAAATGAACAACTTGAAACTACTGCTGAAAATGAACAACTTTATGAAACAGCTCTAGATGAACAGCTTGAAATTACTGGAAATGAACAGCTGCAAGAAACTGCCGGAGACGAACAATTTTATGAAACTGCCGGGGATGAACAATTTCAAGAAACTGCTGGAGATGAAATTCAACAAGAAGAACAAGTTCCCGGGGATGAAAAATTTCAATCAGCAGAAGAACAAACTACTGGATGTGAACAATTCCAGCAAGAAAACCAAACTGTTGGAGAAGAACAGCTTCAACCGGACGAACAAAATGTTGAAAATGAAATTCAACCGGACGAACAAAATGTTGAAAATGAAATTCAATCGGAAGGACAGGTTGTTGGAAATGAACAATTTCACCCAAAAGAAAATGAACAAATTGCTGAGGGTGAAAAGGAAAAGCCCGTTGAAGATGATAATCCAAGTGAGAAGAAAAGTAAAGCTGATGAAGATGTTGAAATGGAAATGGCCTCTAAAGAAATTGATGAGAATAAAATTGCCAACCCTGAACTCAAAAACCGAAAACGTCCGAAAGATAAAACATTGGCTGAGCAATATTCCGAGGAGCCAAGGACCAAAAAAGCAGCATTGGAACAATTGAAAAGTATGCAATTTGCCACAAAAGATCCATTCAAGGAGAATCCGTTAGTTCCTTTTTATTAATTACATTTATGTAAAATTATACCAAAATAGGCCAACACTGATGAGCCACCATCGAAAACGAACACCACCACCCAGGAAATCATCCACCGGTGGCACTGAAGAACCAAGGCGTCGAGGACGCGAAGAGCCAAGCCGAAGAAGGGGACGTTCACGGTCGCCGAGAAGTTCAAGCCGGCCAAAACCATCAATGACTTCCACAAATTTGGCAGCCGGATCCCGACATCAACGTTCCACAATGTTTTTCCTTCAAAATGAGCAAAAGGCAGCGGCCACGGCCAACAAACAATCACGGGGAACGGCAATGCCAACCAAACCGTTGCGAGATCGAATTGAACAATTGTTGATGAGCAGAACGGACAGTGAAGTTATTACATTGCCTCCGGCGGAAATAAGGAATTTAATATTGCGAGGCATTGATCTGTACAAAGAGCATGAATTCTTCCTGACTGGACTCAAAGCTCAATTGATGTAAGTTTATTTAGAAAATATTTATTAATTTATTGAAAATACATCCAAAAAAATATAGTTGTTCTCGCCAAGACACATTTTTTGATAATGATTTTGGCTCAGGTTTAACCAATTCTAACTTAGTTTTGAACCTTTAAACCAAAATTGGTTAAAATCGTTTAATACCCTTTAATTTTGACCAAACCATAACAAATTATATAACATTCGATGCATTTTGATCAGCTCTATCCAATTGGGTATATATGGTTTGTGAATGGCGGGATAAACCTTTCTTAAACCACTAATATTTCGGATTTATGTAATCTTTTCGGCAAATTTTTTAATAAATTAAATAATATCCATTTAATTTTAGCAAATTATTAAAACACTTTGTTTTTCAGAGAATTGGACGCAATGATTGCCCGGGAACGAGAGGACATTGAGCGAATTTCGCAGGAACTTCCACCCCAATATAGGCCACCATTTTATGATGAATTCATTTCCGCACCACGTCGAGGAGGCGATCAACTCGAAACAAATCAACAACAATTCATGGGACCATCGCAACCACAAAAGGCACCTTCAAATTTCTCTTCAGTTTCGCTGCCATCAGTTGACAATAATAATGAGTTGGTTTCATTTTTTTATAGTGGGGTCATTATTGACTTGTATAGATGAGAGGTAGGGTGTTCGATTTAGGGGGAAGGGGGTCGGTGGTTCGATTCCTAGTGGCGGAAAGTAATTTTTTCTTTCTGATTTTTCATTTTTTTAAAATTTTTTTTACTAAATTAATTCCAAAAATTAAAATTTAAATCTTGTATTATTGCAGATTTCGACCCGCATCCATGCAAATGCACCAACAGCCGCAGCAATCATTACCAATGCCGGTGCCGGCATCTTCTCAATTTACTCGACCTCCACCCCCATTTCCTCAATTTCCCGGTCCTCCTACGGCAACGGTAGTTTCGGCTTCCACCACTCATTTTGGTCAAAGTCCTTCAATGCTCTTCTCGAAACCGCCACCAACTTCTGCTGCTCCATCCACAAAAGATGTAATTTTTAAATAAAATATATTTTATTTATTTTTTTAAATAAAAATTAGAGATTAAGTCAAATATTTAAATTTATAAATTTTATAATCCCAAGAAAGTTAATCTAATGTTATTTAAAATATTTTTGATTTTTCATAAAAAGTGATTTTTAAAAAGCAAAAAAATTTCAGTTTAAAAATAAAACTATTTGAAAATAGGTTTTTTATAATTTACAGTCAGAAATTTTTTGAGAAAAATAAAATTTTTAAATCAAAAATTCCTATCCATTTTTTTATCTTTAGAAAATTAGAAGGCTGGGAACGGGAATCTTTCCCAACCTATTTAATTTTTAAATGCTTAATACATCAAAATTCAGGCCAATATTCCGCCAGCAACGAACACTTCAATTCCACCGCCAAAATTGCAATCAGTTGCTGAAATGCCGCCACAATCCCAACCGCAAAAGAATTTTGTGCAAAATGTGCCCCCACCGGCTATTCCCTCCGCTTTCTCCATTCCACCACCACAAATTGGAACAGGAGGAAAAGCACCAGAAACGCCGCCGAAAGTTCAACAACAGCAAAAGCCAACATCCTCAATTCCTTCATTATTGAGTTTTTGTGTGAAGAAAATTTAATGGCTTATTGAATGGATGACTTTTATTATATTTTATTCATTTTTATTGCATAAAAATTGTTCTTTTTTATTCCAATTTTCAATGTTTTTTTCTGCATCATTCGCCTTCGATATCCCTCGGTTGTGGCCTTTACGGCCTCCATATCCATTTTCTATTGTCCACCGGTTGTTCCACTGCCAGCTTTGGCGGTGGTTCTTCAACCGCAAAACTTGGTGCCTCTATATGGGAAAGGCCACAATCCTATTTTAAGGGAAATGAATGAAAGTATTTCTAAAAATGCAATTAAAAGGTTAGACTAAAATTTTCCCGAAAGTGTAATTTAAAGAAAATTATCTGAAAATTTTATTTAAGGACTAAATTTTCCGGAAATTAATTAAAGGCAAATTCCGTTGTTGTCGAGCCAATTTGTCGCCGTTAATAATTCATAAAGGAATGACCAATTTTAATGAGTTTTATTTCAAATCATAAAGAAGACTTTTGGCTATCCAAAAATTAATTTTCTTTAAATTAATTCAGAATTGATGGAGTTATGATTGATTATGACCAAAAAACAATAAAAATTTCACAAATCCACACTAAATCATTTTAGTTTATTACAATTAATATCATTTGAAAGATATTTTAATTACAATTACAATCCTTCTGGAAAACTAGTTTTTTAGAATTACAATCATCTGGTAAACTTTTTTTTTACAATTACAATTACAATCCTTTGTAAAACATTTTAATTGCAAAACTTAGCCTTTTACAATTACAATCCCTTTCCGGAAAGAAAAGTGCAATTACAATTACAATCCCTTTCCGGAAAGAAAAGTGCAATTACAATTACAATCATTTTCCGGAAAGAAAAGTGCAATTACAATTCCGGAAAGAAAAGTGGAAAAAGTGCAATTACAATTCCGGAAAGAAAAGTGCAATTACAATTACAATCATTTTTACAATTCCGGAAAGAAAAGTGCAATTACAATTCCGGAAAGAAAAGTGCATTACAATTCCGGAAAGAAAAGTGCAATTACAATTCCGGAAAGAAAAGTGCAATTACAATTCCGGAAAGAAAAGTGCAATTACAATTCCGGAAAGAAAAGTGCAATTACAATTCCGGAAAGAAAAGTGCATTACAATTCCGGAAAGAAAAGTGCAATTACAATTCCGGAAAGAAAAGTGCAATTACAATTCCGGAAAGAAAAGTGCATTACAATTACAATCCTTTCCGGAAAGAAAAGTGCAATTACAAATCGGATTAAAAATGGTTGGAAAATGAAAGCAAATTACTTTAAAATTAATTAATTAAAAAAAAGAATTTTGTATTAAAAATTGTTAGAAATTCTAAGCAAATGAATGAGAGGCGAATGATATTTTAAAATAAAGTTCTGACCACTGGCTTAATTTGACACACATTTTTGATGTTTAATTGGCATGCCACATTCCAGAATCCAGAATTCACTAATAAATGCCCTGAAGGTCATTTAGAGAGGGAATTGACATAAAAATTGGAGCAATTTTGATTTTGATTGACTGGTGAAATGTGTGTGGGAGCCACTTAATAAATTGATGCTGGGGGACGGATGGAGAAGGAATAGGCCAAAAGCGTCAGTTGTGGCCACAAGGGTGGATTTTGTTCCAATCAATTGGACTTGTTTTCGGAAGCAGCAAAAAATCCGCCCTTCCTTCATTTATCCCTAATTTTGCCAAAAGTCGTGGAAAAACAAAAATGGCCAATGCCTATGGCCACTATCCACATTCCCATTATTCCCATCATCCATATGGCAGTGGTGGACCTAGCAGTCCAATTTTGGACGATGAGCCAATTTGGGCGAGGGCGGACACAATTGAGCCAAGGCATCGGAGTCCACCGCCATTGGGCTATCAGCCACCGCCAATTCGTGGGGCAACCCCACAACAGACAACCGTGGTCCATGCCACGGCAAAACCCGTACCGGATTCTGATATTTATAGGTATGCTAATTTTGCAGCCAATTTTGATTCACCCGTGATTTCTGTTAACCAAAAATAAAAATATGATAATAATAGTTTTTATTCAATAGCCACATCAGAGGATTGATTTATGGCTCATTCGATTCAGCATGGTCGATTTAGTAGGGAAAATGCTAATTATGAGCGGATTTGATTCATTACAAAAATGTTAAACCGGTTTAAATACCAGAAATTTCATTTGGCCATAACTTAGGCTCAAACTTATCAAACCGGTTTGAAAATGAATTCTTCTAAACTAAATCGGCCCTAACGAATCAATTAAGCCATAGATTAAGGTTGTATGTAGAAACATATTAAAATGTTTTTTTCTGAAATTTATTTCACTATAGAGAAACTCCAGCATTAAGATAAAATACTTCGATTTAATCCTCTCAAAATTTTTGCCAAATTCCCCTATTTCCTCCCATTTTCCCTTCTAGGGTCGGTATTTATGGTTGGCGAAAACGTTGTCTCTATGCTTTCATTCTTGTCCTTACTTTGGTGGTTTTCCTCAATTTGGCATTCACTTTTTGGATTATGACCGTTCTCGACTTTTCCCTTGTAAGCCAGTGCCAAAAAAATAATTATTAATTAATTAAAGGGTGGAATTGGAGCATTGAAAATTGAAGAGGATCAAATTCGAGGTAAATTAACTTAAAAAAAAGTCCAATTTCAAAATTAATCCAAAAAAGTTGTTGGCCGATCCGAATTCGAGAAACCCGTCCAATTCTCGCAGTTGAGCAGCGCAGATGTTGGTTTTAATTTTTTTATTTAATTAATTGAGACAAAAATAGTCAAAAATATAAATAATTTTCATTAAAAAGGCGAAAAAAATTTGCTGGAGCTGGCCGGAATTGAACCGGCGACTTCTTGCATGCTAAGCAAGCACTCTACCACTGAGTTACAGCCCCAATTGAAAATGTTCCCTTTCCAATTGCATTAAATAGGAAGGAAGGAATAAATAAAAGAGAGAAAATGAATGGATATTATTTGGTCAAAGACTGCCACCTATTTTCTAAATTATTTTTTTTTGGCTTAATCATATATCTAATTCTAATTATTGTCTTTTAAACTTTAATATATTTTCCACAAATCTCTCTTTCAAATTTACATAAATTTTCCAAATTATTTACAAATTAATTGGGTTAATAAAGGATGTGTTCATTTCAAATTCCACTGTTTCCATACCCATGTTATTCTTTTGCCTTATAGATCATCGAGGTATAAGCTAATCTGTGAAGGCGATATGCCATTCGAAGCCCTAAATGTCGTCTTAAAATTAAAAGTAGCTATAATAATTTATGAAATTTAACTCTAAAAGAAACTTACATGCCTTTGAATATAATAAACCCCAATTTTTGGAAGAAAAGCCACTTATTTTAAAAATATTTTAGATTTTCATAAAATTAGAAAAGCCACTTTTTAGAAGACATTTAGGGCTTTCAAATGACATATCGCCTTCCTGAATTGGTTGCTTCCTTATTTAGTTATGATCAAAAGTATAGCTTCAAATATTGAATTTTCTTGTTTAGAAGCTGTCAATTGGTCAATTTTCTTTAATTTATTTATTTCCCCATAAAAGGATCAAGCTCTGTCCATTGATTCGGCATTGGGCGTCTCAATAAATGCCCACAACCATACGGGTCATCGGACGGCCAGTCTAAATTTACAATCCGATGGAAAAGCAAATTTGGTTTGTGATCGATTCGAAGTGCACGACGAAGACCAAAAGTTGCTCTTTTTCGTTGATTCACAAGAAATTGGGCTGAAATTGGAGAATTTGCGCATTTTGGGTTGGAATAAGGAGGGAAAATTTAATGGGGAATATTTTGTGCAGATGATGGAGGCAGCGTTTTTGAGGGAGCCATCCAAACAGGTGAATGCCAAAATTGGATTAAAATTGTCGAAAATGAATAAAAAATATTTCAGCAATTGTTCGTCCAGAACCGGACAGTCCATTGAGGTAGAATGCTCTATGAAAATATTTCGAAAATTGTATAAAAATTCTTCCAGGCCATAAAGCTTGGCCATAATTAGAAATTTTAAGATTATTTATAATATGGGCAATTTTTTGGCCATAAAAATGGGTCAGGATTTAAGGCCAAATAAATCCCTATATTTTTTCATAGAATTTGATATTTTCCATAATTTTTTTGCCTAATTAATTGATATCTTTTTGTGGCATTTTGGCATTTCTTTCTACAAATTTGTTTGATTATTGCCTGAGGGCATGGATCCAAAAAATTTACAGTATAATAAAACAGAAAAGAAAATAAGAATTTGACGTCTAAAGAATACTCTTTTAATTTGGCTTTTTGGTCATAATTCTTTGGCCTATTTCATTCAAATTTATTCATTCTTTTGAATAAATTCCCTCAAATAAATATAGCCTTTTTAACGAAAATTTAAAGATTGGAATCGCCCACGAGAAGTTTGATTGTGGAAGCCGGCCAAGACATTGAAATGATGAGCAGTGCCGGTGAAGTGCAAATCAATTCCCTTTTGGACATTCATTTGAGGGCAAAACAAGTGAATCGAACCATTTTTTCCTATATATATTATCCCATGAAAAACAGGGACAAATCCGACTTGAATCCAGCAACATTTTCATTTCGGGTTTGGAGCAAACCTCCGGCATTGGGGCCGCCCAATACCAAATTTGTGTTTGCCAAAATGGCCGACTCTTTTTGGCAAATGAAAGGGCCGATTGTCGGGCGGATAAACAAATTTGTTCATAAAAAAATAACTGTGAAAAATTTCGAAAAAATTGTAAAAAAATTAAAAAAAATTTTCCATTCAAATTCATCCATTTTTCATCGTTTTGCCCTTTTTGCCGCTTTCGATATGATTTTTTGCTTGCAAAATGGACATTGCGGGGCATTCCGATGAATTGACCGTTGGCAATGTTGGCAAGCCTAGCAAAAAATTTGCGAAATTATTTATTCTCATTGTCCACAATTTTCACATAATATTCGTTTCCAAAATCGGATATTTAAATTAATTTTTAAAAATATTTCATTAAATTGGAATTGGCCTAATCAAGCAAAAATCTTAGTTGGGGATAAGCCAGACTAAACCATAACTAATCCTATCGAAAATTGAGGCAAATACTTAAAGAAAGGGCTTAATTAATTAAATGTCTTATTAGCTAAGCGCATAAATAAATGATTCGAATCTGAGGAAATAAAACAATTTATAATTTTGGCACATTCTAATCAAAATTTCTAAATGTTATTTTGACTCAGTAAACTCAAACTTAATTCCAGTTTTTAAAGTTATCAAGAAATAAAATTTAGGCACACTAAAATCTTTTCTATTTGTAGCTAAAGATTGGACCAGATGAAAATTATACACAAATAAAAATTATATAATAAATTGGCCATTCTCCCAATTTTACTTACTTTCATTTTTGGCTGATGCGGATTTGGAAGCAAAGAAATTTGGGGCGGAAATACTGTTGAAAGAATGTTCGCGGCATCTGTTGGTGTGGCCCCGGGCTTATTGGAAATGCCACAACCAATTTCATTGGAATTCGAATGTGGCCAATTTGAAGAGATACCCTGCTGATTATTTTGTTGTTGTTGTAGAAATTGTTGGAAGAGGGCGAGAAAAAGTTGGTATTGAACGGAACCAGAACTGGCAATTTGTTCATTGCTGGCATCCGGTTCATTTCTGGCCAATAATTCGCATTTGGATTGTTGCCCCAAAACAATGTTGTTGTTTGCTTCATCCAATTTTGCCTCCAAAATGGTGGCCCTTTCCGCCAATTCCGATTTTCTCTGGGCAAATTCCTGGCGAAATGGCCGCAAAATCATCTCCAATTGGTTGATGTCCTAATATAGGGAGTGGGGAAGTTTTCAAAGAATTGGAAAATCAATTTTTAGAAGACATTTAGGGCTTTCAAATGGCATACCGCCATCCTAATTGATTTTTCCTATGTTGAGCTATGGTCGAAAGAAAGGCCCCATTCTGATCTGAATCGTTCCGTTTCCGGATTGAACTTTCCCTAAGGCTTTAAAATGCCATAAATCTACTGTATGGGGAATATCTATTGGTAAAAATGATCGACCTTGTATTTAATAAATGAAAGAAGAGACAACGGCACTAACCTGATTGATTGTTCGCAATTGTTCTTGATGTTCACGCCTCTCCTCCCATAACATTGCTTCCATTCTTTGCCAATTGTCAGCCTCCATTGTCCCTTCAATTTGGGTGCAATGCAAATGGATTAATTGGCCAAGACAATGGTCAATTTCATCGACAGTCTTTTGTATATCGGCGATTGTGAATAATTCAGAAATCACTTGTTGATCCGAGTCCATCGATTCATCTGATTTGACGGAATTAATTTTTTGATCAACTGGAATTTTTTTTTGATCCATTTTTATCGTTTTTTTCTGAATTTGATATAGAATTGAGGAAAACAGATGGAAATAATTTAAAAGAAAGAAACACAAATCTAACCGGAAAACATATCTTAACTTAGATTAAAACTTATGGAAAGAACTTAGATTAAAACTTTCCGGAAAGAACTTAGATTAAAACTTTCCGGAAAGAACTTAGAATTAAAACTTTCCGGAAAGAGAATTTAGAATTAAAACTTTCCGGAAAGAACTTAGATTAAAACTTTCCGGAAAGAACTTAGATTAAAACTTTCCGGAAAGAACTTAGAATTAAAACTTTCCGGAAAGAGAACTTAGAATTAAAACTTTCCGGAAAGAACTTAGAATTAAAACTTTCCGGAAAGAGAATTTAGAATTAAAACTTTCCGGAAAGAACTTAGATTAAAACTTTCCGGAAAGCACTTATTAGATTAAAACTTTCCGGAAAGAACTTAGATTAAATCTTTCCGGAAAGAACTTAGAATTAAAACTTTCCGGAAAGAACTTAGAATTAAAACTTTCCGGAAAGAACTTAGAATTAAAACTTTCCGGAAAGAACTTAGAATTAAAACTTTCCGGAAAGAGAACTTAGAATTAAAACTTTCCGGAAAGAACTTAGATTAAAACTTTCCGGAAAGCACTTAGATTAAAACTTTCCGGAAAGAACTTAGAATTAAAACTTTCCGGAAAGAACTTAGAATTAAAACTTTCCGGAAAGAGAACTTAGAATTAAAACTTTCCGGAAAGAACTTAGATTAAAACTTTCCGGAAAGCACTTAGATTAAAACTTTCCGGAAAGAACTTAGATTAAAACTTTCCGGAAAGAATATCGAATTAAAACTTTCCGGAAAGAACTTAGATTAAAACTTTCCGGAAAGAACTTAGATTAAAACTTTCCGGAAAGAATTTAGATTAAAACTTTCCGGAAAGAAAAATAAACTTTCCGGAAAGAAAAATAAACTTTCCGGAAAGAACTTAGATTAAAACTTTCCGGAAAGAACTTAGATTAAAACTTTCCGGAAAGAACTTAGATTAAAACTTTCCGGAAAGAAAAATAAACTTTCCGGAAAGAAAAATAAACTTTCCGGAAAGAACTTAGATTAAAACTTTCCGGAAAGAACATAGATTAAAACTTTCCGGAAAGAACTTAGATTAAAACTTTCCGGAAAGAACTTAGATTAAAACTTTCCGGAAAGAACTTAGATTAAAACTTTCCGGAAAGAACTTAGATTAAAACTTTCCGGAAAGAAAATAAAACTTTCCGGAATGAAGCACAAATATTTCCTGCTTCAAAATGTTATGGCAAATTCTTTGATTTTAAAAATATAGAAAAAGAAAATATAGGTTTATTTTTCCCAAAGGTGGGAGAGGCTCACATTAAAATAAAATGAGGGTGGTTGGCGAGAAGGACAGGGGAATTGGACTGTATATTTTTATTCATTGTGCATTTGAATGAGGCAAGGCTGAATAAAAATGGAAATCAACGCTGCGGGAAGAAGAAGATGGTCCATCCACCTTCACATTTACGGTGATGGCGTAGAATTGACACACACAGAGGCGCAATTGCCTGTTGCCGAGAGGAATGGAGGAAACCCATTTTGGGAATGGGCAAATGGATGGGCAAATTGCGGGGAATGTGGGAAAACTTTGTGTTTGGGAGATGGCGCGGTTCATTCATCCTTCCTCCATCGACCCCCAATTGACAGCCGTATCATCCTGCACATTCAGCCGCTTCCGTCCAAATAAAGGTTGGCTTGCTACCAACCAGCCACCCCATTATTTTCCATTTGTTCATTTTACTCATCCTTCAAGCTTCAACCCATCCCCCATGCAAAAATGGCCATAAAAATTTTTGTAAAGGAGTGTATAGAATGTGGTTTAGCAAAGAATTTGTTTGGGTGAGGCATTCATGATGAAGCAATTGGCAAAAATGTGGAATAATCTTTGTTTTTTTTTTTTTATCATATATGCTTTAACATCATCACGAAAGAGAAAATTTGGTCATTTTAATAAAAAAAATATAAGTAAAGCTAAGAAATGTTTATGTTACCATATTTTTCCAAAATACCGTATAACAATTGAGTACACTGGAGCTATTCTTTTGTCTATAACTCAACGAGGAAATGAGCAATTTGGAAATGGAAAGGCGATAAACCATACGAAAGCTCAAAATCTCCTCCAAAAATTGTCTATAAAATATTTATAAAATTTTCTTCTTTAAAATAGTTACTTGTATTTGAGTGTAATCCGAATTTTCAGAATCCGCCTTTTTACAAATCTTTAAACTTTCTAAAAATTATAAAAGCCATTTTTAGAGGACATTTAGTGCTTTCAAATGGCATATCGCCTTCCCAAATTGGTTGCTACTTTTTTGAGCTATAAATGACTAGAAATTGTCTTATATTAAAAATAGAATGGCCTAATTTTACAAGGGAATGGAAATGGAGTGCCCTAATATTTTGCAGAAATTGCAAATGTTTATAATAAATAAAAATTACAAATGCATTTAAGTAATTGTCTAGGTTTTACAAAATTTGATAAATTGAATAGTATTTGAAAATAGTTTACAGGACAAGTTTAAAATGCTGGAAATATTCTTTCATTTGCATAAATATTTAGTTTTACCCATTATTTTATTTTATGTAATTTTTTTATAATTCTACAAAAATATGAACAATTCAAATTCATATGTGTTTGTTTTTATTCATCTCCTCAATTCATTGATGATCTGATGGCTTTTTGCGCGGTTTCTTCGGATTCTTTGAGCGGCTTTTTGTCTTGCAATTTGGGCACACTGGAGCATTGCGATGGATTTGATCTTGGCATGAGGCACATGTCTATAAAATTAAAACAATTTATTGTAAATTTTGGAATAATTGAAAGGAATATGTTCACACTTTGCTTTCAATTAAATTTGTTCAAGAACAATTAAAATTATTCGAAACTTTTTAGTCTTTATGGCCATAAAGTTTGGCAAAATTTTTTTTTTGTTATAATTATTATTTTCTTTTCCGACTTAAAATTCAAAGTTCAAATCTTTTTTCCTATAAAATTTTATTTAAATTTTCATTTATGCCCAAATTTTGAGGCCTCAAAAATAAATATATTTTATATTTCTGCCTTTTCATTTCGATGATCCTTGAAATGGCAAATTAGGAATGCATAGGAAATTTAAAGGCAATAGTCAATTAAATGAATTTAATTAAACCGAATTTAATTTTGAATTATGTCAAGAGAGAAGAGAGAGGCTTAATTTTTTTACGTTTTATTCCTTCCTATTTATTCCTAATTGAAAGAGCGATATTTAATTGGGGCTGTAACTCAGTGGTAGAGTGCTTGCTTAGCATGCAAGAAGTCGCCGGTTTCCGGCCAGCTCCAGCAAATTTTTTTTTGCCATTTTTAACAGTCCCATTTTCGATTTACCTTCATTGGCGGCGATTGATGTTGTGCTGTTGTACTCAAAGTGGATGTGCAACTTCCACCCACGCCAGTGCTGCTGCTGGCCATCGAATTGTTTGTCGGCATTTTTCTTGTCTGCTGTTCCCGAATCCTGTTTAATTCCTCCAGTGCCCTCATTGGGAATGGATTGAATTGATGTTGTGGATGGGCATCGGATGGAGCCAATGAAGGTGGGCGAAATGTGGAATTGGAAGAGGCAAAATTTTGGCGAATTGCTTGATGCAAAAGTGGCTGTTGCTGATTTGGTAGGGAAATAGGTGGCGGTGGCGGCATGGCATTAGCACCAAATTGGCCAACGGCATGCTGAAGCCAGAAAAGTGCGGCCAAATTTTGCTAAAAATTGAAAGATAGAAAGATGTATAATGGAAACCTTGCTAATTAAAGAGGGATTATCTGGATTTATGGACAAATTTTTGGAAACAAGGTAGAAAAAAATACATTCGATATTTTCAATTCTTTTTCGCCAATTTAAGATAATAAATCAAATAAATTACCGGATTAAATTGATTGGCTGTCTCAGAAATAATTTGAGGAGGAATTTGTGGATGGAATGATGGATTGGATACGGTGGAGGATGGTGGCGATGATGCTGTTTCCTCCTTCAACAATGCCGAACATTGTGCCGTCGATTCGAGCAAAAATTCTCGACTGCTGAAAATTTCATAAATTAATTTAATTAATTAGAAATCAGAATTCTTTCCGGAATGAAAATCAGAATTGTTTCCGGAATGAAAATCAGAATTGTTTCCGGAATGAAAATCAGAATTCTTTCCGGAATGAAAATCAGAATTCTTTCCGGAATGAAAATCAGAATTGTTTCCGGAATGAAAATCAGAATTCTTTCCGGAATGAAAATCAGAATTGTTTCCGGAATGAAAATCAGAATTCTTTCCGGAATGAAAATCAGAATTCTTTCCGGAATGAAAATCAGAATTGTTTCCGGAATGAAAATCAGAATTCTTTCCGGAATGAAAATCAGAATTCTTTCCGGAATGAAAATCAGAATTGTTTCCGGAATGAAAATCAGAATTCTTTCCGGAATGAAAATCAGAATTGTTTCCGGAATGAAAATCAGAATTCTTTCCGGAATGAAAATCAGAATTCTTTCCGGAATGAAAATCAGAATTCTTTCCGGAATGAAAATCAGAATTCTTTCCGGAATGAAAATCAGAATTCTTTCCGGAATGAGAATCAGAATTCTTTCCGGAATGAAAATCAGAATTCTTTCCGGAATGAAAATCAGAATTCTTTCCGGAATGAAAATCAGAATTCTTTCCGGAATGAAAATCAGAATTCTTTCCGGAATGAAAATCAGAATTCTTTCCGGAATGAAAATCAGAATTGTTTCCGGAATGAAAATCAGAATTCTTTCCGGAATGAAAATCAGAATTGTTTCCGGAATGAAAATCAGAATTGTTTCCGGAATGAAAATCAGAATTCTTTCCGGAATGAAAATCAGAATTCTTTCCGGAATGAAAATCAGAATTCTTTCCGGAATGAAAATCAGAATTCTTTCCGGAATGAAAATCAGAATTGTTTCCGGAATGAAAATCAGAATTCTTTCCGGAATGAAAATCAGAATTGTTTCCGGAATGAAAATCAGAATTGTTTCCGGAATGAAAATCAGAATTGTTTCCGGAATGAAAATCAGAATTCTTTCCGGAATGAAAATCAGAATTCTTTCCGGAATGAAAATCAGAATTGTTTCCGGAATGAAAATCAGAATTCTTTCCGGAATGAAAATCAGAATTCTTTCCGGAATGAAAATCAGAATTCTTTCCGGAATGAGAATCAGAATTCTTTCCGGAATGAAAATCAGAATTCTTTCCGGAATGAAAATCAGAATTCTTTCCGGAATGAAAATCAGAATTCTTTCCGGAATGAAAATCAGAATTCTTTCCGGAATGAAAATCAGAATTCTTTCCGGAATGAAAATCAGAATTCTTTCCGGAATGAAAATCAGAATTCTTTCCGGAATGAAAATTATAAATCAAGAAACATTCTGAAATGAATTTATTAGGGGAAATTTGCACACCTTTCTGGCAACTTTGCCCTGGGCAACAATTCCTCCAACAAAGGACATGCCATTGCCAAATGCCGCGTTCGTCTGCCCAATTGGGCCAATAACATGGGAACATGTGCGCACCTTTGGCCCAATTCCATTTCCACCCGTCTCCGCTTTTCCTTCAATCCATCCATTGCAGGCCTCAATTCCTCTCGGTCCTTGTCAATCAGGCGAATGGCCTCGACATGAACCCGTTTTTCCTCTTCCAACGCGGTGACAGTCTCTTCGGCTCTAAAAATATTTTTATTCCATTCATATTTTCATATCGTATAATTTAGACTTTCCCTATCGTCCATTTTCATTTAATTTTGTTTTTTTTTTCGGTAAAAATAAATATTTTCCATCCAAAATGTGCTAACCTTTCCAAGAATCGTTCATCCTCTTCCAGTCCTTTCAATCCATTCAGCACTTCTTTCTGTTCATTTTCCAATCGTTGGATGGCATCCCTGTGAAAATTTTGGTATTTTTTTTTTGCACAATTTGGCACATTCTTTCCTCCCTCGTCCCCTCCCTCAATTTTCTCCCAAAGGGCCTATAAATTCATCATCTTTACAAAGGCTGAGGAAAATGTGTGAGGGCGCCGAATTCATTTCGGTCCAGAAAGGGGGGAAGGATGCCTCCCATATATTTGGCATTTGTGGCCACTGAAATTTATGACTTTGCGGACAAAATTGCGACCCCTCCTTCTTAGAGTGTGGGGAAGGGCCATAAAAATAAGGCCTTTACCTCTGCTAGCTCGTTCGTAATTTGCATATGAATTAAAGGCGAGGGACATGGAGGAGTGGAAATAAAATGGGGAGAATTGGAGATGGTTTGAAAATCTTCCTATTCTTCCAACTTTCCTATTTGCTATTTTAATAAAGGCATTTTTTGAATTTGGAATGTTGAATCAATTTTGAACACTAAAATTTGCATAAAATCTATAAAAATTTAAAATGCGGAAAAAAATGTAATAAATTGGAAAAAGCCATTTTAGACCACACTAGGAAAACACGTTAGGATGGAAATTTCTCTAAGCAGAAGATATAAATAATTAAGCCATCCATTGACCAAGTTATAGGGCTTGATACTGAAAATTCTTATTAGGGAAGCATGTCAAGTTTTATGGCCAAAATCGCCAAAACTTTTGATTCCAAAACTTTTAGTTGCCATTGAATTTTTGGCAAATTAAATGATTGGAATAAATTCTTTATTTCTTTTTAGGAATTTGTATATCCCATATATCAAACCTGGTCTCGGCAATTTTCAAGAGTTGTTCGGCAACAGCCTCGGCATTTTCCTCCACCCGCCTTTCTTCCTCTCCAATTATTGGATTTGGTGATGATTTCATTTTATTCGAAAGATTTGGGGATGTGGAAGTAGATGGGCCAAAGGTGTTTAATTCCAATGCTTCAGTCGATTCATTTTGTTGCGTTTGGCCAGAATTGGAATGTGATGATGATGAAGGGGATGTTGGATTGGTTGGAGGAATTCTTTCAATGATTGGAGTTGGACTGGACATATTGGCTTTAATGGGATAAAGTTTAGTTAATTCATTTGGAATGAATAAAAATGGTCAAATTTGCGAAATATAAATGATAAATCCAATGGGAAAACAATCAAAATTGCCATATGAAGATATAAAGTCGATCAATTTGTCTTTCACAAATATTGTCCATCCTTTAGATGGCGAAGAAGACAATTTACCAAAAATGAAGATCGGCCCTAAATTTGCCTCCAACCTTAGTTTGGCCCTAAATTTGCTTTTCCCCACTAAAAATAAGGTGGATGTCATCGTATATTCGTTCAAGGCATTTTTTTCTCTTTTCCCCTCCTTCTCCTTGTTTGAGGATGGGGATTGGGGGTGAATTTGATGGGCGGGAGGGTGGGGCTGGGGGAGAGGAGTATACTGTACCGCAGGTTCTCCTTTTTCCTTTCCTTTCTTGTTTGGGAAGGAAAAAGGGAGGAGGTGAATGTTGCTGGGGCATCAACCATCCCACTCATCATTTTCCTCCTACAATTTTCCCTCTTTATTTATGAGACTGTGGCTTTGGTACTTTGGTTCAGATTTGTGAAAAGCAGCCAAAAATGTCGCCGCCACCGAAAGATGGCGATGAGGAATTTTGAAGAGGGGATTGGAATAAGGCTGGTTTGCCCAAAAAAGGTCTTTTCATTCCAATTGATCGGCTGGAAAAAGGCAAAAATTGGCGGGTGGCGGAAACGGAAGAAATTAAGGAGGAAATGGAAGGAAATGGTGCGGACAAAAACTTAGGAAAAAATGGATGAGGCAAACAAAATGGAGGAATGGCGAATGGAAAGGTGGAAAAAGGCGTATTGTTAGGGAATGATTTTGACTGGGGTGGATGAAAATTGAAAATGGGATGCCAAAAAAAGAAGGCCAACCAAAAAGTGGATGAGTCAGCATAAAATTTGATTTTGGGAATTAAAAATGTATAATTAAAGGGTTTGGCCAAAAATGTAATGTGGATTCTTCTCTTTTTTATGAAATTAAAGGGTCCCTTCAAAGTTGATTCCTCCCCAAAAAGTAATAACGAAATTTCGAAAGAGAGGAAATATTGTCAATTGAGCACATGGCTTTGATTTTTGACCTATATCTCAACGAGGCGAAAGCCTATTTTTGAAGGCAATATACCATTTTAAAGGGCTGATATCACTCTATAATTAGGCTTAATTAAATTTTTTAATTCTGAATAGTTTTGAAGAAATATAATTTTTCCTAGAAGTATTCACATTTTCTCATTCTCTGAATTCTATTGAATATTTTTTAATTATTGAATTTTAATTAAATTTAATATAGCCACTTTATAAATGGAACTCAGCTGGTTCGAAAGATTTATCGCCTTCCAATTTTATTTTTGCCTCGCTGAATTTTGAGCTAAAAATATGATGGCATTAAATCGATGTTTTCCTTTGTCCCATTGTTGGGAGATATTTCACAATTTAGTGGCAACTTAAATTGCCATTTTTAGTCATTTAAATCAAAAATTATTGCGGAGAGTTTCCTCTTTAATCTTGATGAATCCTACCGCAGTCCCTTCCAAGCTTCACCGTAAAATTTGCTTTTTTTTCATTGTGAGGCGGGATTGACGAGGTGAATTGATCGACCACCACAAAAAGCGCAAAATCGGGGTAGAGGAATTTTTGATTAATGTGAGAAAACACGACGATGTGTGCTTGGCTATTTGGTCGCCATCGTCGATTGAATGGTTGGTTGGTTGGCTTTGGCTGTGTGACCCACAAAAGCCGAAGCACCAAAACCAAAATGGTGGAGAAGGAATCGGGGATGGGGAAATGCTAATTTGAATGGTGGGTTTTTGGATGGATGTCGAAGGGTAAACATGGAGGACAGGACACGAAGAATTGGGAGAAAAAGCAGAAAGGAAATGGTGGATTTTGTGCATTGGAAAATTATTTTTTTAGAGGCTGCACAAATGGGGGCTAAAGGCCGATGAAATTGGGGTTGATTATTTGTTTGGGAAAAATGTATAAAATTTTTAGAAGGCCAGAAGAATTAAAGGACATTATGTAAAACAAAGTAAAATGGGGCCAAAAAAGGGTGTGTTTGCCTAAATTGAATAAAACAGTAAACTGGCAAGAGGAAAAAGGAGGAGGAGGTGCCAAAGGACCATAAAATAGAATTGGCCGACACCACTTCTCAAAATGACATCCATCTTTGGAAGGGATAAAATGTATGGGGGCGGGGGGGCAACATTTTGGCCCAGACATCTGCTCCTTTATCCCATACTTTTCCTATTTGGTAAATATTTATCCCTCACCTCTAATCTTGTGGTTGGATCGTGTGAATAAAGCGCACCGATAAATTCACATTTTTATTATAAAAGATTTGAATTAAATTTTTACAATCTTACTTATAGGGAATCTAAATAAGATTTTAAATACCCAATAATGTTTGTTTTGGCCATATCTAAACAAGTAAGCAACGAATTTTGGAAGGCAATATGCCATTCGAAAGTCCTAAATGTCCTTTAAAAAGTGGGCAAACAAATAAACAAATTTTTTGAAAATTTCCAACAATTTAAAAAATAATTGGCTTTTGCTCAAAAAACGAGGGTTATTTACATTCAAAGACATATATTAATTTTTAAAGCTGGATTCTTAGAATCTAAGATAGGCCACCTTTTAGAGCACATTTAGGGCTTTCGAATAATGCATCGCCTTTCAAAATTAGTAGCTTGCTTGTTGAATTGTGGCCAAAAAATAGCTGGCGAGTACTAAATTAGCGGTTGAAAGTTGAATGCCTCGAGGAAAATCATTTGGATTTGAAGGAAAAAATAAAATTGGATTCTGCTGTAGAATAAAAAGCCCGAGAATACATCCCCCATTGATCAAGGCGCCCCATTAATTACGGGACGAATGTACTTTTACCCAAAAAATGGCCAAGAATTGTGAAGGAAGTGTGTGGGAGAGGAATCTGTTAATGTGTAAAATGGATGGACGGAAAAGAATTGCTGCTGTTTGGATGTGAGTTTTTACATGTTTTGTTTGGCCCTTCCTTTCCTTGGCCATCGCGGTCTAATCGGCCAAATCGGCTGGCCGGCTGGCTGATTCGTCGTGTGTTTTCTTCCAATTCCAACACCAAACGTCGTCCCCCGTACCCCGGTGGAGCAATTTATTTCACTTTGTGTGCATCCGGCTGCTCTCAAAGAAAGGTTTTGGCCATTTGCCCCGCCCCATCATCTCCATTCATCAAATAAAAAACGCGGACAGCAGCGCTTTTCTCAACATCAATCTTCTCGGCCATCGCATCGCCGTTTTTTTTTGGTTGGGTGTGAATTGCAACAAAAGGCGCCGAAAGGGAGAAAAAATGGATGGAATACTAGTAGAATGGAATTGGGGCGGATTTAGTGAAGGGGAGGACCACTTTTTGAGACATTCACACCAAAAACAGCAGTGGGCAAACCCCAAACCCTCCAAAAAATGGAATTAAAGAAGGGGAGAGGGGAAAGGCGGCAATGTTTTTTACAAAGTCGGCCACTAAAATAACAATCAGTCATTTTGGGAAGGGGGAGACAAATTCAAGTCCCCTCCTTCCAATCAGCAATTTCCAATCTTAATTGTGTTTTTTTATGGTGGGCAAATTCGTGTGTGATAATGATCATTGGAAAAAGGCGCAAATTTTAGTGAGGAAAAGGAAATGAAAATTGGTCAAGAAATGTTGCATTTGTAAATGCCGCAACATTCCTGTCGCCGTTTTTAAAATAATTCATAGAGGATTAATCCAATTTATTAGTAAATTAAAGAGTAGACTTTTGGGGCTATTCAATGATATTAATTTTATTTAAATTGATTCAGAATTGATGGAATTATGTCCAAAATATCATTGAAGGTTTTGCCAATCCCTAATAAGTAAATATCATATTAAATGGTGGTTTTTTGAACATAACTCCATCAATTCTGAACCATTTTGAATAAATTTAAAATCATCAGATAGCCAAATGTCTACTCTATAATTTGATACTAAAATCATCACAATTGGATTAGTCCTTGATGAATTATTCTATAAGGCGAAAAATTGGCCCCGAGACAAGTTTGGCTGCAAAAATTTTGTTTGCCATTGGTATTTCTGAGTAAATCGTAAATGGATGTTCGTAGAAAATGAATAAAATTTGTGGAAATAAATCTCTAAATTGCCCCAATTTTATTGCCTTAATTTTTCATTGCATAATCAACCCCAAATTCGGTCCAAATAAATCCCCTCTCCTATACTATAGCCTCTCAATTTTCCTTCCTTTTTAAGTGGCCCCATTTCCCTCTTTTTGAAGGTCCCTCAAAATAAAAAAAATGTATGAAGGGCCATTCAAAAAATCGCCGCCTAATGGGATTAATTAATCCACACTAAAAAGAAGGTAATGCCGACAAAACGCCGTTCAATCTTCGATGGATTTTTTGAGGGGAGAAGTGAAGGAAAATCGTCGCTTGAAGCCGTTTAAAAAATAAAATAGAAGGAATTAATGGAAATTTTATATTTTTTAATCACAATTTGTATAAAAACAATAGAAATGAAAACATAAAATAACAAAAAATATGCAACAAATTTCAATGTGTTTTTCTTTTCTATTCACTTTCTTCCCATTCGCCTTCCAATCTGTGCCGAATGCCAAGTCCATGAAGGGCAACCAAGGCGGCCACCTACAAAATTATTTAATCAATTGAACATTAAAATAGAATTAGGGACCTGTTCGGCCATTCTCGTATTCGGTTGGGAAATTGTTGAGCTGAACTGCTTGGAATTGATGGACACTTTTGCTGTGAATCGACTATCTCGGGGGCGTTGCGTCTTAAAATAATTAAAATATATTAGCATTATTAATTAGCTTATTTTAAAACTTTTTAGGGCTTAAATGGTGGAATTTTAATCAGTAAAAAATAAAAATATATTTAAAAAATCAATGGCCGCCAATGGGAATCGAACCACGACCCCTATCCTTTAAAACCAATCATTCTACCTCCCAGCTAAATAGGTCATGGCAGGCTAACTAATCAAATGCTTAACATAGTCCTTAATTTAAACCCAAAATTCCACAATATTTGCTTACCGCCTCATAAATTGGTGCCGGCCACCTTTGCTCACGACAATATTTATGTAGAACACATTTTGGAGTAGGCAGTCCATGCAGACCATTTTTCAGATTTTTCCTATAATTTATTGAATAAATTAAATAAAATTAAAATGACTAACATTGGGAAGCTTAAATCGGTTGTGAAAATGCCATCGACCTGAGTGAATGCAATTCGGCCATTTTGTTGAAGTTTCTGTTCATCCATTTGGCCATCATCATTTGCAATTCTTGGCCTTTTCACCGGCCCATTCCCTTCCTCTTCTTCAATTCCATTTAATTTCCTTCTCCATTCCAAATAAGTTGGCTCCACTCCCCAAATTCGACAAATTTGACGCATTGTGCCAGCTATTACTGTGGCTCGACCCCGTGGGTCAAATTGCTTTAATGGGGATTTTTTAATAATTATTCTAGGAATTTTTTGATAAGTTTTAAATAAAATTTAATTTTTTAAGTACTTATTTTTATTTATTTTTATGATTTTTCAATAAATAATTTAATTATTTTTTATAATTTCTTCAAAAATTAATTTAATAATTTTTATGATTTTTAAATAATTATTTTAAAATATTTTTTTAATTTTATGTTTTAAATAAAATTTAATTTTTTTATGATTTTTAAATAATTATTTAAAATTTTTTATGAGTTTTAAATAAAATTTAATTTTTTTTATGATTTTTTAATAATTAATTTTAGAAAATTTTTTGATGAGTTTTAAATAAAATTTATTTTTTTTATGATTTTTAATAATTAATTTAAGAATTTTTTGATGATTTTTAAATAAAATTTTTTATGATTTTTTAATAAATAATTTAATTATTTTTTTTAATAATTTCTTCAATAATTAATTTAATAATTTTTTTTTATGATTTTTTAAAATAATTTATTTACCTGTTGACTGCCCAACATTCTTTGCACCACATATTTGACACCAGTGAATTGTTCATCATATTGGCATGCCTTCAAATTAATTTAATTTTATTATAAATTGTATAGTAAATTTACATTAAAAAAAATAAGCCAAAAATTCGCATTTAATTTTATCATTTTTTCGGAATAATTTCAAATTTTAAAATGCAAATTTAAATTTTAATTTAAATTATAATTTATTATTTTTTATTTATTTGGAACTATTATGGATAAAATTGTTTAACAAAAATTGATAGAATATATAACATTAGTAAATATTTTCAATTTAAAAATAAATTAATTGATTATAATAATTCAGAAATCCCTTATTAGCCCTTAGGAAAAATATTTTAAAATTTTTTTTAGAAAAAATTAAATTTTTTTATAAATAAAAGGTATACAAAAATTAATTGAACTAACCTTTTTCAAATAGTTGACAATTTCCTCATCCATGGGTATAAGGCCTCCTTTCGTGCGAAAAATGGACGGATTTGTGAATGCTTTTCGTGCAATCATCACACTTTTAAAGGAGGAATTGAATAAATATATTTAAAAAATCATACCTGCTAGCTCCCGTCTTCAACCGAAATTCTTCAATGTCCTTATTCGATTTAATTTGTTGTGAGCCACCATTTGCAATTATTGGAATATTTTTGAAAGCATCACAAATTTGGCGAATTTCCTCCACCCGACATTCATCACTGGGCCGTTCCGCCCTTCTCCGTCCATGAATTGCAATTGCTTAAATAATAAATTTAATTTTTCAATTTAAAATTTTCCAATAAATTAAATTTTTTTAATTTGAAATTTCCTAAAAAATTAAATTTTTTAATTTAAAATTTTCAACCTGATACTCCACATTGTTCCACCATTCGAACAAATTCCATTGTTTTATCCCTCTAAATTTAAAATAAATTATTAAACATTTATAAAAATTGAATTAATTAATTTACATCATCCAACACTCGAATTTTACAAGAAACTGGAATTGGAGAGGCCGAAACCATTGCGGTCAAAATCTAAAAAAAGTTTAAACATTTTTAAATTCATTTTCAATAAAAAACCTCTTTGGCTTTGAGCGGTTCGCTGAGCAAGGCTGCTCCCATGCCAGCGTGAACGGAAAAAGGTTTCGGGCATCCCATATTCAAATCGATGCCGGCCACTTCGGTGCCGAATTTTTGACATATTTTAGCTGCATTTTCCGCTGAAGCAGTTCCCTGGAAATTTTTTGTTTTTTTTCGCTATTTTTCGAATTAATTAATTTACAATTTGCAAAATACATTTTGACTTTTCCTCTGCTGCAATCCTAAGCACAAGTTCATCACCTTTGATATAATCGACTGTACCAAGATGAGCTTAAATTAAATTAATTAATTAAATTAATTAATTAAATATATTTAATTCAATTTTAAACCATTTTCAATTCGTTGAGCTTCGAGCAATTTTTGGTCAACAATTTCCTCCGTATACACCAAATCAGCCCCATAATTCAATGCAAGTGTTCTCAGCGGTGTTCTGCCTGCCCTGACCATCGGGGCCAATATTCTTTTGCCGGCAAAAAGCGCAGAATTTTGAGCTGTTTCCATCTAAATTAATATAAAAATTAATTATATTATTGAAATTTATAATTTTAATTATTCAATGCATTCGGCATTGGCACTAAGAAACGAGATATTTAACGTTTTTGGCCAAGCTTTTTTGGGTTTAACAAAATTCAGCATTTTTTTTATTTTATTTATTTTCTTAAATGACAAAAAATCCCATAAATATATTTTTTAATATACAGTATCGACAAAAAAACAGTTTTTCATTGTCCATCTTTGATTAAGGATTACAATGAATTGAAGCATTTTCTTTGAATAAATTTGATGCCAAATGAAAGAGCTGGATGAGTTCTATCGAATAATGTGGAAAATATTCGGGTTAGCTCAAAATTCACAGAGTTATGATGAGACCAAAAATGTAATTATAATTATGAAAAATGATTTAATACTTAATCTGGTACCATATTTGTGCAAAGGTGGAACTAATTTTTATTAATACACCTCATTTAATTGGCAAAACTTTGGCTCTTCAGGATGAAATCAAATTAGTTGAAAATGATTCATTGTTTCAAGAGTTTTAAAGAGACAGACTTGGTCACATCCATCCATTCCCTATCATTGTTGGCACAAATTAGTTAAAACCCGAATTATCGAGGATATAAAGCATAAAATTCATTTAAGAGTAAATTATATTTATATAAAAGTGATTCAAAATGGAAACCGAAATCAAATAATCGAGTCATTTTCGTTTAAAACCTCAACAATCATATCAAAGTAAAATTTGCATAAAACAACAAATCTACAAATGCCGAAAAAAGTTTTCATCCCAGCAAAAAAGAAAATAAATATGGGTATATTGGAAATGTGGTAGGTTGGAAAAGCATGAGTTGGCCATAATAAAGCATTGTTTATCGAGAGAAAAAGGCTTGGATAAAATATATTGGATGGGAATGGGAATTGGGAAGCGCTGTGGCGTGCCGCCGTCAACATTGACGGCAAACACATTGGGACTAGAAAGGACTTTGGAAAATGTGGATGGAAGGAATAAAAGCAGGGTAAGGGAAAATTGGTGTGGGTGGAGGTTGTGTGCCATTCACTCTGGAATTGCTTTTGGCCAAGGTCCCCTGTTGCTGCTTTTCTGGCTCTATTTTTTTTCGGCACTCGCTCTCGCCTTCCCTTCGTTTCACATTGCACTTTTTCCTGAAGCAGCCTCCCCTTCTACGGCACACTCTGCCCATCAGAAGGTCCTGCTGGCCCATTTTGTGGTTGGCCATTCAGCTGCTGTGCTCCTTGTTGGGCCGACTCGAACATTTTCCACATGCAATCCTGGGCATTGGCAAACACGCAATTTCCCCCAATAATATACCCTTGGTACCCACCAAACAATCTGAGAGCCCCAAAATGTCAAGCAACTCTTTCACGGCAGGCTTATTCATTCCTGGAATAATTTTTGGCACAAAAAGTGGAATATTTTCACGCACCATCCGAAAATTTTTCCATTGCATTGAATTCACTTTTCGTACATTGATTTTGTTGAAAAATTAACAAAAATATTATCAAAAATTTAATCATTTTTTCATATAATTTTATGGCAATTTTGACTAATTTTAACTCACTTCAGAAAAAATCCATTTAAGGCTGAACAAACATCGCCGCCAAAATTTCCACCCAAATTCCTTCTTTCATTTCATTTTTTGCTAATTTTGCCAACAGCCGGGAATGTTTTCCATTTTTGGCTATTTTCTTTTCCTATTCTTTGCCTCAACATTTGGCCAAGAGGGCGTGGAGAAGGCATTGCGCAAATTGAGGGATTCCGTTGATCGTTTCGAGGCAAATTTCCATCGAGCAATTGATGATTATGGAAAGACGAGCACAATTCGAGCGGTCAGTAATTTGAAATTTATTTTCGAACTCAAACAATTAAATGAATATTAAACCTTTTAAGTTTGGTAAATTTGATGAAATTATATTACAATCCCTTTTGGGAAAGAAAAGTGCAATCACAATTTTCCGGAAAGAAAAGTGCAATTACAACTTTCCGGAAAGAAAAGTGCAATTACAATTCCGGAAAGAAAAGTGCAATTACAATTCAGGAAAGAAAAGTGCAATTACAATTCCGGAAAGAAAAGTGCAATTACAACTTTCCGGAAAGAAAAATGCAATTACAATTCCGGAAAGAAAAGTGCAATTACAACTTTCCGGAAAGAAAAATGCAAATTTTCCGGAAAGAAAAATGCAATTACAATTCCGGAAAGAAAAGTGCAATTACAATTCCGGAAAGAAAAGTGCAATTACAATTCCGGAAAGAAAAGTGCAATTACAATTCCGGAAAGAAAAGTGCAATTACAATTCCGGAAAGAAAAGTGCAATTACAACTTTCCGGAAAGAAAAATGCAAATTTTCCGGAAAGAAAAATGCAATTACAATTCCGGAAAGAAAAGTGCAATTACAATTCCGGAAAGAAAAGTGCAATTACAATTCCGGAAAGAAAAGTGCAATTATAATTCCGGAAAGAAAAGTGCAATTACAATTTTCCGGAAAGAAAAGTGCAATTACAACTTTCCGGAAAGAAAAGTGCAATTACAACTTTCCGGAAAGAAAAGTGCAATTACAACTTTCCGGAAAGAAAAGTGCAATTACAACTTTCCGGAAAGAAAAATGCAAATTTTCCGGAAAGAAAAATGCAATTACAATTCCGGAAAGAAAAGTGCAATTACAATTCCGGAAAGAAAAGTGCAATTACAATTCCGGAAAGAAAAGTGCAATTACAATTCCGGAAAGAAAAGTGCAATTACAATTCCGGAAAGAAAAGTGCAATTATAATTCCGGAAAGAAAAGTGCAATTACAATTCCGGAAAGAAAAGTGCAATTACAATTAAAATCCTTTCCGGAAAGAAAAGTGCAATTACAATTCCGGAAAGAAAAGTGCAATTACAATCCTTCCGGAAAGAAAAATGCAATTAAAACTTTCCGGAAAGAAAAGTGCAATTAACAATCCTTTTCTTTGATAGAAAAGTGTAAGGAAAATTAAAATTAGTCCTAAATTTTGTTTTTTTTTGATAATAAATTTGTAGCCAATTATTTTTATTCAATCATTTTGTATTAAATTCTTTCAGAAGGAGCTTAATCTAGATGTCAAAAGATTTTTAATAGCTCGAAAGAAATGCCAAAAATTTGAATAAAACTAAAATTGGATAATCTTCAGCAGTAGTTGAAATTTGCTAATAATTTTACATCTTTTAATAATTTTTGAATATTTCTTTTTAGACATTGGATGAAAAAGCCAACAGTCATTTCCACCTTGTCGATCATGGCTCATTGGATTTCCCCAAGGCAGTTTTACAGGCGGAGACACGGCTACAGAAGTTTTTTGACTCCAAAATTGCAGCAATTCGAAAGTGAACTTTTCTCTTTTATTTTCTGTAACTTTTTTGTTCCCTTTATTAGATTGACTTCAGCAGCCGAAAAATCAGCGGCACAAATTAGAATTGATGATCAGGAAAAGCCAATCCTCATTGACAATGAATGCCTTCAACATTTGAGGAATTTGAATCGAAGTTCCGTGAAAAATCCTGAAATTTGGGGAAGTGGGCCACCCAAATCCGGTGTTCATGTGAGTGAATTAATATTTGGGAATTTGTGAATTAAAATTAAAATTAGAAGAATAAAATAAAAATTTTCCACTAAAAAACAGAGCAAAGTTTGTTACGACCAAATTACCTATTTTTGGGTCATAACTCAACTAGGCAACAGCCAATTTTGAAAGAGATGATATCATGCCATTTTTAAAGCTTAAATTGTTCTTTAAAAAGGCTATGAATTATTTAAAAAGTCCTTTTTTAAAAAAAAAAGTTAAATGCCTTTGAGTACAAAATAAACCGAATTTTTTAAGAAAAATATTTTATAAATTATTTTTTTTTCAAAAAATTAGATAGGCCACTTTTTTGAAGACATTTAGAACTTTCAAAGGGCATATTGCCTTCCTGAATTGGTTGTTTTCTTCTCGGATATTGACAAAAGAATATTCCTACTCTCGCAGGTTGCAACCGAATCCTACAAATGCAGTGGCCCAGTTGCCAAAGATTTCGATTGGACTGGGCGCTCTCAATTGGAGACACAAATGGCGGAAAATGCGCGTCAAGATCCGGCAATTACGCGACAATATATTGGCACATACAGTGGCTTGACCCGAACATTTCCAGGTTGCTTTGTTTTGCCTTGGAATTGGAATTGGAACAGACCAATTTGTCGCTGTTTATAATTAATCATCAAGGACGGAACTAATTTTAATGATTTTGGTATCAAATTAGATTGTAGACAGTTGGCTATCAAATAAAATTAATAATATTTAAATTATTTCAATATTGATGGAATTATACCCAAATAATCATTTAAAATTACCTTTATTATGAATTATCTAAATTTTAATTGTTTTTTTGGTCACAACATAATTAAATCTGAATGAATTTAAATAAAAATTAATATGATTAAATAGGCTAAAGTCTGCTCTTTAATTTGACACAAAAATTATTAAAATATGTCCAATCCTTGATGAGTTATATTTCTTATAAACGGCGTCAAATTGTGCCGTTCCCATTGCCTGCTTTGTTTGCCCACTATTTTTACCCCCAATTTTAAGGTTTCCAATGGGACATTGGACCAGAACAATTCAATGTGGATTTGTTCGATCCCCGATTTCGCCCCTGGTTTGTGGCTGCCGAAACTGCACCGCGTGATGTGCTTTTCCTGTTAGACTTCAGTGGGAGTGCCAAAGGTCAAAATGCGCATTTGATCAAAACGGCGGTGATGGCCGTCCTTCAAACATTGAATCCAAATGATTATTTTGGCGGCATTTGGTACAATAGTCGACAACAAAGGGTGCTGGCAAATTGTACGGAGCCGGAGGATGGATTCATTCAAGCAACAAGCAGGAATAAGGCAATTTTAACATTTGATTATTTGTTAGGAAATTTTAATTTAATTTTACAAAAAATTATAACGGATTCATAGGTGATTCCGTACCAATATATTTAATCATTAATCGATATCATTAAGACGCATCATTTAATTATATTTTGGCTTAGGTTTAACCAATTCTAACTTAGTTTTGAACCATTAAACCAAAATTGGTTTAAACCGTTTAATACCCTTTAATTTGACCAAACCATAACAAATTATATATCAATCAATGCTTCTTGACCCAGCTCTATCCAATTTTGGGTTTATGGTTTTTGAATTTAGGACAAACCTTTAATCTATTTATTTTCCATACGAAAAATTAAATAACCAAAAAAAAAAACAATAATATTCGTCGATAAATCAACGATTTATTTGGCCATACTTTGTGGCTAAAATCAAACCATCTATCCATCTATCTAATTTTTATACGTTATCATTATTTGTAGGCAATTTATCTATAGAAAAAGGCCTAAATATTGTTAACTTTGATACAAATATCATTTACATATTAGTCCCTTCCCTAATTATTGTATCCTAATTTTATAAAATTCCATATATTTTTTTGCAGCTCCTCTTTCGCCGTTTCCTCGATCGAGTTGAAGAAAGGGATCAAGCATCTTTACCGGTGGCACTGGAAATGGCTTTTGGGCAATTCATTCGTGAGCAGAACATTTCAACGATGGAAGTTGAAGCCAAAAACGGACATTCCAAGGAAATGCCGAAACGAAGCGGTGGTCATCGCCTTGTCCTCTTGTTCACGGATGGCATCGAATTTTGGCCCACGGAAGTTGTGCACAAATTCCAACAGGAATATCCCACTGAGCCAATTCGGGTTTTTGGCTTCTCCATGGGCTATGGCCGAGGCCCGCAAGACGCATTGGCCTGGTTGACTTGCCGAACCCGGGCTGGACTGGGACAGGCAGTCATTGGTTCAGTGTCGGAAGTTAGGCTAAAGGCCAGAGAATATTTGGCCAAGTTGAATGAATTGTTGGCACTGAACTACAGGGATAAAGCTGCGAATCCGGCGAATCGACCCATCACTTGGTAAAACATATACAACAGCTTTTATTAATAAAACAATTTAAATACCAGCCCTCTTCTTTTTATCAAATCTAGACAAGAAAGCAACCAATTTGGGTAGGCGATATGCCATTCGAAAGCCCTAAATTTCCTCTAAAAAGTGGCTTAATTATTTATTGGAAATTTAAAAGAATTGTAAAATATACGGCTTTTCATTAAGAAATTCCGGTTTATTAAACTCAAATACGTATAAATATTTTAAAAAGGCAATTTTAATAAATAATTTTTAAGCTACTTTTTAGAATACATTTAAATCTTTCCAATGGTATATTGCCTTCTGAAATTGGTTAAAGCATCGCTGAGATATTGGCAAAAAACTTTAAAAAAACTCATCAAATCGACGCAATTCTCAATCTTGTTTGAAATCGAGGGAACAATTTTGCTTTTCCTCAAGCTATAATCAAAAAAATTTTCCTTTCTTCAGCTATAAATGAATAGAAAGAGAGAATACTGTACACAGTACAGTATGAAAAGAGGGAATACAATTCATTCTTTCCCTCACTCAGTCAGCTAGAAGTGAGAATCAAAATTGTTTTAATCTTCTTTCTTTTGCCATATCTCGAGAAGGAAGCAATCAATTCAGGAAGGCGATATGCCTTTTGAAAGCTAAAAATGTCCTTTAAAAAGTGGCTTATCAAATTTTTGAAAATTTTAAAAATTTGTAAAAAAAGTGATTTTTCCTTGGAAAATTTAGGTTTATTACTATTTATGAAATGTAAGTTTTTAAAATAATTTTTAGAAAGTATTTTATGAATATCTTTAAGCCACTTTTTAGAGGACATTTAGGGCTTTCAATTGGCATATTGCCTTCAAGAATTGGTTACTGTCTCGTCGAGATATATGGCAAAAGAATGGCCCAATTAGAAATGGAGATACCTAAAACCCCTGCTGCCTTTCCTTACTTCAAATCAATAATTATTTTCCCTAATTTAGGCCAAATCCCTATATGGATGTTCAAAGGGGTGGCCCAGTGCTCAGCCTCTCAATGCCAATCCTTGGCCCACAGCCCAAAATCTACCAAGATTCATTGGTCAGAGAATTGGCAATGGACGGGCAAATTCAAGTGAAAATGGACGGTTTTGTGGGAGTGGCCGGGCTGGACATTGGATTCGGGGATTTGGGAAGGGCATTGGTATTGGAGGGTGAAGCGGATCCAGAACAAGCATATGCCTTCATTTTGGACAACAATGGACACGTTTATTACCATCCAAGGTAGTGTAGTATTCCCGGGGATATTTAAAGGTACTAATTGTGGAGATGCTTCTGATAAAGGGGGCTTCTAATAGAGAGGGGGGCTTCTGATAGAAGGAGGGATATTCATAGAAGAAATACGGTTTGTTATGGGATTTTGGATGGATGGATATGAGAATTTGAAATGTTTTTTCTGATGAAGTCAAACATAGAAAATGGAATATAAAATTGATTTTGAATATTCAACTTTTACTTATTAGAATTGACTAATCTCCTCTCCAACAAATATTCGAATTGTTCCTCCCTCAACTCCAAATTTCCCTGGAAAATTAAATAAAATGGTCGAAGTTTTCGGAAATATTTTCCAAAATATAAATAATTGTTGGAGAAAAGAAAGAGAGGAGAAACTTTATCCGAAAATTGAAAAATTTAAATTACGATTAAAAATAAATTGTTTTGGAGCAAAATTATTTTTGTTTGCTTCTCATTTCATTTTCATTCTTTCTTTGCTTTCAATGAATTCAGGCTTCAAACACCGCCGGCAGAAACATTTGCCGTCCGTCGCACACTTTGCCATCGGCTTTCCACTTTTCTTCGAACAAACACCCGTGTCCCATTTTCACGTGCCGATGAGCTAATCCTCCAACAAATGGGCTATTTGGACTCAATTTCCCAGCTGGACATTTTGCAAATTGAGGGCGCCGAAACAGATCAATTGTGGCGACGATTCCGTAAAAATATGGTCCTGGGTCGTTGCGGAGAAATTTTGGAGGATGAACGGCGACAATTTCGATGCTTTCCAATTCGGGGCACTCCACTGGTTGCCGGTTTTGTGTTGAGCAAAGGAAGGCCAAGGATTGCGCTGAGGGAGGAGGGAAGGGAGGAATGGGAAGAAGATCCATTTGAATTTGCCGAAAGGTTGAGGACTAAATTGATTGGTGGCCAAAATGAAAATGAATTGGAACAAAATGGCACAAAATCAAAGGCGTTTCCTCCTTCGGTTGGCCTTCTTCTCCGAGATGAGTGAGTTCAAAAAGGGAATTAACAAAAAATGAAATTGCCGAAAATGTCAAAATAATAATAATGGTTTAAGGGTGTGCCCTACATTCACAAACCATACTATACCCAAAATTGGATAGAGCTGGTCAAAACGCATTGAATGGTATAATAATTTGTTGTGGTTTTGCCAAAATTAAAGTGTATTAAACGGTTTAAACCCATTTTGGTTTAATGGTCAAAACAAAGTTTAAATGGGTTAAATCTAAACCAAAACATAATCAATTGGAATAAGATGAAATTTATCAATATAAGGTTTACGGTTTAAGATAAATTTCTGAAACTGTTACAATCTTTTTGGCATTTTCAATGTTTTTTCGACAAAATAAAATAGATCATACCAAATTTAAAATATTTTTTGCCTATAGCCAACTCCAACATTGGGAATTGTCGTCGGAATTGAGTCGCACAAAAACATTCGATCGCCTGGCCAAAATGCTCCAAATGTTGCCTCGCACAAATCCTCAATTCCTTGCACATCTTTCAGCGATTGGACCCGATTCTCTGTTCCCATCATGGGCCAATAAATGGCCAAAAGAAGAGGCGGCATCCACTTGTGCTTCCACTTCTTCTTCCACTCGTCCAAATTCGCCATTTGTTTCCGCTTTCTTTGAATTGCGTTCCACCGCATTGGTTGGCCGTCCAAGCTTATTGGCCATTTACCCGAAATGGTTGAAAATTGATGAGAAAATTATTCAATTTTTGCCCTTTTTAAAGCGAATTGCCATCCATCAAATCTTTCTTCCGAACCTCATCTGGCCATGAAGAAATGGCCAAGCTGGCAGTCCATGTGGACATGGATAAGGATGGAGGATTGTTGACTGTGGGACAGCCAATTGGCATTTTGGAGGGCAAAAAATCGTTGGCCAGAATTGGCGTTAGTTTCAGACTCGATTAAATGAAGTTTACGCCTTGCGGCTTATATAAACAAAACCGGAAAAAAATGAATATAAAAATTTTAGGTATAATTAATTTTGGATTTGCCAAAATTAGCCAATTATGGCTAAAAATAAATAATATTATGATTTTTTGATTTTTTGGCCTTAAATTACTTGTAAATTTGGCCAAATTTAATCATTTTATATCTTAAAAGATTCCAGAAAACTTTAAAGGAAATCATAAATAAAACCCCATTTTGTAAATGATTTAAGCCGGGAGGCACACAAATTTCGGACGTAAATTTTGTTATTTATTAGTTATTACCCACCCTTTTTCAGGTTCAACTTCGCGGCCATTATCTCCAGCAAAAATTGCAAAGAGCATTGCAACAATCCGCAACAGACGGATGGTCGGAATGTGTTGGGCAAGGCCGGAAATGTTTACTGTTGAATGGCGATTCCTTCGTTTTGGCCAATTCATTGGGTCAAACTTCAACTCAAATGCCATTTCGGCCAACACATTTGTCCCAATTGGAGCCGGAATTGTTCGTGGAATTGAGGGCCCGTGGACTAATCAAAAAGTGAACATAAATTTGGGGTCATTTTTTGTATTGAAATAGCCCAAAGCATTTAGGTTGAGTTGGCGAGATCCAACCGGCCTTTGTCCTATGGTGATGGAAATTCGTCAAAGACAATCACACTATCCGGCCATGTATTATATGCAACCACATCAAATGCCGGGTGCCGATCAATCGACGGCTGCTTCCTCAAAATCAATGCAATCGACAATTGGCCATCTCGTTGGGATGCTAATTTCTTGGTATTTAATAAATTTGAAATTTATTCCAATTAATTCCATTTTTAAGGGCCCAATTCCTGATGCCAGTGCCACTCGTATTTGCCTCCACCTCAATGTCAAATTCACCATCAGAATTGATAATTCCACTGGAGGAGGAAGTGGAATGTGAAATTGAGCCTCAACCCGAATTGGTGGAACATTGCACGCTGGAGAGGATTCGATTTCAGCTGAAAGCTAGGCCAAAAGAAAGAAAAGGAGGCGGAAATGGTGGCGATTCAAAGATGGCAACCGCACTGTGGTTGCGCGAGAAAAGTTGCAATCGGTAGGTGAATTGGAAATTTAATTTATTTATTGAATTTTTCTCACTGATGAGTATTATATTTATTGATTATTAAAGTATATAATTAGTTTTGTGTTTTCCGGAAAATGTGTTTCATTCCGGTTAGAAATTTGTGTTTTCCGGAAAATTTGTTTCATTCCGGTTAGAAATTTGTGTTTTCCGGAAAATGTGTTTCATTCCTGTTAGAAATATGTGTTTTTCGGAAAATGTGTTAGTTAGAAATATGTGTTTTCCGGAAAATGTGTTTCATTCCGGTTAGAAATTTGTGTTTTCCGGAAATGTGTTTCATTCCGCTTAGATTTGTGTTTTCCGGAAAATGTTTTTCATTCCGGTTAGATTTGTGTTTTCCGGAAAATTTGTTCCATTCCGGTTAGATTTGTGTTTTCCGGAAAATGTGTTTCATTCCGCTTAGATTTGTGTTTTCCGGAAAATGTTTTTCATTCCGGTTAGATTTGTCTTTTCCGGAAAATGTTTTTCATTCCGGTTAGATTTGTGTTTTCCGGAAAATTTGTTCCATTCCGGTTAGAAATATGTGTTTTCCGGAAAATGTGTTTCATTCCGGTTAGAAATTTGTGTTTTCCGGAAATGTGTTTCATTCCGCTTAGATTTGTGTTTTCCGGAAAATGTTTTTCATTCCGGTTAGATTTGTCTTTTCCGGAAAATGTTTTTCATTCCGGTTAGATTTGTGTTTTCCGGAAAATGTTTTTCATTCCGGTTAGATTTGTGTTTTCCGGAAATGTGTTTCATTCCGCTTAGATTTGTGTTTTCCGGAAAATGTTTTTCATTCCGGTTAGATTTGTCTTTTCCGGAAAATGTTTTTCATTCCGGTTAGATTTGTGTTTTCCGGAAAATGTGTTTCATTCCGCTTAGATTTGTGTTTCCGGAAAATGTGTTTCATTCCACTTAGATTTGTGTTTTCCGGAAAATGTGTTTCATTAGACTTAGATTTGTTTTTTCCGGAAAGATTTGTATTTCATTCCGGTTAGAAATTTGTGTTTTCTGGAAAAATTTATTTCTTTCCAAAAATTTATGTTTTCCATAAAGATTTGTTTTATTCTGGAAATATAAAGCCATTTATCAACTTTATTTCCACTTATTAGGCGATAAATTAAATAATTTTAATAATTCATTTTTTCAATATCATTTGAACATCCAGAATTTTCATTCGGCATTAAATTCATTAAAAATGATTGAATTTCTCATTATTAGTTGGAATTATAAAGCCCCGCACAAAAGCCCAACTTAAAATTATTGTTGGGGACAAAAATAATTAAAATTAAAAAACAATTGATTTATTCCCCTCTAGGACCATTGGATTGCTACCTTTTGGCCATTCCAATTTGTTTTTGCTACTTTTGGATGGCCCACAATGCCAATTAACCGACTCCCCTCCTCCGCCTTTTCTTCCACATAGCCAAGGCAAGCATCAATAAAAATTATCAATTTCCCTTGGGCCTTTTTTACAGTACCAAATTGCAATTTGACTTTGGAATCATTGACATTGGAAAGAAGGGCACGAAGCGATTTGGACTATAGTCGATCCCATCCAAAGGTGAATAATAAAAAAAGGATTTAATAATTTCCAATTTAATCAAGGAATTCAATCCAATTTGTACGAATGCCGCGGCATCTTCATTTCCGTTGTTGCCATTTTTATTACAAATTTCCTTGTTAACCACATTGGTGCTCTTTCCTTCGATACATTCCTCATTTAAATATTATTAGCCATTTTTAATTGATTCTTTATAAATAGGAAATTCATAATTTATTTATTTAATTTATTCAAAAAATTGCAAAATCAACGGGAATAATTTTGAGAATGTTTTTATGGGAAATATTATAGAGATGAATGGATGGAATGAAAAATGTGGGATTTGAAATGCGAATTTAAAGTGTTTTGCCTCATTCATTTGTTGATCGCCATTGAAAAGTGAAAATATCCGCGCAACATTCGGGGAATATGCAAAATAAATTAAAACAGGCGATGAGCTCAAAATCAACAAGATTCATTTTCTTTGAGCCTCTGAATTTAAAATATAATTTATGGCCAAATTCCCAAATTTGTTTGACCTCATTTGTTAGGTTGACCAGCTTTTGCCTCAATGTTTGCGTTTGCTCATTCAATTCCTCCAATTTTCGCATTTTTGAGCACATTAGTCGGCGACTTTCCTCCACTCCCTTTCTGTAAATTGGTCCAAATTTATTATGGCCATATTCACTTTCCCTAAACTCACTTTACATATTTTTCTGAAAGACGTTTATACCTGAAAATTTTGCCAATTTTTTCCAAATTATAATTTTCCCACTGACTCAATTGGTGCCGACTTTTTGGTTTTCCCATCCAACTCGGCCATTCGCAATTTTGCATTACTCTCACGAATTTCCTTCAGCTCATTTTCATAATGTGATTCCAACGTTTTGGCCAATGCTTTTCGGTCTGATTCAATCAATGATTCCATTAATTCATGAATCTGTAAAGGAGGGAAAGTTAATGAATGGCTTCAAGTGCCATTATTATGAATTCCAATTCCATATAACTAAAGAATTTTTTGAAGTTAAATAAATCGCGAAATTTTTTGAGGTAAAAATGGTTGAATTTGATCATATGCGAAAAAAATATATCATAAAATTTGATAATTGTTTTTTTGGCCGATTTATTTAATCCCATCAGTACTTTAAAATTTTTTCATATCGAAGAATAAAGTAAAGTATTTTCAATTTTTTTCAAGGCTTTAGCTTAATAAAGCCTAGAAAGGCTAAGTTTATTGGCACAAAATTCGCCCAACATACCCACCTCTTTGGCCAATTTATGCCAATGCGATTTGTCCACTATTCCACCATTGCTTTGATTACTGTGCTTTTTTCCAACAATGCCATTATTCGTTAATGTTGTTGTGCTTATTCCCAATCCGGAAAATGCCATAGACAATCGACGACTGGATTGGGCATTCAATTGGGGGAATGTGACGGGCATTGAGGCAATGGAATGCTTTTTGGCAAATGACTGTAGAATATTTGGGGAAATTAATTTTATTGGGAAATATTTAATTTGTCGAAAAAAGACTGAAATTGCCTAAAATTACTCAATCGATTCGTCGAGAAATATAATTTGATTTATATTGACTTATTAGATTTAACCTATTTTAATAACATAGTTTTGAACGATTAAACCAAAATTGGTTTAAATTGTTAAATACCCTTTAATTGTTGACCAAACCATAACAAATTATATATCATTCGATGCGCTTTGCCCAGCTCTATCCAATTATGGGTATATGGTTTTTGAAAATTTAGGATAGTCCCTTCCTTAAAGCTTAAACCATTATAATTATTTTTGTATATTGTACTCTTTTTCGATAATTTCAATAATATTTTTTGGTAAATTATTAGTAATATTCTTGTTTATTTAATTTAACACATTTGCCCTACCTTCAATAACTTTTGCATCTTCGAATGTTGTTCATACTCTTCGATTGTAGGCAATCGCCATTCAAAATCATCCAATTTGGATTTTCTACTGGCCGCTTTAATTAATCCAAAAGTATTAATTATGTCCCCAATTCTTTAACCAAATTCGGCCAACACAGTGTGTTTTCGCTCAAATGGGAATCGACCACTAATTTTGGCCCGCTTTTTCTTTGTCTTTTTGCCACCTTCCTTTTCCATTTCGGCTGCCGCCACTGCAGCTGCCACGGCCGAAATGTCGTCCAATGATTGGGAAGAAGGTCGATGCTTTAAAATATGTATAAATTTATTCAAATTCTACCAAATCATTCCCCAGGACACATCTCAATTCTAGACTAAAGTTAAGACAATTGTTTTTCCACGTTTGTTGCTGATTGGTCCCATTTCGTGTAAATATTGTTTAAATAACGAATTATGATATACAATTAATTAGAATTTAAAATTTTATTAAGTTTATTTAGTTGGTTTATATTTTATTCCGGAAACAAATTCTGATATTTCATTTCGGAAAAAAACTAATCATAAACAATTATTTTAAGTTCATTCCGGAAAGAATCTAATCGATATTAATTCTGATTTTCATTCCGGAAAGAATTCTGATTTTCATTCCTGAAACAATTCTGATTTTCATTCCGGAAATAATTCTGATTTTCATTCCGGAAACAATTCTGATTTTCATTCCGGAAATAATTCTGATTTTCATTCCGGAAACAATTCTGATTTTCATTCCGGAAACAATTCTGATTTTCATTCCGGAAACAATTCTGATTTTCATTCCGGAAAGAATTCTGATTTTTATTCCGGAAACAATTCTGATTTTTATTCCGGAAACAATTCTGATTTTAATTCCGGAAACAATTCTGATTTTCATTCCGGAAACAATTCTGATTTTCATTCCGGAAACAATTCTGATTTTCATTCCGGAAACAATTCTGATTTTCATTCCGGAAAGAATTCTGATTTTTATTCCGGAAACAATTCTGATTTTTATTCCGGAAACAATTCTGATTTTTATTCCGGAAACAATTCTGATTTTTATTCCGGAAACAATTCTGATTTTCATTCCTGAAACAATTCTGATTTTCATTCCGGAAATAATTCTGATTTTCATTCCGGAAACAATTCTGATTTTCATTCCGGAAATAATTCTGATTTTAATTCCGGAAACAATTCTGATTTTCATTCCGGAAACAATTCTGATTTTCATTCCGGAAACAATTCTGATTTTCATTCCGGAAACAATTCTGATTTTCATTCCGGAAAGAATTCTGATTTTTATTCCGGAAACAATTCTGATTTTTATTCCGGAAACAATTCTGATTTTAATTCCGGAAACAATTCTGATTTTCATTCCGAAAACTATTTCTGATTTTATTTTTATTCTCTCACATAAATTCCCTCACCCACATTTTGGTCCTTTCGCCGATGGAATCTGGGCAACCGGTGCCATCCTGTTTCGGACATTTTCCTCTTTTGAAATCGGCCACCGCCAATTCCACCGTTTGGCTTTTTCTCGGCTCCACCAGATTCCACACTTTCCGCCAAACTGTCCTCCTCCAGCAGTTGATCGGCCCTTGAGCCCAATGCCCGATCCAAAGCTCTTTCTTGTTCATCCTCTGATCCAACACTTTCCAATGCTTCCAAAAGGCGTCGATTCTGTTCCTGCCTTGCAGCCAATTGTTGGTCTTCTCTTTCCCTATCTCGTTCGGTTACTGTGGAAAAATGGAATATGGTAACGAAATAACAATTTTTAGTATCTGTGGGTATTCTTTTGGCTATAGCTTAATAAGAAAGCAACCAATTAAGAGAAGGCGATATGCCATTCTAAAGCCTTAAATGTCCTCTAAAAAGTTGTTTTTTAATTTTATGAAAATTTAAAATAATTGGTAAAATAATTGGATTTTCCTTAAAAATTCTGGTTTATTACATTCAAGGTTATGTAACTTTTTAAAAGATAAAATTCATAAAAAATTAAAAAAGCCACTTTATAAAGGACACTTTGAGTTTTAAAATAATATATCGCCTTCCTAGATTTGCTATCATCTCGTTAAGCTCTATCAAGATAATAAATGCCTGACAGATAGAGAAATGAATGATTGAAAAACCATATAAACCAATTATATAAAATTCTCTTAGTTAATATTAGCCCTTTGAGTCCTTTAAAACTAAAATTCTAAACGTACATTCCTTTTGGGCCACCGCCTTGATTGGATTTTGCAATGCGCAAACCAATTCCCTGTGCGCATCGCTCACATAGTCTTGCACTTCAATATGCACAAAAAGGGTGGCACAACCCAAAGGCTAAATTGATTTCAGCTTGAAATTAGAATCCATTTTAGTGTGAAATGACTTTATTGAATCCATTCCTCAAATCCAAATGCTTATAACCGGGTTGCATGGATTGAACAGGCAAAATGCGTTGACCCAACATTCGGGACATTCTGTAAATATATAATAAGGTAGATTTTTAATTAAATTTTTAAGTGAATATTAGCTTTAAATTTGGCAAATTTTGTAGAATTTTTAGCATTGATTAGAATTAATAAATTAAAAGAAAATAAATTAAATTTGATGGATAAAAAGTTATGGATAAAATGAGGAAAAATAGTTTAAAGTCAAGCAATTTGTTTTTTGGCCAAAATTTCTTCTTATTAGTTAAAGATTTAAGTGCGATCAATCATTTTGGTATCAAAATGTTTGTTAAAATGAGAATAATCTAACGGGATAAAAATTTAAATTAATGGGATGTTAGCTGAGCTATAAAGCTTGGCCGAATAATTCGGATGTCCGGAATAAAAATGGATAAAAAATGAATCTATTTATTCCTGCTAAAAATTCTCTTTTAAACCCCATTTAATGCCCCAATTGTGCTAACCCCTCTTCATAGACAGCAAATCGGACGAATGCCATTGAGGGTAAAATAATTTTGTCCACCCGAAAAGTGCCACTCCCCTCGGGTGCATGGAAATCCAAAAACATTGTATTCAGCCGATCCGATGTACAAGTGGGCGTGCGAAAAACCCTACAAAAATTGCCAAAATTTTACAATTGCACTTAAATAAATTTTACCGTTTTCTGGAATCGCCGGGCAGCCCATAGAGATCAATTTCCACATAAATTGCCGGTTTTGGCTTCTCACATAAGACGGAAAGCATTTGGCCAGAAATGACGGTTAAACCCAGGGAATTAGGGACCTAAAATATTTTTAATTGATTTTAATTTGAAAAATATTTTATTGCCGAAAAAACATTAATGATATTGACGAAAATATTTTACTAGTTCAAAGTTTATCCTGGACTAATAACAACTAATATTTTCACGTTAAGAGGCATCCTTTAATTATATTTTTGCATAAGTTTAACAAATTCTAACTTATGTTTTGAACCATTAAACCAAAATGGGTTTAAACCGTTTAAAACCCTTTAATTGTTGACCAATCCATAATAAATTATATACCATTCAATGCGTTTTGACCAGCTCTATACAATGGTATACTCCTTAATGGATGAATAATTTTTTGGCAAAATAAATTCTCTTTTCGGCAATTTCAGTGTTTTTTTTTGAAAATTAAATACTATCCATTTTATGTGAATGCCACAATTTCTCCCAAAACTGACCACATTTTCCACTCTGTCCAATTCGAATGGATTAAATTTGAGATTTGGTTCGGACATGCATGCGGGCTTTAGGATGAAACCGGATTTGGCGTTCATTTCAAAGAGGCAAAAATTAATTTGATTCGGCAAATCCGGGGTTTGCAAATTAATTGCGGCCATTTGGCATCCACTGAGGAGGGGCAAAAAAAAATATATTAAAAGGCATTTTACCGACCAATTCCAAAAAATCAACGGCATATAATTGGAGGAATCGACCCGTGCGCCCTTTGGATAGACCCGAGTGATTTGTCGTTTATTGTGATTGGTGAATTCCTCGGGGTGCTGAAAATGAAAATATTTTATAAAAATACTGGAAGAGAAATAATGAAGGGGATATAAATAGCTTCGAAATCAGCTATTGGGCTATTTTTTGGGCTTTTGGCCATATTTCAACAAGGAAACAATTAAATTTGGAAGGAATTATGTCATTTGAAAGTCCTATATGTCCCCTAAAGTGGCTTTTTCTAATTTTTAAAATTTTATAACATTTAAGCAGCCTTCCTTCAAAAATTGAGTTTATTAGAGTCAAAGGCATGCAAATTTTTTAAAAAGGTGAATTTTATAAAAAATTTAGTAGCCTTTTTTTAGAGGACATTTTGGACTTTCAAATGGCATATTGCCTTCCAAAATTGGCGAAAGCCTCGATTAGTTATGACCAAAAGAATGGCCCCAGATTTTCTCTTAAAAATTCACACACCTGTTTGAGCAATTCAATTGCTTTGCCCTCATTCATTGAATACATTTCCGAGCTGATTTGACGATCTTCGCAATGCTCAAAACTGGTCAGTTTGCCCATTGCTCGCATCTATTAAAACATCCAAATATCACCAAATTTTGTCCCAAATTCTCTCACATATGTGACCAATTCACTCAATTCCGTCACCATGGGCGTTGACGTGGATTCTACGTCGCCAATTTGGACAATTCGACTGCATCCACTTCCATCGCCTCCATTCCCATTTTGTTGGAGTTGTTCCTCATCGCCTGCATCCCCGATGAATACTTTTAATGAATAATTACAGATTAATAATAATAAATAAAGGAAAATTTTTGGGATGAAGGAAATATGTATAGTAAGTACTGTAATCATTATTTTGCCGATAGCTAAGCTGGGCTTTAAGCAATGTGGGAAGGCGATTTACCATTTAAAATCAAAAATATCCATTACAATTTGGCAATTTAAATTTTATAAAATCCTACTTTTCAAAAAAATTGATCATATTTTTAGTGAAATAAACCCGAATTTTTGAACTAAAAGCCAATTATTTCACAAATGTTTTAAATTTTCAAAAAATTTGGAAGGCCACTTTTTAGAGGAAATTTAGAGCTTTCAAATGGCATATCGCCTTCCTGAATTGATTGCTTTCTTGTTGAGCTCAAGGCCTTAAGAATGGTCAAAACTAAAACCGTCTTATTTCAATGATAGGATGGGAATATTCGAAGAAATCCAACCATATTATTGGCCTAATACAAACCAAAAATAGAAACCTATGTCCTATATAATCTATGCCAAATTTAATTTTATGCAAGAATCTAGTTGAAAAAAATATGGATTCTGCCTTTTAGCCTCCACCACAATTCTCTACCCCCAGAATTAAATATGGCAATTAATTACCCTCCAATCCATAATCATACTCACTTCTAGTGATGGATCTCTCTACGGCCATCTCCTCCTGATCCGTTCCGGCACTCGAATCCATGGATGGCGTCTGTTGGCATCCTTTCGTAGTATTTGCATTCGCTTGCCCAGCCAATGCTTTGTCCATCGACGTGGAATGATACAATTGGCCATGGCCAGATTGTTGTGGTTGGCCATTTCCAACATCGCCCACTGCACTGTTCCTCTTTTCCACTTTATTTTTTATCAGAATTTTTCGCTTCAATACATTTGGACTTGGCAAAGTGACACCGGCTATGCCAACTTAAATCAACATTTATTAACATTTTCATTATCAATGGCCATTATTTTTGGTCGAAACTCAAGAAGGGGTAACCAATTTAGGAAAGCGATATAGCTTTTGAAAGCCCAAATTCTCCTCTAAAAAGTGGCCTATTCTAATTTATAAAATTCATCTTTTTAAAATAATTATTTACCTTTGCGTGTAATAAACCCAATTTTGTGTGAAAAAGCCACTTATTTTAAAAATGTTTTAAATTTTTAGAAAAATTAGTTAAGCCACTTTTTAGAGGACATTTAGGGCTTTCAAATGGCATATCGCCTTCCCAAATTGGTTAATGCCTCATTGAGATATGGCCAAAAGAATGGCCACTTGTACTTAATCATCATTATTCTAAAATGATGTCTCCAAAAATATAAAAAAAATTAATAACTCTCCAGTGCCTACCCGGATAATTTTCAAGGCTTTCACTGAGCAACAAATTGCCCAAAATTTCACGACAATATTGGGCCATAATGACTTGTTGCTTTTGGCTACAATGATTTTCAAAGGAGAGGATGACAGGCAATTCCGAAGTGACAAATGCCGTTTCGGCAATTGCCCGGATTACATCCTTGAACAGAATTGTGGTACAAAAGCAAATATGCGTTGGTCCGTGGGTGATTATTGGCTCATTATTCGGCCCATCCCAACAGTCCAATTCAACGGAACGGCAACCGGACAAGAGGGCATATCTTTTTAGAGGGGGTGGAATTTATGGCACTTTTTCCAAGATGAATATCTAATCATTTATTAATCAATTTATTTTAAATATTTATCATTTATTAAGATTTTTTGGAGAATATAAATCATTGATAAACATTTATTGGCCAGAAAATTGTGGCCAGAAAACAAAGTTTACTCAATTTTAGTCCATTTAGCTATAAATTTTTAATCATAACTTTTTGTAATTTAAATAAAATTCTCTAATCTTTCCTTTAAATAATTTATTCAAATCATGTCTATAAAATTCGACAAAATTTTCTGATTTAATTATGCAAAACAGTATTTTTAAATAAAAAATCGTTTAGGAACATTTTTGAATAAATTCATTCAATTTTTGGACATAAAACCAGTTTTAAAATCATCTAATTAAATTATTTTTTTAAATAAATTATTATTGGTTACCTGTACATGGAAACCGAGGAGCGCGACTTCATTTGGCGGCCTTTCAAATATGTATTATGCGAGGAATTGATGAAGTAATGGCTGCAAAAATGGGATAAAAAATTAAACATAAAATTAAAAGCGGATATTGAGAGATTATCTCTTTCAAATTAAACATAATTAATAATTATATTTTTATTAAATATCCGATTGAATAGAAAAATTCACATAAAGGCCTTTGTTAAATTTGGCGCATGAATTTCTTTTTTTAGATCGAAATGGCATATTTTAACTGATACTAATCGTTTATTTACATTCATATTTTTGATGATTCCTTGAGGGAATACTTCTGTTTCTGTATATTCTGTATCAACATCATAGGATGGGTTTATCATATTCCTATATCCTATTACAATAAGTACGGCTGATCCCGATACAAAACCAGGGGCAACTTTTATTGCCACCCAATTCATTTAGGGGAATGAGGTGATTTTTGGATTGGATAACCAAATTCTGATAATAATAATTAAGTAGTAAATACTTATTGGGCTTATTAGATATAAGATTGGACTAGTACAAGGATAGGTATGATAGGTATTAATTGGGCAAAATGTGAATGCCAAAATGAATTAAAATGAATATATTTCCTCAATCGACAGAAACACCCTCAAGAGGTATAAATACCCACTAGCTTTATTCGGGTATATCTTTTGGAGGGGACATGGTCCGGTACGGAATTGGGCCAAGATGCGAATTTTGTCATCCCATAAAATGCCATAATTAATTAAAAATGAATTTTCACACACACGACACACCTCAATGGCCGATTCATTTGGTCCTCATTTGGCTCGTACAAATCCTTCCTCACTGGCAAATTGTTGGCGCCCAGCAGAAAGCGTAAAAAGCCCTCCTCCGTCAGTTGCATTTCCCCATGCCCTTCTGATATTGATGTTGGATCCCCATCCAATTGGCATTCGGCCATAATTCGATTGGCGGCCTCCATTGAAAATGGTGGATGCAAAACTTCATTCAGGCGTTTGTCCCGGTGTTCGCGCGAAAGAAATTCCAAGAATTTTTCGGGACCAACCACGTTGGTCCGATCAAATTTACGTAGGAAAATTTCCTCCACATCTGAACGACCTAAACAAGCTTGGTAGAGGCGAAGCAGGAATGTGGGATCCCGAAGGAGTTTTGGCGAAGATCGGCGCTGAAAATTTTGGGTTTAAAATTTTGAATTGTGCCGTAGATTGCGCGTACCTTATCCTTGAGAATTGGCAATTTTCGGAGAACAATCTATAAAATTAAAATGGTTTAATTTTTTTGCCCTTTCCAATCAAAAGAGAAAAGTTAATGGCGAAACCCATTCATCCCAATTTGAATTAATTAGTACTAGGCTTAACTTAATTTAATCTGTGAGAATTAATTGAAATATTTTGTAACTTGTTTTATTTATTTTTGGTCATTCTAATTGAAATGAAAAAGTTAATATATTTTGAATGGTTTAAAGCTAATCAAATTTTGTTCATTGGCAAATATCTCAACAATGTTTCCAAGTTATTATTAAATTTTAATACAATTAAATTAATCTTTTTCTAGAGAACATTTTTGATATCAAAATGATTGATCAAATGTTAATGGCCAGAATATTATGGTCAAAAAAAGTTGAAAACTGTCCGATTTTAGCCTATTTTGCCAATTTTAGAGGGCCATAATTTTTTTGCAATTTCATCCAAATTTATTAATTCTTTCTCTAATTAATTAATCTCAATCAGGGGGCTTTAAAATTGGACTAAATTTGCGAAACCTATGGAAAATAAATATAGTAAAAAAGGCAGAAAAATGTCCGATTTTTTGGTCTTATTTGACCCTTTTTTGACGATAAAATTTTTACAATTTCTATTAAATGTGCCAATTCTTTTTTTTTAATTATAATTCTTCCAATCCAGCGCTATAATATACTTAATTAAAAGCCAATATTCAATTAAAAAATTTGATTTAATGCGTTAAATTCTAATAAACTTTTATCTACCTTTTCCAACATTTTTCGCTCCTCTTTCTGCCTATCGGATGGCAAAATTGCCTCCAACAACTGTTCCACCGTCAATTGTTCATCCTCGGCCAGCGCACATCGAAGTGGGGCAAATAATTTGCGCCAATAAAACCATGGTTCATGGATGGAACGATGATGTCTGTTTGCATATTTTCGCAATTCTTGGCCCCAAATTCGGGCGGTTTCCACGGATTTTGCGAGGAAAACGAATGTTTTTGGGTTCACAAAATCGCGGCCATGCAAAACGGACACAACGCATTGGCCAAAATCGCGAGCGGAGGAGCCGGCGGCAGAGGCAAAGCCGGCAGCCAAAATGCGTTGCAAATTCAATGAGGCGTCGGCCTTTCGGCTGCCTGCAGTGTCGGAATTACTGTTGTTGGGATGGCCAAGGAAAACGTCGACAATCTCGTCCAAATAGACCAATTCCAAATGGGGACGTCGTTCACAGGTTCGGCACCAAAGGACCTGTATGGATGTGATTAAATTTGAGGGATGGGAAAATGGTATTTTTGGTCAATTTTACAGTAATTTATATTTTTCCTTTTATTTTTGAATAGAAGATACTGAAAAAATTTCATATTGCAAAATTTATGCTAATTTTCTTATTTTCACAGCAAAAATCAAAACAGAATTCTTTGTGAATTTTCCAATCTTCTCTCACTACTTGTCGGTCAATCAACAATTATCCCAAGGCAAATTTATTCTTGATTCGTCCTAATAAATAGATTACAAAATGATACAAGAAATTCTATTTTTTTTTTTAATTAAATTTGAAATAATTAGAATTTAATATAAAATTAAATTAAAAATTGTTCATTCCAAATATATTGTATTTTTTTTATTTTATACTTTTAAAATATTTCAAAGCCAAATATTTATTTATTCTTCATTTTTTTACATCATTTGTTCGAAACTTTTTTTTTCAGAAAAAATTTTTAAATTAGCAATTATAACACTTTCTTGACCATTTTTTTTAAAAATTATCCTCGCGATATTTCTCGCTCACATCAGAAAATAAAATCATTGAATTCTCCTTAAAATCTTAAAAATGAATTGAATTTCATAGAAATTTTTTATTTTACATCTATTTTCCCCTTTCTCTGAAGTCTGCCATATTTGTAATTGACCCGATTATTTCTATGGCTTCCACCACAATTCATTCCCCTTTGTAATTCTAATAATTTATAATCTCATTAATTTGCCACCAACCAATTCCTCCTCATCCACGCCAATGTCCACAATTCGCCCGGTTTGGCCATCGCCCCCGGGGCCATCGAATTTGAAAACGCGACAGGGAGGCGGCGCCACTGGCTCCGAATCTTGCGCCGATTGGCCGTCAATGAAGAGTAAACTGCTGCTGGCCGTCAATGTTCTGGTGGACACTTTTCGACTGGAAAATGAATTGGAATATTTTAATTTAATTTAGGGTTTGGGCCCCCTCGCCTGGGGGGACGATTTTAGGGGACCGGGAATTGTTAGGGGAAAAAGTTCGGGAATGGGGACGATGGCTTATTAGCCGCGGGGGAGAGGGGGGGGGGGGGTGATGACATCCTGGAAAACGGTGTATGACGACTCTTCCTATTCCTAGTAAACGGAGTCCCTAATTTGAATTGTCCATTTGGATAGTTTTTGGGGAATACTAGTAGCATTATTAGACAAAATATGATGGTTGAATAAGCCGATAGGATGGTTGATGGGCCATTCTTTTGGATATAACTTAACAAGGAATCAATCAATTTTGGAAGGCGATAAGGCATATAAAAGCCGGAAAATAGGAATATGACTAGTTCCTAGAAAACGGGTTTAGCCTAATTTGAATTGCCATTTAGATTGGATTTTAGAGAAGAATATTACTAGTATTTTAGGAATAATAGAATGATTGAAATCGCCGATAAGTACATGGGTATATTCTTTTGGCCATAACTTAACAAGGAATCAATCAATTTTGGAAGGCGATAAGCCACATAAAAGCACTAAATGTCCTCTAAAAAGTGGCTTTTCTAATTTTATGAAAGTCTAAAATAATTTGTAAAATATGCTGCTTTTCCTCAAAGAAATCCGGCTTTAATATATTCAGACATGTAATTTTCTTTAAAAGGTCAATTTTATAAATGTTTTAAAGCCATCTTTTAAAGAACTTATAGTGCTTTAAAATGATATATTTCTATATTTCCTTCCCATATAAATTTAGGCCTCACTGTGATATGGCCAAAAGAATAGACCCCTACCATTCCCCTAACGGCCCAGGGGGATTCAAATCCTATTTCCAATGTACAGAAAAATCAAAAAAAGGTTAGGAAAGTGAAAACGAAATTCAGGGATAGGAATTAATTAAAAAAATAAAAAAAAATGATGAATTAATTGACTACACAATTCTTTTACTTGGCCAATATTCCACAATGGCCATATTGGCCACAATTGAAAGCTTTCTCTTTTATTGTTGGAATTTTAATGCATTTTTTGGAAATGAAAGGGTTAAGAAAAGTGAAAGTCTTACTAAAATGAGTTGAAGGTGGCGAAATTGAAAAAATGAACACACCAACAAAAAGAAACAAAAGCAAAAATGCACAACGCCTCCACTTTGGATATCAAATTACTTAAAGGTGGCCGTTAAAAATAAAAAGCGCATCCAACACCGTGGAAGTGATGGACTTATTTTTTTTAATTTCACCTTTTTCCCAATTTCTTGAAAATTTCGAAAACAATTTTTCCAACAAAATGCAATTAAAAATTCATAAAATGCCTTTTAAGGACATTTTGGCGGTCAAAACTCAAAAGCACTTTTCAAAGGACACTTAAATTGGAGAATAAAATATGGAGAATTTTATGAGGCGAAAAGGCAAATAAATAAAAAGAAGAAAAGGGGAAGAAAAATTTTAATGGGAAATAAAATTAATTGAATCCGATCATTGAAGCCTCTAAATTTTTGGGTAAAGGACAATTTGGTATCCTCATCTGGTTTTTGGCCAATAACTTAGCGAGGTAATGACCAATCCGAGAAGGCGAAATACCATTTTAAAGCCATAAAAGTATTCTAAAAAGTGGCAATTTTAAAATTTTAAATAATTCAAATTTTAAAAAGTTACATGTCTTTGAGTGCAATAAACCCGATTTTTGGAATTAAAAGCTGCTTAATTTATAAATTCTTTTAAATTTTCAAAAATTAGTAAGCCACTTTTTAGAGGACATTTAGGGCTTTAAAATGGCATATCGCCTTCCAAAATTGGTTGTTTCCTTGTTGAGATATGGCCAAAAGAATGGCCCTTGTACTCAATAGGCCAGTATAATTAAATGCCTCTCAAATTTAAATAAATTTCCAAATTAACACACCAATTTGCTGCATCAGAACTGTTCGAAGGCTCAAGTCCACCACCAGCAAATGAACCACCGGAAGCAATAATTCCGCCGCCATTTCTTTCCGTACTGTTTCCTCTGATTGTGCCGCCGCCACTTTTCATTCCCACAGTTTTGGCTGGGCTGGCACAAAGGCTGGTGCTGCCACCGCCAATATTGGCCATTGGCGCTTGAATTTCGGCCATTTTTCCTCTCTGGAAAAGGAATTTAAGGAATTTTGTTGACTTTGAATGAGGAAATATTATGAAAGGCTCAAAATATGGAATATGTGACACACGCCAAAAAGGCGAAGGAAGGCTAACAAATAAACATGGGGTCAAAAGGGAGGTGAGGCGATAAATTTTACGGCTTTTTGTTGTAGGTTGATAAGAAGGCGAGCAAAATGAGAGGTGAATTTTAGGGCAACTAGTGGGGGCCAAAGGGGTAATATGATTTGCATTGGCCGAAAGGCAATTGGCCAACGGGGAAAGGGGCCGGCCCAATGGAGTTTTGTGCCGAATTTGGTCGTGGCCAAAAATTGGATTTCCTCTCGGCGACAGGCACCGGCGAAGGAGGGCCAAGGAAAATGTAAGGAGGAAAAGGATGAATGGGAAGGACAGAATTGGCTCCGATTCAGAAACAGAAGGAAAAAGGGGATATTGAATGGCCAAAACTCAAAAATATGGGCGTCTTTTTGATGGTTTTTGTTAAGGAGGTGAGATGGGAAATTAAACCAGAATAAATTATTGAACAAAAAACATTGTGGCTGATTAGAAGAATTGTAGGGAAAGAATATAAATATTTTTTGGTACTTTTTTTTATTGTCCTTTGCCCTTATCACACGGAAAAAGGACAAAATTATTTAAAAATCTAAATTTATGTGAGGAAGAATTTATTGCATATTAAAAGGTACAATGAATGACAATTGAGGATGGGACAATTGGGAAAGAAAATATGCTAAAATTGCTGGGTAAATTTATAAAAATTAGCACAAAATAATAACAATAGAGCAGCAGCATTTACCTCCACCATTATTAGACTGTTCGGTCCCCAATTATCATTCGTAACACTTTTGCAAGGAGGCATTAGTGAGGAATTTGACCTCAACAAGAAAATATAAACAAAAATAAATAATTGTGGAAAAAAAAACATTGACTGATTATAAGAATTTGGATCGGGGTCATCAGACGAAATAATAAATATTTTTGGTGCTTTTTTTTATTGCCCTTTGGCCTTCCCCCTTCCTTATTATTAATTATCACAAAAAGGGGCAAAATTATATAAAAATCCAAACAAATAATTTGATGAGAAAAAAATTTTAGAGCAATTGGAAAAAAAATAATATTAAAATCCAATTTTTTGAGGTAGAATTTAATGCAAGGAAAAACAAAAAGGGCCAACTCTAAATGAAGGTAAAAGGAGGAATTTGCCGAGTCCAAATTTGATGGAGAAGAATTTGGCAAAAAAATTCTCTGCCACTTACTTTTTAATTGGCCCAACTCCCCCATCATAAGCCATCCCGAAAATAGGAGGAGGATGGCGCGAATTAAAATGGGAAAAGGGGATGGGCAAAAAGAATTGGGCGAAGAAAATCAACAAAAAGCGGGGGGAATTAATTAATCGATCAGAAGGGGGGGGGGGGGAGGGTGGCAGCAAAGGTAGCTCACAACAACCAGCTGCCAACCAAAACCCCACCACCGTAAATTCCAATTCCCGATTAAAATCGATTCAATCCCCCAATTTTTCGTCCCATTCCCCTTTTCATTTTCGTCATTTTTGCCTCATTTTTCCATTTCCAAACTCCCCAAAATTCCATAAAATTGGACCCACTGAATAAACGGAAAAAATGGCAAAAATTAAATAAAAAAAATATGTAAAATATGTGATGAAATTGTCCAAAAATGGTTTTCATTCTCCTATTTCTCTTGCCATTTTCTATAATTTGTGTACTTATTTTTTACAAATTCCTCATTTTCCGCCATTAAAATTAAAATTGCTTCGAATATTTTCAATTTGCCGCTAAACATATTTAAAACTAGGCAAAAATTGAATATGAATATATTTAATAAATATGTAAAATCTAAGTCCGTAAAATGATATTCTTATTTTACTTCTTTGCCTTTTTTCCTATAATTTCTTTTTTTCATTTTAATTTTTATTATTTTCTTGATTGAAATTGGTACGAATTTTTCCAAGTCTCTTTCGGCAGCATTTTCTTATCCTTTTTCGTAAACAAATTTATTCAATTTTCATTATTTCGGCTAATATAAACTTCAAGGCATTTCCCATTTTTAACGCTTGATCTATTTTTGGCACTTTTTTGACTTATTTCGGACTCATCCATAAAATCCCTCCATTGATTCCATATAATATCCCACCATTTTTCACTTAAATTAATTTGTCAAAAAATAAATTCCATGGCAACCATTATCATCGAATTCATCGACAGGAATGGCAAATCCGTGTGGATTGGCTTTTACCCAAATCCTCTGAATAAACAAACACTAACTTCCCATGATTTTTGGTCGAATCAATCCTCCACCCAATCACTCACTAATTTTATCCGGGCTTTAATTTTCATTCATTCCCAAATCCGTGAATGTTATTGAAACCCAAATTTCAATAATGTTTTTCCGGTTTCCACTGGCAACACTCCAACATATATTTATTTTCCCTCTCAATTTATATCATTATTTAATACAAAAGAAATAAAAATTATTGGCTGCCACTTTTCCCTCTTTTGAGGTAGGGGGCGATTCAAATCCCTTTTTTGGCCATAGCTCAACAAGGAAGTAGCCAATCTTGGAAGGCGATGTGTCATTTGAAAGCCTTAAATGTCCTCTAAAAAGTGGCTAAATAAATTTTATGAAATTCACCTTTTGAAAAATTGTTACATACTTTTAATGTTATAAACCCGAATTTTGAGTTAAAGTTGCCTATTTTACGCATTCTTTTATATCTTCTATAAATTAGTTAAGCCACTTTTTAGAGGATGTTTAGGGCTTTAAAATGGCATATCGCCTTTCAAAATTGGTTATTTTCTTGTTGAGTTATGGCCAAAAGAATTGGTCCGATTTGTGAAATAAAGGTAGTGACTAGTGAAATATCCTTTTCCGGTTTCTTTCCATTTTTATTACTTCCTTTCCTTCATAATTTTTCCCCGTTCATTCCGACCAATAATTTTTAATTTCCGCATTTTATCATTGTAATTTCCTCCCATTTTTATTATCGCGCATTCCATTTATTGCTCGCGCGCGCCCATTAATCCTTTCCTTTGCCTCCTTTTTTGAACTCCACCAACAAATTATGAACATTTAAATCGACAGAAAGTCAATCGATTTGACTTTCGGCAACAAAATAAATAAAAATTTTGTCAAATTAATTTTCATCCCTGAATAATTTTATCCAACTTTTTTTTGGATTTTCCGTACAATTTTGGCATTTTTCATCTAAAGTCACATTGTCTTTGGGCCAATTTCAATTAAATTTGATTAAATTTCTCTATATATCCATATGCCAATCCACTCTCCTAATTTTGTGCCAACATATTTTTATTTTGCCTTTTTAGGAAATTTCAAATTATTAAAAGTAGAGGGGATGCCTTTACTTAAACTTTTCACGGTTTTCTTGCCACGGAGATCATTCGGCAAATTTCACCATTTATTAGCTTCGATAAATCCCGCCCTCCATCCAATTCACCAATCACCATAGATTATATATACCGCCATCAATCAAGGTGTTTTACGACAATTGAAGATAATAGGATTCACTAGTGATAAATATGATGAAGCTGAATAAATTTATATAGAATTTTATTGTATAGAAATCGGCTACAAAAGTACATCAAAAGTATTCGTCAATGTTGGATATTTATCGAATTATCGCCCAAAAACCATTGTTTAATAAAATTGTGTTTTTACAATATTGGCCAATGTTTTAATAATATTTTGTAGTTAATCTTATGCCTTAATAAGTACTATAAAATCCACAGCTTTACCACCATGCTACCATCAACATAAACATTTAATCCCCAATTTTCATAATATATTTATAAGGAGGTGAAATGGACTTCAATCCCAACTCCAAATTAATTAATTTTCTCTCCTAATTCCAGGCCAAATTCTCCTTCCTCCTTTCCAATGCTTCATCCCCAGCAGCAGCCTCAATCCAGCCAATCCCTCCATCATAATCCCAGCAGCTCCTCATCTACTTCCTTTTTCCCATTTCTCAATCCAAAATGTGAACCAATGGAACATTTGGACACCCAAAATGGGAGCCAATATTCCGGAGGTGATCAGGACAGTGGCATTGAATCTGCGGAATCCCAAAAGCATTCACCCGAAACAACGGAGGAATGGACCCCAACAATGCCAATGGCAATAATGTTTAAGGAGGAAGAGACCGTAGAAATTAATGACAATGACAATGATGGCGATGGCCACCTTCAATGCGCAATTTGTGGCGATGAGGCCACCGGAATTCATTATGATGTAATTTTTTACTAGGAGTTGGTTACATTTTTTTGGGAGGGGAATTTGACGAATTCTGCAAGGCATATTTGGCGAATTTTGCACTTTATTAAATCTTAAATGAATGAGAATTGGATGTACTGTGTACACATAAAACGGAAATGGACTAAAACATCCAAAGTTTGGAGGCAATGTTTAAAGCCAAATAACTTAACAATGGTTGAATTGTATTGAATGCTTTCATTTTATTTGAATTGAACAGAAAATGCTCAATCAAATTTGATAAAATTCATTATTAACTAAAAATACTAACAAATTTATTCAAAATGTGTAAAGCATGGCAATTTTTATTCACAGCATCATAACTTTTTAATAAAATAGATTTATATATTGAATTTTATCACATTTAATAGAGAATTTTCTGCTCTATTCAAATATAATTAAATTATTCTAAATCAGTCCAGTAATTATTAAGATAAATGGCTTCAATCAACTTAAATTTTCCAAACTATTGGAGAAGTGAGGAAATAAACGAATCGGGAATTTATGGGAAATATTTTGGGAAAAATTTGATTAAAAATTGAAAAATTTGTCATAATATTCCAGGTGAGTTCCTGCAACGGATGCAAAACGTTTTACAGGTAATTTCAGACAAAAATATTCCCAAAAAATTCAAATCCATCAAATTCGAGGAGGACAATTATGACCGGCCGAAAATTTGTTTGTAAACGAGGCGGAAATTGCCAATTTGAAAGAGGCAAATATTTTAAATTTTTATGGAAATTTTAATTTGCCGAAAAATTGTAAAATGGTTCAGCAGAAGTTTATCCCAGATCCCAAACCTCATATTGAATCAATTAACCTCATCAAGATGCATCATTTGACAATGTTCTGGCTTAGTTAGGTTTAACCAATTCATCTTATTAGTTATTTTTGAACCATTAAACCAAAATCAGTTTAAACCGTTTAATACTCTTTAATTTTGACCAAACCATAACAAATTATATACCACTCAATGTGTCTATCTATCCAAATGGGTATAAGGTTTGTGAATTTAAGATAAACTATTAAACTATTATAATTATTTTGGAGTTATGTATATGTACTCATTTTTTTCGGCAAATTAAATACTCTCCATTTTTTTTCTTCACTTTTTGCCACTTTTTCTCAATTCCCATTCCCCTTTTAGATGGTCGTTGTGCTTGTCGGGCATGCCGCTTCCGAAAATGCATTGAGGCTGGCATGAATGAAAAAGGTTTGGGGAAAATTTTTGGGCCAATATACATCCACATCTGTGTTCAGCAATTCAACACACACCATCAGCCAATTTGACCCTCTCAATTGCAAGGAAACGTTTCCAACGCTTACAGACGGAAATTCGCCGCGGCTCCAAGAACTTTCCGTAAATGATTGACATATTTTTATTTGTTAGGGCATTTCATAGAAAAGGGAAGGAGACAATTAAGTGCATTTCTTCATGGCCTGAATCCATTTTCAAAAAATCCTAATATACTAAATAAGATTAACAAATAACCAATTTTAATACATTTATTATAAATGTAGGCCATACAATCTATCATTTTAAAATTAATTCAATTTATCAAATAAGTTTTTTGAAAGATAAATGCATATTTAATTTTGAAGATCAATGAAATGAATATTTCGGAAAGAGCAAAATGGGTCATTATTTTTCACCTAGAAATACAGAATTAAAAATTATAAATATATTCTGTTCCTGAATGAACTTAGAAATTACAATTACAATTATAAAATCCCTTTCCGGAAAGAAAAGTGCAATTACAATTCCGGAAAGAAAAGTGCAATTACAATCTTTCCGGAAAGAAAAGTGCAATTACAATTCCGGAAAGAAAAGTGCAATTACAATTCCGGAAAGAAAAGTGCAATTATAATTCCGGAAATAAAAGTGCAATTACAATTCCGGAAAGAAAAGTGCAATTACAATTCCGGAAAGAAAAGTGCAATTACAATTCCGGAAAGAAACGTGCAAGTGCAATTATAATTCCGGAAAGAAAAGTGCAATTACATCTTTCCGGAAAGAAAAGTGCAATTACAATTCCGGAAAGAAAAGTGCAATTACAATTCCGGAAAGAAAAGTGCAATTACAATTCCGGAAAGAAAAGTGCAATTACAATTCCGGAAAGAAACAACTTTCCGGAAAGAAAAGTGCAATTACAATTTCTCTATTCATAGGTGTCATCTGAATTGCTTCGTGGATTCGAAAGTGAATTATTGGAGCTGATTGGCCATACTCTTCGATTGGAGGAAAAATTGAATCGGTAAATTTGAATGAATTCATTTTCGAATATAATTTTGTAGTCTTCGTCAATCTGCATTTTCCCCAATTGAAATGGATTTACGAATTTGGGATGCAGTGAAAAGGCCAAGTGCTTTTGGCCAAGCCGACAAATGGCCGGTTAGTTTGTTCCTCAATTTCAATAAAGGAAATATTTGAAAATAAGGAATATTTAAAATTAACATATTAAATGTTCATCGGTTTTGAACGATTTTGACCAAAAATTGAATAGGAATTGGTTATTTCTCTTTTAAAAAAATGCAATTTACTCGATTGAACTTGAGGCAAACTAAATTAAATTTTCTCATATTTTCCATACCAATGTTGATGTAACATATTTGTCAAATTTTGGACATTTATATCGAATAATTTTAGTCTAAAATTCACTAGCTTACATTACTAAATCTCATATTCATACCTTAACCAATGCTTAAATTCTAGCCTACAAATGAAAATGTGAAACTTAAATTTAATTCGTCATTTTTTTCAGCCCGTTCAAAAATGGCCAGCACGGCCAAATCCTGATGAAGTTCCCTTGATGGAATTTGTGAAAATGGGCATAAAATTCTGGGTTTACACGGATTGCTATTTGGGAATGTGAGTTTTTCCAAATTGGTGTGCCCTACCTTTCGCCATTTATTATATCTTATTAAGGACTGAACAAATTTTGATAATTATAAATTAAAGAGCAGACAGTTACTTATCCATTGATTTTAATTTAATTGAGAATTCATGAAGTTATGCCCAAAAAAAACTTTTAAAACAAAACTTCAGTGGATTGGCAATATTTTAATTGGTATTTTTTGGCTTAACTCCATAAATTCTATATTAATTTAAACAAAATTAAATCTAATTTATATCTAAAAGTCTGCCCTTTAATTTCTTAGCAAAATTATGAAAGTGGTTTAGTCTTTGATAAATTATTATCAATTGCGAGTTGCGACAGGTTGAACTTTTCTCCATCTCCTTCTCCGCCTTTTTCATTTTAGCTTAACTAATTCTAATAAGTCAAATAAAATAAAATTATATGATAGCAAACAGTGTGTGGCCTTTAGTTTATTACTAAAATTATCAAAATCAGTTCATTCCTTGATTAGTTATTATAAACGGCGATAAGTTGGCCATATTCTTAGCAAATTTAAGAAACATTTAAGGGAATACCTGAAAACGTTGGATTTCTTACGCCAAATGCCGAATGCTGAGAAAATTGCATTGACAAAAGTAAAACTGAGGGCATTTAATTTAGTAAACATTGTCTGACATTTTTTTAGAATGTAATATTGCCGAATCAATTGCTTTCCGCCGCCCATTATGCGCATCAAATCCGTGCGGAAATGGTCCAATACCCGGATGGCCTAGTCCCTTTTTCGCACAAAAAATGCCAAGATGATTTATTACCGTTGGAGAGGAAAATTGTTCAAGGCATAAATTAAAATGTAGAATTAATGTTTTTATTTGTTTTTTAGGCGCTGTTCCTGCCATTCAAAGCCTTCGCCCCGACCAAGTTCAAGTGGCCTTGATTCGAGTCATCCTTTTATTGGACGAAAGTAAAAATATCACAATTTTAAGTATTTTTGCCCAAAAATGTTTTGCCATTTATTCACTAAAAAATTCCACCCTAAAATTTTTATATTATTCCCATTCAAAAAATGCCATCCCTCAGATTGCGAAGGTCTTTCGCCAAACAGCCGCGAGCAAATTGGCCAACATCGTTCCAAACTCTGTCGGGTCCTTCTCGTTTATTTGCAGAATCGGCATGGCCTTGAAGGTGGCCTCAAGCAATTCGCTGAATCCATGAATTTCATCAGTGCCCTCTTCAGACGGCAACAGGTAAATTTTATTTATTTTTTTTTTAAATTTTACAAATTTTTTTATATATTTATTAATTTAACCTAAATTCCATATATTTCGATTTTAATTTCATTTTTTTATGGTCAAAAAACATAGAAATAATAAAGAAAAATTTAGGGAAAAAACATAAATAAATAAAATTTTAAGTAATATTTTTAATTTAAATTTTTTTCAGGTCCAAAAAAACTATTTCATCTATCGTCGCTATATTCTGCACAATTCCATACCTGTTCCACTGTACTGGGATTTTATGGAAGAAATCAGTGATTTGAAATGTTAAATATTGATATATATTTTTATTTATTTTTTATTTATGATTTCCTATATTTATATTTACCTCTTTTATGACTTTTTTGACAAATAATATCAAATAAATGCGATAATAAAATTTATATGTGATTAAAATGTCAATACAATACAATTAATACCGAAGCTGGTTTCATTGGACATATCTCAGCAAGTAAACAACCGATTTAGTAAAGCAATATACGCCATTTGAAAGCGCTAAATGTCCTCAAAAAGTGACTTACTTTTAATTTTATTACACTCAAAAATATGTGTAACAATTTAAAGCTGAATTTTCTAAAATTTGTAGAGGACACTTTAGGCTTTCAAAGTGTGTATCGCCTTCCAAATTGGCAATTTCCTTGTTGAAATATGAGCCAAAAATGTAATGAAAATACTCAATCAGCCATCAACATCATCATTTTCACTTGTCAATCAACTCTATAAATGAAAAGAAGAGAGGATACTGTCTCACGGTCTCACTTGTTTGAAAATGGAGGGAGTCTTTTTGATTTTTGCCTAGGAGAATATCATCCAGTGGAGGGAAATCCCTCGTTTTCTTTTTACCGTACAAAATTGGATACGGTTTCACTTGTTGGTAGAAATGGAGTAATTTGCCTGGGGACATATTCTCCTAAAATGGAGGGAATTTCACATTCTCTCGGTCTTGTTTTAAAAAAGTAGCAAATTAATGTATGTCTGTTAATTTGATATTTCATCGATTTCGATTGTCGACAAAAGTAAATGAATTCATTCTCAATTTAATAAATTTTACTTTCTTTCATTTCCTCCTTCTTCTCTCTCGAAATAGCCCTTCAAAAATTGACTTTTGTCTCACTAAAATTTATGAAAAATATTTAATCGGTATAATCATTAATAAATCATAAGCATCACTTTCACTTATCAATCAAATATAAATGAAAAGAAGAAAAGAAGAGAGGATACTGTCTCACTTGTTTGAAAATGGAGGGAGTCTTTTTGATTTTTGCCTAGGGGAATATCTTCCAAAGAAGAAGGAAAAATACCTCTCTCCCATTACAGTACCAAATTAATGTCAATTTTACATATTTCTTCGCCATATAATGCATTAATTTTATGCCAAAATTATCGATAAAAATTAATTCTAAATTTAATAAAATTTTAAATTTTTATTTCCTCCTTCTTTTCTCTCTCAAATAGCCTCTTTTGCCTATAAATTCGACAAAAATAATAATAAATGATAAACATTCAAAAACATATTAAAAAGTGTATTTGAAAATATAAAATTTATTTATTTTTTCTTTTATTAAACATTCCTCGTAAATTTGGACTAAAATTTTCACAAAAAATCATCTAATCACATCCACCGATAAAATATTTTTTAGCTTCACAAAATCATTGGGGAACAAGCAAAAAATGTGAAATGGGAAAATGTTCGCTGATGATTGAATTTCTCCTTCCTTCTTCCAATCACATCATCATCATTTTTATTAATTTCACAGTTTAAATCAGTTGTGTTTTTGTTGATGAGTTGGCCAATCCAAATTCCAAAAGGCCGCTCTGCGGTCCATTTAAAAGCTGAAATCCTCCCAGTCCCAGTCATTCTTTCATTTTCATCCAACGATGCCTCCCATTTGGCTTCATCAAAAATAAAATTTAGTATTTTTCCCATAATTTATTTTCCAATAGGCCCTTTTTCCCAATTCCATTTCATTCCAATCCAAGCCTTAAACACAATTTTTAGATTTTTCCCTTTCAGCCTTCTAAATATCCCACCCAAACCTTTCAATTCCAAACTTCTTAAACCATTTACAACCAACAATGTCTTCTTCGTCCAACTCCAACCATTCCAACGACTCGGAGCGTGAACGCCGTGCCGAGGAGGTACAAACAATACTTTCCACACTCATAAGATTTCCAATTTTTCCAGGAACGTCGCCGTCGCGCAGCGGAGCAGCGGGCTGCTGAGGAGCGCCGTGCCGAGGAGGTAAATTATTTTGATATTCACTCTAAACTAATTCCCATTCAATTCCTAATTTTTGCAGGAGCGTCGCGCCGAGGAGGAGGTGAAAATCACATTGTTTTTTTTTTTTTTTGCAAACATTGTCCCAATCTCAAACTTTGTGTTTTAGCGTCGCCGCGAGGAGGAAAATCGCCAAGCGGAGGAGGTGAATTTTTAATAAATCTAATAAACCTCTTTTAATACCCCATGAGGAATTATTTTTGAAACCCTCCAAAAATTGGGAAAATTTTGGGGTCGGAAATTACTTAATTTCTGGATATTTTTAAACAAAAATTATGGATTTTGTAGATTTTTGGTAGGATTGTCTCAATCAAAATTTGGAAATATTGCCTCAAAATAACTGAAAATGGAAGAAACCGACATTTTTAAAATCGAAAACCGGGTTCTAAAACCGACACGTTCGAAAAAGATTGCGCATTTTTTTGTCGACAAATTTACATTCTTTTTTCGACAAGTTTAAACGGTTTAGGGAGTGATTTCCACTTGGTAAACAATTTAGCATATTTATAGAGCTAATTGAGACGTGTCGATTCATATATATATATATATAGAGTTTGTCTGATTTGGCCTAAAATTTAGTGAGTTAAACGAATTAAATGCCTGAATTTAAATGAGTTAAACGAATTAAACCATTTTCTTTGGTTTAAAACTCACTTAATTTCAGGCCAAATCAGACAAACTTTATATGAATTGACACGTCTCAATGAGCTCTACAAATATGCTAAATTGTTTGCCAGGTGAAAATCATTCACTAAACCATTATTCAAAATAATTCACATTTGTCGACAAAAAAAATGCAATTTTCTCGTTCGAAAAATCCACTCTGGAAAACCCAAATTTTAAAGGAATTAAGAGGAAAAAATTGAAATTTACCCTACACTGACTGAGTTATGGGTCCTCAAAATTGAGGATGGGGACTGGGGAAAATTGTTAAATGGTATGGTATTTTAAAAGAGTGATTTCGCCGTAATATTTCATTTCTAATCATTCTCATTCACAAAAATATAATCGCATCCATTTTTAGCGTCGCCGCGTGGAGCTGGCTCGTCGGCGCCGCAGTGAGGCCGCACGCCTTGGATGGATTCGGCACAACGCCCGTGGACACAACCGCCGTGGCCATGGCGGCGGTGGCGGCGGATGCTCCATGCAATGATGAAGGACACAGAAGAAAGAATGGAAGAGAAGGCACAAATTGCCCCAAACAAAAGGAAGAAAACATTAATCATTTTTTCGGATTTTATTTAAACAAAAATTTAATTATTCTTCAATTTCTTCCAATGGATAAATGAATAATATTTGTTGAATTTTATTATGATTAAAAGGGGAAATACAATTATAATAAAAAGTATGTATTCCAAATTTGTGTTAATTTCAAATTATTCAAGGCTTTTTTGTTGATCATCTCCATTTCTAAACTTCTTTGGGCCAATTCTCAATTATATTTTCAAATATTGGTAATCTCCTTATCTGGGAATTTTCGGGGCCGTAAAATTATAAATGAAAAGAAAAGAGAGGATACTGTCTCATTTGTTGGAAATGGAGGAAGTCTTTTTGATTTTTGCCTAGGGGAATATTCTCCAAGAATAGAGGAAAAAATACCTCTCTTCCATTACAGTACCAAATTAATGTCAATTTTACATATTTCTTATAAAATTGTCAAAAAAAATGTATTATTAATTTAATAAAATTTTATTTTCTTCATTTCCTCCTTCTTCTCTCTCGAAATAGCCTCTTTTGCCTATAAATTCGAAGGTTGGCCGGCAATGGCGGAATCAACAGGGAAGGAGGGGCGGATTGTTCAGCAGAAGAAGGCTGTTGCCGGACTGTCAATGAATGTTGTTGTTGGCCATCTTCTGATGGCTGCCTAATTTGCATATTCCCAACATTTTCCGCTTCTTCCTCTGCCCAATTTGGATCCGTTTCCCCTTCTTCAAATTGCCTTCCACCATTATTTTCAGCTGCTAAACTCCTTCGAGTGCCAATGCCAAAATTATTTCTATTTTGCGTCAAAACTCCATTGGCTCGGTCCAATTCGCCAACGGGTGGATTCACATAGGCGTACAAATATGGCTGACTGTTTAAAAATGTGTTATTTAATTTGCTGAAAAGTTTTAAATTGGCGACCAAAATAATTAAAATGGTTTAAGGGTTTATCCTAAATTTACAAACCATATACCCAAAATTGGATAAAGATGGTCAAGACGCATTGAATGGTATATATGAATTGTATATAATTTGTTATGGTTTGGTCAAAATTAAAGGGTATTAAACGGTTTAAACCCATTTTTGGTTTAATGGTTCAAAACTAAGTTAAAATTGGATTAAACCTAAGCCAAAATATACTCGAATGAATCTGTCTGGAATCGATTGATTATAGACTTTTAGAATTAGGATAAATTTCTGTCACAATCTTTTTGGCATTTTCAATGTTTTTTGGTAAATTAGATTTTCTTCTTAAATATGGCCAATTCATTCTTTTTAATCCTCGGAACCAACCCACTTTTTTGTTTTCAATCGCCTTGCCGTTTGCCAATTTGACACTGGAAAATCATCAAAAAATTATATAATTCAACCATTCGATTTTCACCGGATGCCAACGCATTTTGCCTCCCAACCCCTCCTCCAATCGAATTTTGGTCTCCTCTCGGCCTGCATCCACGTGAAATGCCACACATTGGTGCCAATGGCAAATCCTGTTGCTGCCTTTGTTGTCCATTCCGTTGGCCACCCACTTTTAGATGGCCATAATCACTGCCTCCTCCTCTTCTATCATTGTCAATTTTGCCTCTTTGTATTGTTTGTGATGGCCCAACATTCCCAACCATGGCACCTTGGTCGCCACTGGCACTTTCGATGGTCAGCTGATTTCCAACACCGAATGCGCCGTATTTGGGCAAATTCGACGAAGGTGGCGACAAAGGCGTAGGAATATGGCTTGAAGGCAATTTTTGGGCAGGCTCAATGGCCGGATAGGTGGGTGGATTTTGTTGGAATTGATGGGAGGAAGCTGGCGGAATTGGATGAAGCATTGGTGGAGAATTTGGCGGATTTGGGTGTGGAAAATGATTTCGAATGGGCGAAGGGGAATGGTGGCTTGGATTAGGTTGATGCAAAGGCCGAATTGGATTATTTGGTAAAGGTGGCAATTGTTGTTGTTGTTGGAAATTGTTTGAAGGGCCTAAAATACGTCCCGCAAATTAATGTTAAATCATATTTTTTACCTGTTCGTTGTGTTCCTTCGATTGGCTCGGCTCCTCCTCCGGATTCCGACAAATCGGCGAACAAATTCATTTGGGATGGCTTTGATGATATTGTTGCGCCGTCGCCGTTGCCACCTCCTCCATTGTCCCGATGCCGGAATATTGCGGGTGGCGGAGAGGAATCCGGATTGAATTGAATCTGATGAAGGGAAATATTTTTCGATATTTATTTCATTTTTGAAACTTGATCGGGAACGAGCTGTGGCGGGGTTTGTGATGATTGAAAATCTGGGGGCGAAATTGAAGGAGGACTTGGCACTTTAGTAAAGGCAAATGATGATGGAAGGGAAGGGGGAGTTGGAATAGCAGAATTTGGTGGCGGCACCGGTGCGGCTGACAAATCTGTGAAATTGCGAATAAACAATAAAAGTTCCAAGCTAACTTTATCAGAAAAATTATAATTTTCTTCCCGGAATTATGTGTTTTCCGGTTTGATTTGTATTTCATTCCGGAATGATGTGTTTTCCGGTTTGATTTGTATTTCATTCCGGAATGATGTGTTTTCCGGTTAGATTTGTATTTCATTCAGTAAAGATGTATTTTCCGGAAAGATTTGTATTTCATTCCGAAAAGATGTGTTAGATTTGTGTTTCATTCCGGTAAGATGTGTTTTCCGATTAGATTTGTGTTTCTTTCCGGAAAAATTGTTCCGATTAGATTTGTGTTTCTTTCCGGAAAAATTGTTCCGGTTAGATTTTTGTTTCATTCCGGAAAGATGTGTTTTCCGGTTAGATTTGTGTTTTATTCCGGAAAGATGTGTTTTCCGGAAAGATTTGTATTTCATTCCGGAAAGATGTATTTTCCGGTTAGATTTGTATTTCTCTCCTGAAACAGTTCTAATTTATTAATTTAATTCCAAAAAGATAAGCAATAATTCTTATAATTTATTCCTTAATTATTCTCTCAAATTTTGTCACAATTCCCCCACATTTTTGTACCTTCTGGCTGTTGTAAATCATTTTCATTCACCCCATTCTGTTCCACCTCCCCTTCTCCGGCGCCATTCAATAGACCAAATCCAGCGCCGCCCGGGACCGGTTTGAAATTGTTGAGCACAGTTTTGGGTGCAGTTTGGCTGACAACACCTATGCTTTGGTGTAGAGAATGATGAGAATTATTCTCCAAAATGGAATTTGCCTTTTCCCGACACCAATTGGCCGCCACTCCCAAAATATGCCCCTTTATATGTGTGGCATTCGTTGACGGGAATGCAGGCTCAAAAAGGGTACAAAAGAAGAAATAAATAAGAATAGGGAGGAGATTACCGCCATCATGGGCTCGAACGAATCCATTTTTGGATTGGCATTCGCAACGAGGCGGCTTACATTCATTCCGGCATTTTACCTTTTTCGGGGAATGAAATTGACCAATTTCGACAAACTAACCACAATTGGCTCTTTGCAACTGCCTTCGCATGTGCCACATTGCATGAATTGCTCATTTGCTTGGCAATCCATGTGCCGTTGGACAATGCCATTCGATGGAATAATTCGAAGGAAAATTAGAAGGATGGAAAGGAAATGAGATACCGGAATATCCGGCGGAGGCATTTTTTGTGATGAGCACCGAAAATGTGCGGAGGGAAAGAATGAAATGAAAAGTGAGGTGGAACTTGGCGAAGGAGAGGGAAAATGGATGGGTTTGGGGCTATTTTCGGCTCCCCCTTGTGGTCATCTCGCACAACCATCTTCAAGGGAGGAGGAGGAGGCTTATGGAAAGGGAGGGATCGAAGAATTACAGGAGGGACAATTTCCTGGACGGCGGATTTTATACTTGGTTTATTTAAGCAAACATGGCAAGTGAAGGTTAGCCCGTGAATATGCATTGAATGATGGTTAGCCGCAAATGGTTTTACATGGACTAAATTTTGAACGAAAAAATGAAGGGAATTAAGACATTTTAAACAAATTTCGATCAAATTTTTGGCCACAGAGGAAAAAAGTTAACAACATTTTACTCAAATTTTTCTTCTTTTTTCTAATTCCATACAAATTAGGTAGAAAAGGGATAAAAAAACGGAGGATTTTGGGCCAAAAAATTGAAAAGAAAAGTGAAAATTTAAGAGGAAACTTGTTTGACTTGGAGAAGAATAAATTGAAGAATGCTGTTGGCATTTGTTTTGTAAAATTGGACACAAATCAAAATATTTTGTAATTCAAAATTTTGACATTTTTTGTGCACAATTTTAAGTAAATTTTTTGATCAAAAAATTGGCCCAAATCATTGGATGAGAGGATGTGAATTGGAGTGTGAAAAGTGGGCTGGCTCTCAACAAAAGTTGCTGATTTTATTTAGCTCCTAATTATTTTAAATTGGGCACAAATAAATTGACCTTTTGTGGATCATTTTCAATGTTCATTTCCACAATAATTTCCAATGCTTTCCAAAGCCAATTCAAAATTTGATGGAACAAAAAGCTGCATTCTTTTGCATTTTTATATGAACATCTGAATGAGAGGGAATATATATTGTTCCCAATAAATTTTAATTTTACTGGATTTCTTTGGTGAATAATTGCAATCGTTGAAATATTTCAAAAATATGGGCAATTGGAGAGGAAGACAAATTATTCAAATTGGTCTTGAAAATATATTATTAGCATTTTAGCATCAAAAAGTGATTCAATTAATTATCTTATTTTGGTTATTAAATGAAAGAAATTTCCTAAAAAAGGTTCTTTTATTGAGCTTTTTTAATTTAATACAAAAATTTGTAGAGTTTCCTAAAAATAACAATCTCACAAACTTTACACGAAGGGCCAATTAAATATTAGCGAATTTTCCCCCAGAGAAAGTAGGACTACTTCATAAAATTATTATTTGAAGTCATTTGTCCAAGTGGCCCTGTAGCGCAATGGATAGCGCGTCGGTCTTCGGAACCGAAGGTTGTAGGTTCGAGTCCTGCCAGGGTCGAATAGTTTTTTCTTTCATATTTTACAATTTTTACACGAAATTAGTGAAAATAAATTTTTGCAAAATTTTTTAGACCCATAAATTTGATTAATAGTCTCTTGAATATGTTGAAATTAGAGGAATAATTGCTGTTTCTTTGAAAGAAATTGGGCAAAAAGTTGTTATGAAAAAAGCAGCAAAATATGCCAAAATTAGGATTGGTATTTTGGACTTAAATTTTCTGCCCAATTATATTAGACTAAATATTTTTGATATTAAATGTTCGATGGAAGGAGCTTATTAGCCAAAAGATATAAAGGTTGATTAATTTTTGGTCAAAATTAATGGCCAATAAGCAAAAAATCGAATACCCCTCTAAATGATTAATTTCTCTTTTTGGTACCGTTTTTTGGGTTGACCCATTTTCACATTTATGAAATATATTTGCATACCAATATTTCCAAGTAGATTTGATCATCGATAACTCCTTTTTTATAGAAAAAATGCAAATAATCCAGCGATAATCGAAATGTTTCAATCTGCCGAACATTTGGCATTGAGATGGCTGATCCAAATTCCGGCAATTGTCCTTAATAAAAGTTTCATAATATTTTAATCATTTTATATATGGTTAAACATTCCTTAAATTGAAGTTAAACTTTTTAATTCGTTAAATTAATTGTGGGATATTGCCTCATAAAAACAGTGGAATGAATTTTGTGCACCAAATTTAATTTTAGATTTAAATTTAATAAATTTGATAGAATTTTCTAGCCATATATCATAATGATGAATTAATAAGAGGAATTAGTGGATTTGATCGGAAATTGACAAAAATTTATGACCAAAAAAGCAGCAAAATAGGCCAAAATTGGCCAGATTTCATTCTAGGCCATAACATTTTGGCCAATCATTTTGATATAAAAATAGTCTCAAAAATAGATTAATTCAATGATATAAAAGATTAGGTTGAAAGATTGTTCGGATATTGACCAAGACCAATGCACAAAATTTGATTCAACCATAAAACCTGACAAAAAAAGGAAGACTAACTAATTAATTGAACAATTTGTTGGCCAATTCCATTTCGCTCATCCATTTGTTGTTCATCATTATGATGTTCCAGTGCCAATTGATATAGATTGGAGAAAAATTCTTGTGGTTGGCTTCGATGCAACAAACATTGTCGAATTAGGGAATTAAAATCAACGCTAGATGCCGAGGCAATCACCATTATTTGGCTTTTCGGGTTGGATAATTTATATTCAATCGCTATAAATTATTATTAATTTGTTTTTCATTCCAATGTTGTTGAGGAATATTTCCAAATTATTTATAAATTATTTTGGCTTGCGCGCACCACTATATTTTTATTCGATTAATGGCCATTTCTCTTATCCTACAATCCCCAAACCAAATCCAATATTCATCCATATCCATAGAGATAAAGGATTAAAAAATGAGTCATTCAAATGACTAATATCCCTTCCTTTAAAGTCTAAAAATGTAAATATTGAATTATTAGCCCAATTGCTAATGCTCGGGAATGTCAAAAATTTAATAATCCTCATTTCCATTTCTTTTCAACATTTTCGGACATATATTTATTTGAAGATAGACAACGAAACGACAATAAAAGACCACTATTTCTCCACTTTCCAGCCTCTACCTAACATATGGGATATATGGAATATGTCCCATATTGCTGAAGGGGCATTAGGTGCGCATTGCGCAGCCCCAAATTAGCTGAATCATACATTTTGAACCAATGACTAAACCATTTTGGATTAATTTGATTCCAATTTTGGCCAATGAATATAATAGGAATATTTCAATAATTTGATATTGCGCATTATTAAGCATTAATTATTTTTAGGCCCAAAAAATGCCATCCCTTTGTGCTTGTTGGAATTTTAAACGGATCAGCAGACCAACAAATGGCCCATTAAATCATCCAAAAGCACCACCCTTAAATGGCGGAATTACTTCCCCAAAAATGAGCGAAAATGATCCAATTCCCCCACATCAAAATCGACACTCAAACTCCCAACAATTCCATGGAAAAGTGTTGCCTCATCCACTTCCGCCAATCCCAAAAATTCCAACCAAAAAAGTGTCATTCTCGCGCGCAATCGATCGATGCTGCCATCCATCCACCTCATATGAATATATTGACGAAAATGTGGAGGAGGAAGTTGAAGATGGTGATGATGAATTGGACGGGGATGGATATTCAAAAGTTGATCGCCGCCATCAACAATCCACCTCCAATTCCAACAATCATCGATATGATTATCCAAGGTTTTTGGGGCCAACAATGGGCAGAAGACGTTTGGGCGATGATCAAAAGCAACAGCCACTTTATGCCAGCGCATCGCAAACATATTCCATGGGAAGCGAAGATCCATACAGGTGTTGTGCTTGGATTAAATTGATTGAAATGAATTTTGATTGTGAGGAATTAACAAATTGAAAAAAGATTCGAAAATAAATTAAACAATGTACATTAATTGGAATGCAAATGGGCAAAAATAAATGTGCTATTTTTAGTAAATTTCTATCAAAACTTACTAGCCAGCATTATTCTCAATTCACTGAATAGCTTTGGCGAAAACGTAAAAACATTATAGAATTTTGCAAACCATTTTTGATATTAATCTGTCACCAGATTTTCAACACCATCATTCATGGTATCCCTTAAGATTGGCACTGGGGTTGGCTGAGAATTACTCGAGATTCCCACAATATCATCTAATAAGGTGATAGAGTACTGTCATAGAGCCATCTATAATTGATAGAGAGTACCCCTTGGGGGCTTTTCATAATCTGTTGATTGATAAATTCGTAAGTACCCAAATAGTTAGACTCCGAATTCATGCAAATTAAATTAGTCCGAATCCAATTTAATATTTCCATTGAATTTTTTAATAGTTCGATCATAAGTGTGGGCGGTGGTGATCGACGTGATGATGATTCCAGCAGTGGAATTTATGAAGCCGGTTATTCGAGGATCAAAAATGGACGGCCATCTGCTGGCAGCTGGCGAAATAATTTCAGAAATGAGTTGGATGCAATCTACGCAAAAGTTTGTCGAATTTTGGATTGAATTATTCGAATTTTTGCGCATTGGACAATATCTTTGAATCATTCTAACATCCGCCCGCAGATTTTTTGGGGCCACATAGGATACGACGGTAACCCTCATGGATCATCCGGTATAGCGTATAGGATTAAGATCATCTAGGAATAGCGAATAGGCAATCATTTCAGGTATCGTAACCCTGATCCTAATCACCCATAAGGATAATACTCATTTCAAATACATCTGCTGCCCACAGATAACTACTGCTGATAAGTACCTAATTATCATTGAATATTAGTGATACCAAATTTGCTATAATTTTTAAAGTCTAAATTCACTTGGAATATTGGTATTGTGCGCAAAATTCGGGTAAATAAAGTGCAAATTTCATTGCACAATTTAAAGATAAATCGCCGTGCACATTCCCCATTGGACAATTCAATGCCAAGCACTTCTTCGGCATTGCCAAAAGAGCAAAAAATGTCAAAAATTGGAAACCATCAAATTGAGGGCCTATCCTCCTCTTCTTATGGCCAACAACAATTTGGCGGCGAAAGTGATTCCGGCAGTTTGGCCAGCAGCAGCCAACCTTCTTATCGATATTTGACCGTTCGGGAAAGTCCGCGCACAATTCGGGAGAGAATTCGGAGGAGGGAGGAACAACGGAATAATAACAATGGAATTAATGATGGGGAAGAGACAACAACCAGCACCAATGCTGCCATAAATGAACATTTTTATGCGGAAATTAATGAATATGAATCGGTTCGTTTTTGTAGTGGTCGTTTGTACCATGTGGTTTATTGGGTTCAGAAAATTGTTCGGAATCAATTCTGTTCAAATCCATATAATTATTGGATTCCATTAATTCCTCAATTTCAATTCCATTTAAAGTCCAATTATATTTTAGTATAGAGTTATTTAATTTAATTGGGCAAAAAATTGTTCTACACAAACAATTAAATTGGTAAAATAATTTTAAAGTTGGATAGGCTTGGTCTTACTTAAAGATTATTAAGGATTATATGTTAATCTTAACGGTAGGGTCTAATCAAGTCAATTTAGGGTTTTAAAAGGGAATCTTATCTAAAATTGGACATGTTTTAAGGCTCAAAAAGTTGATTCTATCTTACCAATTTATATTCCTTATAATTGAGGATCTTTTACTTTTCATAATTCATATTTCTTATGATTATGATTTAGTTAACTACTTATTTTTCTTAATATTGGTCCCCTCTCTAGTAGAAGAAGCCTGAAGCCTCGCTCCAATAATAGTCCCTTTTAGAGAGTCTCTGAAAAATAGTAGCCCCGGTGCCACTATTAGAAAAATAAGGTAAATATTAATATTAATTCCAATTTAGCTCGGCGGTGACAGTATCTATGGCGGTTCAATGGCGCCGGCAACCACATCCAATAATAATAATGCCAATGCCACACAATTGGCCACCACGGGGCAAAATTTGCATAATGGTTTTGACTCAAAATTTGAATTTAATAGAATATTTTTCCTCTAGGCCCATTAATGGTGGACCCAATTCATTTCATTTTCATGCCAAATCCTCCTTCCGAACCACCACGGCCCCCAACTTCACCAATTCCAAAACCAATGCCACAACATTCACCGGCAATCAGCATCCAATCATAGTAATGATGAAATGATTAATGAAAATGAGATAAATTATAAATCAAAATTCCAGATTTTCAAAACACAATTGAATTATGCTGAATGGAATATTTTACAAAATGGATGAAAATTTGAAAATGAAAAATAAAAATTCACAAATTAATATCAACATTTCATACTTACACTTCATTTTCATGTATAAATATAAATAAATATAATTATATTTTTTAATTTACTATAAATTTTATAAAATTTTTATATTTTATCAACCATATATATTAAAAATATTACAATAATTTTGCTTTTAATATTTATATTATTTATTTATAATAAGTCGCAGTTTCGAACTTATATAAAAATAAAAATATAAACATGACTGGAATTTATTTTTTTTTTTTTGACAAAGTAACCAAAATATTATTTTTTGAAAAATCAAGAAGCATGAAAATAAAAAAAATTTTGAAAAATTAGAACCAGGAATTTGCGAAAAACATAGTTTAAAACTGCTTTTGCCCATTCACTATATTATTTAATTAACAATTATATTAAGAACAATTATAATAAATTTACTTATTGATCGATCCATAATAAATGGTGGCGGCTAAAAAAGGATTGAGCAGATTCGCAGATTATATTTTATGGAGAATTCGTCAAGGTTCACTCAGTGGATTTAATGCGTAAATTATTAATTATTTTAATCAATGAAATTAATTTTAATATTAATTTAACAGCTATGATATACATCGAATTCGGCAAGTTGGACCGGATCGTAATGCGGCCGAATGGATTGTTCGATGCAATGGCAAAGTCAAGTGGGCGTTAAAAACATAAAAAAACATTTATTTTATTAATTTTTGTTAAGATTTGATGTTTCATCCGAACTTTTTGATGATTATAATAATCTTCAGCGTTTCACAAGTGAATTGGATCCAAGAAAGAAATCAGATCAAATCCATCTTGTTTATGTGGATGCAACGGACAGTTGTATGTAAGTAGAACATTCTGAATTCATAAGATTACATGAATTTTGCGCATTTGCCAATATCAAAATAATATTTAAAACTATATTAATAACAATTTTATATTATCATTGGGTATTTGCTTAATCTATTCTTTTAGGGCATTTTTATATTTATATCAAAATGTTTGATAAAAACATAGCCGAAAATTATGACCAGAAAACTGTCCAATGTTGATCCATTTTTCACATTTTTGATAGTAATTTTTCATCAAATTTCAATCAAGCCAAATTGCAATTGCAATCAAATCATAATACTTTTCTATAATTATTAATTCCTGATATAGGCGCTATTAAAAACCGTTATATTTTTAAGTTTAAGGTTAATATTTGTTGAAGAATGTTGAATTGGTGCGCAAAATTTGGGCGCCTAAATTCAATGACCGAAAATAAAAAATTTTTTAAAGAGATGGACACGGCTGCATGAACTTTCTTGGCCTTCACCATTTGGAAGAGATTAAATTTGTTCGATGTTTTATGCTAAACAACATTGCATTCATCAATAATATAACACATCCAACCGATGGATTGATTAATTGTTTGCGTCGATTGCACATTGAAAATTGCCCATTTGTCACGGAAAGAGGGCTGAGCCAATTAGTGGCCATGAAGTAGGCCATTAATTATAATTATATGGAATATAATTTTTATTTAATTTTTTATCCCCAAAAAGTACTTTTTGACTTCTAATAGATCGGAAACCGGTTTTAATCCCTACAAACCTCATACTAATCTCATCGAGACACGTATTTTGCAATATAAATTTCTTAGTTTTAAATCGAAACTGAGCGAATTAAACCATTTAAACCATATTTCCGGTGTTTGGCTTTAAACTCTTTAATTTTGGTCCAAAACCTGATATATTATATACCATTCGATGCGTCTCTATGAGATCTACAAATTGTTATGTTTTGTAGTCTAAAACCGGTTTCTGATTTATTAGAAGTTAAAAACAACTTTCGGCGTAAAAAAATTAAAAAATGTTCCATATTATTTTACTAATAATTAAAAATTTAGAAATTTGGATTCACTCGTGCTCCGGGATTTGCCTTGGGTAGAAAAAACAGGACTGATAGAACATTTGAAAGAAGAATTGCCGAAATGCAAAATTATATTCGATGAATAAACAATAAACAAGAGATTATTAAAAAGAATATATATTTTTCAAATATTTAAATTGATCATCCATGGATTTAATTTATCAGATTGATAAAATAATAATTCACACCCAAATCCCAAAATGTTCGAAATTAGTGATTTTGTATTGATAGGCTATGGCGATGGCTAGGTTATTAAATGAGATAGGAATAATAGAATTTTATTAATGATTTCCAAAATGCTGTTTTTAACACCAAAGTTCTATTAAAAATTATAACTTTTAAATACAATACTAGGTATATGTATCATATCTCCTTCACTCTATGTTTTGATAAAATAAAATTAATTAAAATCTAGAATTTGTGAGGGCACACCTGGTCCTTTTAAATTTAAATCCTAGCAGTTCCCATTCCCACCAAAGAAAGTGGGATACGATATTCGAAAAGAGTCTCGCTGAGCTCTATAAGAACAAAAATATACAATTTTAGTTTCTAAAATGAAAATGTTATTTTTATTATTAATTTTTTCGATTAATTTGATGTCGTCATCATTTTCCCATAATTTGATAATGTAATTTTTTATAGAGAGCACCAAAATTATGTGAGGATGAAAATATATAGATGAATCATTTTTTCGGAATAAAATTTTATATTTGATGATTTAATTCCCCGTTCCATTTTCTATTTTTTCCTACTAAATATATTTTTTTTTTATTTTACATTATATTCATATAAAGGGTATTTTTTTACAAATATTTACAGAATCAAATAAAATTATCCGAATATTTTCTGAATTTTTCAATTCAATGTGGCATCATATTTTTCTTTTGTTGGTGGCCACCACTGTGCCGCATTTGCTTGAAGGTAAAATATAAGAAGGGAAAAAAATTGGTGGGATTATGGTAATAATAAAATTAATTCCAAAAAATTGAGTGCGTTTAGTATCACAAAAAAAATCAATTTTTTCAAATCTTAAATTTGGCATAGTTCCTTCTAATTGTAATGAATAGATTAGAGAAAGAATTCATGAATTTGATTTAAAATTAACATAAAAAAAGTTTAATATTCCATTTAATATTCCCTTTTTAGCCGTCAAATGCCACAATGGCAGTGAATTTAGTCAAACAAATTTTACAATTGTAAATTGCCACGATTCATTCGCATGCCATCAATTTGATTGTTCGGACCATGGAATGGCAGGCAAATTATTTAATAAAATCCTTACTCTAAAATAGTTTAAGATTACAAAGGTTGTGGGCGGTGCCCGGTTCCGAATGATGTGAATGGCTGCAAATGTTCTGAATGCTTCAAGGATTTATGCAATGATGACAAACTCATAGGTAAAAATGGGAATACGGTACAGAGGAGGAAGAAGAAAAGGAATAGTTGGTATTTGCTATATTGAATTCGTCCAAAAGATGACATTAAAAATGCTGAATAAATTGGGTACCTTTTGGTTAACTTGGAGCATTTTTTTTGGTTGATGTGGAAAAGTATAAAAGTGAGAGGTTACCCCCATGGGTCCTGTCATCCGATATAGTATTAGGGTCAATAGCGGATAGTTTACCATCTCATGTATCTTTAACAACCCTAATCACCTATAAGGGACCCTTTCTTTGAAAACATACAATCTACCCTTGGGCAGATAACCGAAAAGTATTGAAATTGATATCGAAAATGGAAGAGGCTCATTACATTAAGACCAGAAAGTTAAAATAATAATTTATTTTTTTTATATTTTTAATTCTTCTTAAAGTTCAAATCCATATATTCTGCCCTGAAACTTATAAATAATAAGTCCAAATTAGAAATATTATTAAAAATAAAACATTTGACATCAAAAATATTTTTTATATAAATTAAAAATGTTTATTTCTTCTCATAATAATATTATATTATGTAATCGTTGTTTTAGTCGAAATTAAACAATGCTACGGAGGGCAAGATGCTAAATATGAACCGGTAAATTGCATGGATTTTAACAACAATGCTTGTCGAACCTTCAAATGTGATGGCGAAGAGTTCTCAACTGAAGGTTTTTCCCTATTCTCTCTTCATTAATATTAATTCATATTCTTAAGGCTATAAAAGTTGTGGCAAATGTCCAGCACTGGGCGATATGCAGGCACCGGTGGACATGAATTACTGTAATTGTACCGAATGCGTTGGGGAATTGTGCAATGACAGCATTCGTTATGGTCCTTTGATGTATTGGGCCATGATTGGCGGAGGTGGGAATTTTCGAATTAGTTAGAGTAATATTAAGAGATATATATAATATTAGACTTTAGCTATAAAAATAGAAAGCTAATAATACTAATAAATATAAAAGTAATCAATTTCAATTTCAAATGTTTTTTTTGTCTATTTTGAAAAATAAAGTCACGTTTTTAAATTTTAGTGGCCACCTTGATGCTGCTGGCAATTTGGTAGAAGAAGGCATTGGTAGGACAATGAAATTTGAAGAAGATGGCACAAAACAAAATGCGTCTTTCCCCACAAATTTTTTTCATAAAATATTCACTAAACTTAAACCATAATTCTTCTTTTAAATAAAATCAATCCCATTTTCATTATTTTATACCTTAACTTTTTAGCCGAATAATTAACCAAATTTGAGGTATTTGTATTTTTTCAAATGCTCTCGTCCTGTGATTGATTTCATTTTGAAATTAAGTCCTCAAAATTTGAAAACACTTAAATTGTTAAATATCTACTGTTGGCGAATTAAAAATGGCCATTAAGGCTTGAAAAGTCAAATAATTCAGAAGAGAATTTATAGAAAATTAAGAATAAAAAATGCTTCTTCCGTGGAAGCTGGCATTATAAGGGTATACTGTATTGGAAAATTCCTTTTTTTGCTTTCTTAAAATAATAATTTTAAAATCATTTAAAAACAAATCATTTATTTCGCTTAAATTTTTTAAAGGTTGAGAAAATAAAATATTTTTATCATTTATTTATATAAACATTTAAAAATGTAACAAAGGTGAATAATAGGCAGGATTTATTGTGAGCAAATGAGGTGGCACTAATTTTTGAATATTTCTCTGAATATTATTCAATTGAAGGCCACAAGCATTTGTGCCAAAATATTTGTCGAACAATGCCCGATTGAACAATTGCAACCTTGTAAATAAATAAATAATAATTAAATGAAAATGTTGATTTAATTTTATTATTCAAAAATTATTTCATAAATTTTTCATAAATTGGAAATGAATATTTAGAATTTTATTCCTTAAATAATTTATTTTAGCATAATTTAGAAAATCAAAAAATTTTATGGCCATAAAATGTAGCCTAGTTTGACATTATCCTAGCTTTAATAATCCTAATCTCATTAGACTATTCTTAATTAGTCTTATGGCCAAATTAAATGACGTCAAGAAATTTGGCAAAATAAATGAATTAATATTTTTCCATTAAGAATTTTAATTTTTTAATTAATTCATTCACATTAAAATATCCCTCCATAAACTTGCCTATTTCCGGTCAATGAACACAAAAATTTATAATAACTAGGCCGAAGTGCCTGCGGTTCCAAAACTGCCAAACTTAGCAAATAGCTGGAAACCAAACAAAAGGCAAAAACACTGCCACCTCGAAAAACTGGCAAAATTTGTGCCGAAACCAAATGAAAATAAAATAACTGTGAAAATTTGGAATTCATTAAAAAAATAACAAAATTGGACCTCAACCATTTTCCAAAATGCATAAAGTGCCAATGTATTATTTGGCCAACAAAATGCCATTGCAAGGGTGGAGGCCAATCCGGCGGAAATTGGCAATGAAAATTTGTGGGTGGATGAGGAATTTATTGGGCCAGTTCTTTGACCATCGGCAGCTGCCCCATTCGTTTTTGCTGTCCATTTTGAAGTAAAAAATGCGGAAAAAATCTGAAAAAAAGCTAATAATTTAATTTTTAATTGGTATTTTTTGGTGCAAAATATCGGTTAACCCAAATTTCAACCTTAAATTTTATGGTCCTTATCAAAAACGAAATTGCAGCAAAACAACCATTCTCCGAGTTCTGAAGCCTAGTTTAAATCTTAAGACCCATCATCAAACTCCCTAAAATATTAATATTGGGCTTAAATTTTACTTCTAAATTCGTGGACACAAATCACCCCCAAAGGTGATTGGTATAGACCCTACCAAAATATGGAATAATCAATTATTCCTGAATCTAATTTCTAATGACTGAGATATTAAATTAAAAAGTGAAACCCGTATAAATTAGGAAAAAATAAATTAATTATAGATTGGACATCATTTTAAATTTAATGTATGTTTTTTAAAATTTATTTATCAAGCGAATAGCATAACATAAAAAATCATAATTAATTTATATGGCAATAAAATTGTTTTAAATCTTTAGCTAAACCAAATATATATATATATATATATATATATATATATATATATATATATATATATATATTTTTAAAATTCATATATATGAATGACCCTTTGCCCGTTAACCTGTGTAAGGAATGGCATTGTGCCAAGGAATATTGGCAATCGGATTGAGGGCCAAATTGATGTTTTGTTGCTGGATTTTTTGCCCGAAAATAATTTTTTAAAAATATTCGCCATTGAAAGAAGTGAAAATGAGACGACCATATTTTTTAGTGCAATCTGAGGAAAATTATTAACAAATATTTTAAAAATTAAATTAATTAATTGACTTTTGTGGCCCGGCCAATGTCCAATTTCCATTCCGCACATTTTTGTTGGCCAATTGAATTTTCCCTTGAATTTGACCGAATTGCATGTGATTGACGCAAAATTGAATGCAAAAAATTTGTTGATGATGAAAATGGTGAATTTATTTGGGACATTTTTTTGGAATATTTTAGGATGAAAACAATGAGCCCAATTGAAAAGCCAAAAAGTAAAGATTCGCCGAATGGAATGGGACGGCACAAATTTCGAGCCCGCAATTGGCGATAGACGGCCTCGGATGCCTCAAAATATATTTAATATTTTTATTAATGTATTTAATAATTAATTAAATTAATTTAATTTAAAATTTAATAAAGACCAAATTCAATAAATATGGAACAAGCATGGCACGTCGATGTGGACTTTCAATCCAAATGGAAATTGCGCAGGCGGCAAATCCATTCACAAAAGAAATGGTGGGCCAAGTGGCAAATCCAAGCAAATGCCTAAAAATAAATTTATTGGAATTTTATTTTAATTTATATCATTTTATGGGAAAAATATTTTGAGTATTTTAATAAAAATTTCTAAAATTTTCTTGAATTTTATGGAATTTCGACGAATTGAATTCCAACGATTTTAAATTAATTTAATTAAAATATGATTATTTGCCTGAATATGCACAACCAAAACATGAATAAAATTTCGGTGGCAGTCAAAAAGATGGAGGATCGAATTGTTTTGGCCAAAAAATTGCGCCATTCAATTTGATCGACGCGACCTCCTTTGTCCACCAAAGATTTAAGCTGTGCAAAAAAATGGAAAAGGTATATTTGATTTGAAAACATTCAATTATTCAAGCCATTTTAGATAAGAGAAATTTATTTGCAAATTGTAATGAAATAATTTTTATCACAAGAAAACTTAAAATGCATATTTATTGTCATTGGAATTGTTTAAATAGAAGGGAAGACTTTATAATATCAAAGCCATAAAATTAAAAGTCTGAACCATTTCTATTCCATTTAGGTTAATCTATTTCTTTAATACATTTTAATAAAAAATGATTAATCACATCTAAAATGGTTAGAAAGTTAAGGCCAAAAAATGCCCAATTTGGCTTAAAAGTGCCATTTTTGGTCATTTTTTTTTTGCAAAATTCCAATCAAATCCATTAATTCTTTCTCCCATCAATTCATCCTAATTTAGGCTATATACAAATATAAAATATTATTCTTTTCTGTAATTATTACAAAATTCATTTTGCCGAATATTTTTTTGGCCATACCAAATAAAGGGATCCATATGTTTTTGCACAAAATAGCAAACTTGGGCCCAATGCATCCAAAATTGCCAAAAAAACAATTCGGATTCCAAGTATGACTTAAATTGTGGAAAACAATCAAATTCATTTGTATTTGAATTTTTTTTTGATAAACCTTAATTCATGGCATTCAGCGTGGCACAGGCTCAAACCAAGTTTGCCAGCAAAAAATTTGCTCAGCACATTTGGCATTGCCCCTTTTTAATCAATTTAATTACAGAAATTGCTGAATATTAAAATATCTATTTTTTCGATGATTATGTACATTAATATTTTTGTATGCATTATAAAAACATAATTAAAATTTCCAAAAAATTCAACAAAAAATTTCAAGGACTTTTTCACATTTGCCAAATGGAATTTTTTTGGTGCGCAAAAGTATGGCAAACTTTGCTGCTACATTTTGTATCTCTTCTCTGCATTTGCAACCAATGGAAAGGAAGAATAGAGCCTAAGAAATATGAATGAGAGAGAGAGAAAGAATTAAGACTTATTCGGGGTGGAAAATGAAAGAATTATTGCATTGCCCTTCCAGCAAGATTAGAAACTTAGCATACAGTAAATTCTCTATTGAAAGCCTCGGGGTTTTTATAAATTTCAGGGACTCTCCAAGAGGGGCTCTAATAGAGAAAATACGGTATTCATAGTAGAATATATATAAATCAAGCACATTTTATTACTCAAAAATAAAATATATTTCTTTAATTATATATTAAATATGCAAATTATTATTATTGGAATTATTGTGTCATATAAAAATTCATTTTCTCTCAATCTTTCCATAAATTTCTATTTAAATTGGCATCAAATTAAGTGCATTGCATTTGTTCTATATCGCTTGCTGACGAGCACGTTTCAAAGCAGGCTCTCCTGAAAAACATAAAATATTTTATTATTGGCCAAATATTTTGTAAAATGAATTTTTAAAAATATTTAAATACGAAAAATAAATTTAACCATCATCATTCGAATTGTCCGATGAATCAGAATCATCTGAAGAATCTGATTCCGGTGATTCGCCGTTGACTTCTGCTATACTCTTCAAATTTCCTCCAAATACGAATGGTGTAGAATTCTTGTTCAAATTGCTCCCAAATATGAATGCTTTGGAATTATTCTTCAAATTTGGCCAAAAAATGAGGCTAATGTGTGCAATCAATGCATCTGCGTCGTCCTCCTTCTCCAATTTGCGGAAATCCACCAAATTTTGAACAATATCCTCTTCCACCTCTTTTTTGGTAATATTCTTCAGAATGCGATCCTAGTGAAGTCACGAAAATAATATTTTTTCAAATATATGTTACTTTCAAAAGGTCGAAGCCATATTTGGTTGCAAGTCGATATTTGAAAATTTGAGATTTTTTGCAATTTTTTGCCAAATAATTGCGGCAAATTCCTTCGACCATCCCAACAGAGAAACGATTTGCTAAATACATAATAGCCTCAATGCATTCATCTAAAATAAATATTCAATAATAAATTTGAATAATTCGAATTTATTTTCAAACCATCCAATGGACGATTTTGAGGTGGCAAAGCGGCAATCATTCTTTTGAAATCTTCCACTGTGGCCAATTGAGGGTCCAATTGGATTCCACGTTGAGGAGAGAAATATGGCTCAAAACTGGGGGCATAGAAGAGCAAATGCTGAAATTTAATTTTTATTTAAAAAATTAAATTAATTTTATTACATTTTTGTTGACATTGAACTTCGTTCCATTCAAAATGATCGAATCATTCCCATTCATTGTGTTGTTAAAATGCATTCCATGAGCCGGTTCAGCTTTAACGTCGGCTGAAACGTAAAGGACACCCTCGTCATCAAGCCATCCATTTTGTGGATTTGCCAATTCCTGTGTGAAATATGTTCATATGTAATTTTAATATGGCAGAAAAGTCGAAAAGTTTCTATTATTGTTTTTTTTTCTTATCAATTTATTTTTTTTTCTCAAATATTTTACGGTTAATATTAACAGTATTTTTAACATTAAACACGTCGAAAAATCCATCTTTTTGAAGTCATAAAATAACAATAATAGACTCCACTCTTCCTAACCCTTATTAGCCTAAATATTTAGGATTTTAAAATAACCAGCCTCAAATTCCTTCAATTGGTGATAACCCATATCTTCACAATCTGCCGTGAAATTCTTCTCAAATTCAAATTGGAAATCCTCTTTGCCTTTGGCCATTGAATGGATGCGAAGAGTGGCCTTTGCCTTACAACTCCAAGTTACATCTAAATATTACTTTTATTCCCTTATAATTTGCTTCATTCCCAACCATCGCTTTCTTCATCGCATTTGAGGAATAGGCCAAAATAGCGTTTTTTGGAAAAAGTGCTGGCCACGGCTGTAAGGCGCCATGGAAGGCCCCGAATCATCATCGGCTCACTGAACACCTCTTGATCATACCACCTCTTTCCATATTGGGCAAAATTGGTCAAATTCAGTTGAAATCGTCCCTCCGATTTGTTTGGGTCTTATAAATTGGATTAAAATGCACTCTCCAACAAAAATTCAGAATTTACTCACTATTATCGGCCATTTTTCAATGGATTAATAATGATAATGTTGATTCTAGACAATTTTAAAAGAATAATATACGGATTGTTTACTATAAAATGGAAAATGCTTTCTGTTGTGGGAAAGATGAAGCAGTGAATAATCCTACTTTCTCCATCCACCCATTTGTTTCCTTCTATTGGTCCCAATCTTTTTCTTTACATTTTAAGATTGATTACCCCTTCAGGCACCATTACCTCCATCCTATTCCTATTGGCCATAAATTCTTTCACATTTCCTCTGGGTATAATTCCACTTTGTGGATTTGCAAAAAGAAAATGAAATTCTATGTGCATTTATAACAAATGGTCAAAGGTGGTTATTCGAATTTGAATTTTGAAGCCAGAGGCTGAAAGCTGAATATTGAATCGTAAAATGGAGTTAATTTTTTTGGACTAATTTTTATATAAAATTAATGGCCTCCATTTCCATCTTTCTTTAAATATGAAAATTTCATAAATATTATTTAAATACATATAGTAAATTTAATCAGATTTCTTCATTTTTTCCCTTTGAATAATTCTTAATTGGAATAAATTAAATTGAATAAAATTAAAAAATTAGATCCTTTCTTTTTGACTTGTAATTTTCAAAGTTGATTTGAAAGGCTGCAAAAATTTGAATGGCTGATCTTTGTGAATTCCCCAAAAAATTTCGTCTGATTATTTGTGAGTTTCGCCATGACAATCCCACATTTTAAATGCATATATTGATTAATCGTGGCTATAGGCCAATCGTAGCTATGGGCAATTCGTTGGTTTGCTGGTTTCGCCGTTGGCGTAGTCTCTGGATGGCGGATCATGCTGCAAATCCATCCTCTTGCCTAATTTTTCCTCAAATATGCCCATCCATTTTCCTCTCACATTCCCTCAATTCAATGCGCATATTCATTCGTCCATTTCCCACATATTTTCTCCTCCAATTTTCTCCAACAAATAATCACATTCTATGTATTATTTTTTTTTAAATCAAATTAAAATTTTAAATGAATTTATTTGATTATTCCAGAAGATGCGACTGCAATTATCTAATATTCTTCAATTGAATGCTGTCCTCTTTATTTCTTTATTTTTATTATTTCCATCTGGCACAAATTCAGTCAGCATTTTATCTGAATTTCGTCAGTTTTTTTTAAAATATTAATAACGAATTTAATTTTGTTGTTCAAACTTTAACCAAAAAATCTTTTCGAGGTACTTTTCGGTTTTGTTTCACCCCCACCAAAAAATGATGAAAATCATATTCTAGGGGTAATTTTGGGCGTAGAAATAGAGCATAAATCTGAGCTATTTTTTTGTGTATCATTTCATTGACGTGAATTACGTGAAATTTTAAAATTGAAAAGTAAAGGTTCCCTCCCATCTTTGGGTCCGGAACTCAAAAAAGTGTCAAAAATTGTTTTTGATCAAATTATAGCTCAATCGATGCGCCTCGTTGAGGGAGTCAGAAGATGCCATTGGTATCACCATAAAACACAAAAATAAGTTATGGCCATTAAAATTTCACAAATACGACTAAGATTTTGGCTTAGGATTAAAGTTTAGGCTAGGATTAAGGCTCAGGGCTGGGAGCATAGGAATCTTAAAGTAACCTAAAGTGTCATTTAAGTGGAGTTTTATTGTAAAATAGGTTTCAAATTCACGTGAAATTTACGTAACTCAGAGGTAAATGACGTGATACATAAAAAATAAGCTCGGATTCATGTTCTTCTACTCCCAAAATTACCCTTGTTAGGATGTGATTTTTATCATTTTTGGTGGGAGTGTAACAAAGCCGAAAAGTACCCTTTTCCATTTTAATCGCAAAACTTTTTAAATTTCAGTCAGCTTTATCATTAATCAATTGCGGTTTGCCAATGATCCATTGGCGGAAGGAAGGGCTGTTAAAATTTTGAATGTTCATTATCGAAGATATTTGTTTTCAAAGAATTTTCAAGAATCAATGCATTCGAAATTGCAAATTTCATCCACGTCGAATTTTTATTTATTCGCCAAAATTTTGGATAAATTAGAAGATCGAAAAAGGCAACAAATTATTTTTTCTTGTGAATATGATTTAAAAAAATTTTCAGAATTATTTTGCATTTTCCGAACATTAATGATGACCTAAAGCAATCTATTAGTTTGGACTTTGAATTGGGTTTATGCAAAATGTTGAAAAATCGTCAAAAGTTAAACGAATTAGTGAAGGGAGAAAAATCGTCAAAAAAAGGGCAGGAAAGAAGAAGAAGGGAAGTTGATTGTTCCGGGGGACCAAATGGAGTAAAAATGGAATTGAACGAATGGAAAGATTGGATTAGGGAGGCGGACGTTTTAATGTTTTTGTATTTTTTTTATACACCTGAAAATTGGCAATTTCACATAATGTTGCGGTCAAAAATTAAATCAAATTTCATTAAATTAATTTTTAAAAATTTTAGAAATTTTTTGGATCAAGCAAATGAATTGGAAATTGATGAATTGAGGAAAAGATTCGTAAAATTATTTGGATTGGCAAGGATGGTCCAAATGGCATTGGATTATCCACTCTTTGGCAAAATTAGTTTAGAAAAATTAATGGTAATATTAATAATTATTTTATTTAGTGAATCCGAAAGGAGAGGGGAAAAAGGAATTTGAGACGAGAATGGTGGTAAAATTAATGCGAGAATATTTACAAATAAAAAGGCCAAATAATATGATCAAAAAATGGACAATTCGATATGTACTAAATTATTTACTCTATAAAAATTGGTGGCAAAAATATGAAGAGGAGAATTTTAAAGGCAAAAAATTATAAAAATTTTTGTTTATAAAAAAATTGTTCAGACAAAAAGCCGAATCCAGCGAAATTATGGAAAAAGGCATTTGAAGAATATTGGACTGGGGAAAATGTTCTGAGATGGGAAATGAAAATGAATGGATTGGCAAAAATGGATGCAAAAGAAGAGGAGGAAAAAAATAAAAAGGCGAAAGCATTGTTTCGAGACGTGAAGGTAATAAATAAATTAATTTTTCCATTTAAGGAAGAAGGAATTGGGCCATAATAAAAATGTATTTTAAAAATTAATTTCTTTTTAAGGATAATTTTTTGGACACAGAATCATTTGCGAAGGATCAATTGTTGGCCGTAGGTTCATATTTGGAGGGGGCAAAGGAAATGACGGAACAAATTTTGAAATTTATTTCGACCGGCATTCGGGAAAGTCGATGGGCAAAATTAAAATTTAATAAAAAAATGAACGATGAGGAAATGGAAGAATTTTGGGTGAAATGCGTGAACGTAAATTTGAGTTATGTTGCCGAAAATGTGACGGGGCAAAAAGAAATATACACGGAGGCGATGATGAATTTGATGTTAGAAAGAGCAGGGAAGGATGAATTTGAAATTTGGCAAAGTTGGTGGGAGCTAGGAGGAGGTAAATATTTGGGGGATGGAACAAATTGGCTATTGTTTTATTATTTTAATAATTAAAACATACAAAAATTTTTAGTGACGAAATAGTAAATGTTGTGAAAAAGCGGAATTAAATATTTCGGGCAAAACAGTCGCAATTAAGATGTTTGGGGCAAACAGGCGGAATTAAATTTGGGCAAATAGGCGGAATTAAATGTTGGGGCAAACAGGCAGAATTAAATGTTGGGGCAAACAGGCGGAATTAAATGTTGGGGCAAACAGCAGAATTAAATGTTTGGGGCAAACAGGCAGAATTAAATGTTGGGGCAAACAGGCGGAATTAAATGTTTGGGGCAAACAGGCAGAATTAAATGTTTGGGGCAAACAGGCGGAATTAAATGTTTGGGGCAAACAGGCAGAATTAAATGTTTGGGGCAAACAGGCGGAATTAAATGTTCGGGCAAACAGGCGGAATTAAATTTGGGGCAAACAGGCGGAATTAAATGTTGGGGCAAACAGGCGAAATTAAATGTTGGGGCAAACAGGCGGAATTAAATGTTGGGGCAAACAGGCGGAATTAAATGTTTGGGGCAAACAGGCGGAATTAAATGTTTGGGGCAAACAGGCGGAATTAAATGTTGGGGCAAACAGGCGGAATTAAATGTTGGGGCAAACAGGCAGAATTAAATGTTGGGGCAAACAGGCAGAATTAAATGTTGGGGCAAACAGACGGAATTAAATGTTGGGGCAAACAGGCGGAATTAAATGTTTGGGGCAAACAGGCAGAATTAAATGTTTGGGGCAAACAGGCGGAATTAAATGTTCGGGCAAACAGGCGGAATTAAATGGTGGGGCAAACAGGCAGAATTAAATGTTGGGGCAAACAGGCGGAATTAAATGTTTGGGGCAAACAGGCAGAATTAAATGTTGGGGCAAACAGACGGAATTATTTTTATTTTTTGGTTATATTTTTAACATTATTAAATTGTTGATAAATAGAAATGGGAAATTATAAATATTTATCATTCCCAATGAACAATAAATAATAATAGGTAAATTAATTTTTTAGCACCGATTTATCGGGATGAAAATTTCAAAGATTTATTCAATTATGAGAAGAGCGAATTTTTGAGAAAATATAAGATGAAAATTAACAATATAAATTTGGCGGAAAAAAATGACCATAATGATAAGGTAAAATATTAATAATTATGAAGTAATTTTAAGTTTAAGAGCAAAGAAATTTCTCCTTTGATTGGCAATCCAATTTATCCCGCAGGGGAAATGAAAAAAGTATATTCATTTTATTTATTTATTTTTTGATAATTTCCCACAAAAAATTGAAGGAAATTGAAAAGGAAATGGAAATAAAAGTGAATAAAGAAAAAGATCAAATAATTGAGAAGGCTAAAGCCAAATCCAATGAAATAGAAGGCAAGAAGGAAGAAAACATACTGGAGGGAAGAAAAGGAAATATAGAAAGATTAACGAAAAAAGGGGGCAATGGAGGTAAAATTAATTGTCTTTTAAAATATTTAATTCTACAGATAAAAAATTGGCTGCTGAAACTAATAAAAAAGTGAAGCCAATTTCGAATATAGCAAAAAAAATAAAAGTGAATGATGAAGATGATGAAAAAGCGAAACAGGATAAAGCAAAAAAAGAGGAAAAAGAGAAAATAAGAAAGAAAATGGAGGTGAAGAATAAAAAGGAAAATGAGGAAAGAATGAAAAAGGAGGAGGATGAAAAAAAGGCAAAATTAGAAGAGGAGAAAAGGAGCGGAAATATAAATAATCGGATAGAAATTGACAAAGAATTGGAAGAAAAATATGGAGGAATAATGAAGAAAAATGGGAGAGGAAAAAAGAAGAAAGAAAAATTGGAAGAAAAAATTGAGGAAAAGGAAGAAAGTTTAGGTGAAATAATGGAACAAAATTATTTTGAAAAATTCGTCAATTTAAAATGTAATTATAAATTGGGAGATATATTTTAATTAAATTATATATTTTAAAGATTTATTTTCAATTGCAAAAAATGAATTAAATTTTGGCAAACAAATTGAACAATTTTATGCAATTTTTATTGCCGAAGAAAATGAAGAAAAATTGGCAAAATTTATTGAATTTCTGAATATTTGCATTTTTGTGAAAATAATTGAACAAAATTTCAAAACATTTTCATTGATGAATGAACAAAGAATTCCTTTGAAGAATGGAGGGAAATTAAAGAAAAAAAGATGGCAACAAAATTTGAAAGAATGGGAAAAATTAAAAGAAGAAATTTTGAAAAATGATGAAGGAAAAATGGAAGGAAAATTGGTTGAAGAAATATTTAAAAAATGGGAAAAATATTCAAAAAGAGGAAAAGAAAATGAGGAAGAAATGGAGGAAATTTTGGAAAAATTACATTTTAATGAATTGGCATTGATGATTGGAAAGGAGGCAAAAATAAATGAATTTGGAATAAAAATGGGCGATGGAGAATTTGAAAAGAATAGTCGAAAATATGGCGAAAAAGTGGGGGAACAATTTTATCGAAGATTGGGGCGAATAATGCCCAAAATGATAGCAGGAAATGGATTGGAAGAATTTGGCCAGAAATTTTTGGACCAAATAAAGTCGAAAATGGGAATGGTGTATCAGCTAAAATTGGGTAATAATTAATGGGAAGGAGAATGATTAAATGACACTAGGGAATTGATTGGGAGAATATGCCTTAAGGGAATATTTATACATAATTAAATGGGAACAGACGTACAGACGGAATTAAATGTTGGGGCAAACAGGCGGAATTATTAAATGTTGGGGCAAACAGGCGGAATTATTAAATGTTGGGGCAAACAGGCGGAATTATTAAATGTTGGGGCAAACAGGCGGAATTATTAAATGTTGGGGCAAACAGGCGGAATTATTAAATGTTGGAGCAAACAGGCGGAATTATTAAATGTTGGGGAAAACAGGCGGAATTATTAAATGTTGGGGCAAACAGGCGGAATTATTAAATGTTGGGGAAAACAGGCGGAATTATTAAATGTTAGGGCAAACAGGCGGAATTATTAAATGTTGGGGAAACAGGCGGAATTATTAAATGTTGGGGCAAACAGGCGGAATTATTAAATGTTGGGGCAAACAGGCGGAATTATTAAATGTTGGGGCAAACAGGCGGAATTAAATTTTGGTGAAACAGTAATTTTCTGCCTTTTTTCAAATTAAAAATGTAACATTGTGTAAAATTAATATTAATTTTTTTCAGAGGAAAATATAAAGAAGAAATTTATGGACTTGATAAAAAAGGATAAAATTAACCGATATAGAATGGAACCAGCAAAATGGATGGACCCGCATTTTTATGAAATCAGTTCAGCCGAAAATTGGCCAAAAATTAATTTGGAAGGCGATGGAATTGTAAATTAAATATTAGTTGAATTTTATTAAAATATATTTAGTTGGAAGAATATTTGGAGGAAATTTATGGATTCGATTTGATGACGGAAATAAAAGAAAATGCGAAAGAATGGTTAAGGCAACAAATGGAAGAATGGATGAGGATGAAAATGGCAAATATTAATGGGGGAAAAGGTTTGAGTTATATTTACGGATATTTTTAAAATAATTTATTTAGTGGACTATTCAATGTTGATTGGGGGCTCAACATTGATTGGAACGGAGATGGCCAATTCCGATTTGGATATTCTTTTTTTGGTGCCAAAATTGAGCCAAAACCCCTCTGAGGATATTTTGGAATCGTTTTATCTGTATTTGAAAGAAGCGATCAAAAATGAGGCAGAATTAAATAAATTTGTGAGTATTTTATGGCATTTATAAATTTAATAAACGAAAATACAGAGATTAACAGATGCAGGGCTTCAATGGATTGAGGCAAAATCTCGGGTGCCGGCCCTCATCAAATTGCAAATTGATTTTGGTGAATTAAAATAATTTAGATGAAATAATATTAAATGGGGGAAATGGTTTAATAAATATATTTTTTTTAAAGTCGATCTGGACATTATGATGGCCCAAATTCCAATGGAAAAAATTCCTCATAATTGGACTGGATTTAGCCTAAAAACATTACAATTCGAAAATTCAGAAAATGAAGAAAATATTCACTTTAACATATTTTTTATGGACTTTTTGATTGAAAATATGTTAAATGAAAATGAAGTGGGAGGGGGAATTCACCAAAAAGGAGACATTTATTCACTCGCAAGTGGGCAATTTTATCAAATTTTTGAATTAATTAATTCCAAGGTTATCGATCTACATATCGGCAAAAATTTATGATGATCGAAAAATCACGACGTGAAATATTCACTCAATTGTTGAGGGCAGTCAAATATTGGGCAAAAAGTATATTTAAAAATGTGCAAATATTAATTGATTAATTCCATAAATAGGACAGCACATTTATTCGAATCAATTTGGCTATTTGAGTGGAACATCGTTGACTTTGATGGCCACAAAAATTTGCATTTTATATCCAACTGGGGATTTGCCATTTTTACTTGAAAAATTCTTTTTTATTTACGCAACATGGTAAAAATGCCCCGGGGAATATTTAATATTTCATGAATTTAGGCCATGGCCAAAACCATTGCTTTTGGAGGAATTGATGCCGAAAGAGATGGTGGAAAAGTATAAAATCAAAATGGAATATTGGGAGCCGCAGCCGACAAGGATTGAAAATGGGGAAATGATGCCAATAATAACGGCAATGTTCCCAGAGGGAAATTCGGCATTCAATGTGAATGAAATGGGCCGAAAAGTGATAAAATCAAAAATGGTAAAAGGTGAGATGAAGCCTGGGATTCATCCGATTTTAATATTTTAAGCCTATCAATTGATTGTTGAAAATGAAGAGAATGGTGGGAGCAACAATTTTTGGAAGGAACAATTTTTTGAAGAATTTGATTATGAAAAACATTTTGAGGATTTCTTATTGATTATTTGTTCAGCCGAAAACATAGAAAATTCAACCTGCGGATGGATTAAAAATAAAATTCGTCATATTTTGTCAGATTGGGTGGATAAAATTAAATTTGAGGGAATTGGTGAGGTGGTGGAGTTGAAAAATGTGCTGGAAGAATATCAAATTATGGGCGATTTTGAGCGAAGAGGAGTATGCGTCAAAATAGAAAAGTGGGTCGATGCATCGCATTGAATTGGATAAATTAAATAATTTATATTCGATTATTTAGGCGTGAATGTGTCGGCTGGCTTGTTGGATTAAATTTTAAATCAAAATCAAAGGAAAATCATAAACTCAAATTTTGGAAAGATTTGGGTGAAATTTTCACGAATCATTATAATTATAATAGAAAAACACATAAATTGGATATATTCCATACAACACGTGCGAAATTAAAGTCAGTAAAAATATTGTAAAAATTGTAAAAATATTATTTTTAGTATTCCATCATTCATTTTGGAGAAAAAAGTTGATGAAATGGATGAGGAAAAAATTAAAGAATTAAAAATGAAAGGAAAACAAAAAATGGAAGAACAACGAACAAATCGTCCTTTAAATCCAAATGCTGAACCATATTTTCCGCAATATATTGTTCAACAATGGATGTCCGAATTTTATTCCACATATTCTTATTATTATCCACAACAATTCTATTATCATTTATTCTGATAAAATGTTGCTAAAATGGAAAAAAGTTTAAATGTTTGGGGAAACAGGCGGAATTATTAAATGTTGGGGGAAACAGGCGGAATTAGAGGAAACAGGCGGAATTATTACATGTTGGGGAAACAGGCGGAATTATTAAATGTTGGGGAAACCAGGCGGAATTTTTAAATGTTGAGGAAACAGGCGGAATTATTAAATGTTGAGGAAACAGGCGGAATTATTAAATGTTGGGGAAACAGGCGGAATTATTAAATGTTGGGGAAACCAGGCGGAATTTTTAAATGTTGGGGAAAACAGGCGGAATTATTAAATGTTGGGGCAAAACAGGCGGAATTATTAAATGTTGGGACAAACAGGCGAAAATTATAATAGAATACAAATCAAGCACGCTTTATTATTCCTCAAAAATAAAATATATTCCTCTAAATATATTAAATTTGCAAAATATTATTGGAATTATTGTGTCATATTAAAATCCGTTTTCTCTCATTTTTTTTCCTTAAATTCTTTTCGATTAATTGGCATTTGAATCTGAAGTCGTTCGTTGCATTTTTTCAGTGACAAGCACGTTTCAAAGCAGGACCTTCTCCTGTAAAATATAAATAAAGATGTTTATTAAATTTTTAGCTCGATATTATCAAAAAAATTTATTTAAATATTTTATTTTAAATAATTTTTAATTTTTTTTACCATCATCTGAATCGTCCGATGAATATGATTCTGGTGATTCTCCTTGTCCTTCGCCACCTCCTCCAGTATTATAATTCCTCAAATTTCCCCCAAATATGAGACCAATGCGCGCATTCAACGTGTCTGCGGCCTCTTTTTCCAATTTGCGGTATTCCTCCAAATTCTGGACAATATCCTCTTCCACTTCCTTTTTGGTAATATTCTTCAGAATGCGATCCTAGAAAAATAAACATGAAATAATTTTTTGATATTTTTATTATCGTTATCCATTATATGGGTCCAGATTTTGAAGAATCCAAATGAGCATCTCGCTCTACCTCTACATAGACTTTCTGATGTTTCTATGCTAGCCCTAGGGCTTTCTACCTGTTACGCCCTAAATTAATTCCGCCCGTTTTCATTAAATAATTTCATCATCCCTAATGGGAAACTTTGGGGCTATCCTTTGAACTTTGAAGAATGTTTAAAATCTGGACATAGATATAAACGCTAACCGCTAAGTAACAATTATTTTTTCAAAATTAGTACTTTCAAAAGATCGAAGCCATATTTGGTTGCAAGTCGATATTTGAAAATTTGCGATTTTTTGCAATTTGTTGCTAAATAATTGCGGCAAATTCCTTCAACCACACCAACCGAGAAACGACTTGCCAAATGCATGACACCCTCAATGCAATCATCTAATAAATTAGAAATAAATAAATAAATAATTTATTCAAACCATCTAATGGGCGATTTTGAGGCGGAAAAGCGGCAATCATTCTTTTGAAATGTTCAACAGTTGAAACCGGGTCCAATTGAATGCCACGATGGGCATTTGCGGAATTGTTGAAAAATGGCTCCAAATTTGGGGCATACAAAAGTAAATGCTGAGTGAGGAAAAAAATTTGAAAGAATTTTTACAATTTAAATTTTATACATTTTTGTTGACTTCCAATTGTAATCCATTCACAATGATCGAATCCGACGTATTCATTATACTGTTAAAAATTTTCTTTGAATTGAATTTTAATGTTCTTTTCATTCACTGACTGAAATCCCTGGGCTGGCTCAGCTTTAACGTCGGTTGATACAAGAATGGCATCCTCATCATCAAGCCAACCATTTTGGGGATTTGCCAATTCCTGTAAAAATATCTAATTACAGATGAATTTTTGGGGGTGGAATGGAAATTATAATTAGGTACAATATAATATTTTTTATTTAAAATAGTAAACCTCAAATTCCTTCACTTGGAATGAACCCTGATCTTTGCAATCTGCCGTGAAATTATTCTCAAATCCAAATTGGAAGTCCTCTTTGCCTTTGGCCATGGAGTGGATGCGAAGAGTGGCCTTTGCCTTGCAACTCCAACTCACATCTAAATAAAATATTCATTGTTTAATTCCATTATTATTCTCAACCATCGCTTTGATCATTGCATTTGAGGAAAAGGCCAAAATAACGTGTCCTGCCAAAATTACTGGCCACAGCCATAAGACGCCATGGAAGGCCTCGAATCATCATCGGCTCGCTGAACACCTCTTGATCATATCGACTCGTTCCATATTGCGCGAAATTGGGCAAATTCAGTTGAATTCGTCCCTCCGATTTATTTGGGTCTTCAAAATTGGAAAAAATACCTTCCAGCAAATCCACTTACCATTTTCCCCCATTATTCAGCGGATTTTAAATATAATGAATGATAATTTTTTTGATTCTAAATTAAAATTTCATTGATTGATAATAAGAATAATATATTTTTTCCGTAAAAAGAATATGCTTTTGGGAACAGTTGAATGACAGTGAATAATCCCATTTTCCACCCTTTTCCTTTCCCTTCCCATTTCGCATTTTTCGCATTTCTTTTCTATTTGTTCATCCATTTTACATTTTAAGATTGATTGCCCCTCCAGCATCCTCCATCCCAATTCCCAAGGTGGTTATAAATTTTCTATCACATTCACTATTCACATATTTACTCTGGGTACATTCTACATTCCATTTTTGTCGGTTTGTTTGAAAAAGAAAAGAAAATTCTCTGGGGCATTTACAAATGGTCAAAAGTTTCTCCTTTTTCTCGTATCTCGAGTCTCGACTATGAATCGTAAAATGGAGATAACTTTTCGGAATTGGAAATGGCCTCCATTTTCATTTTTTAATATTGAAAATTTTTACATAAATATTATTATATCAGATTTCGGCTCTCTCCCTTTCATTAATTGTTAATTGAATGAATAAATCAAATAGAATAAATTTAAATTAGATCATTTTATTTATTTGTTCTCTCCACGTTCTTCCCTTCATTGGATTGAGCAATATTTGAATACATTCCTCTTGTTAGCAATTTTCGGTTTGAAATTCGGGAAAAGTAATTCAAAAATTTGATCATAATTGGAGACGAAATGCACGACAATGCCCTGCTTAATGAATTCTTCCAACTCATCGTATTCCTCTTTATTCTCTTCCGGCAATATCACTTGAGAAATGCCTTAAGCGGAAGAATTCGGCTTGGAGTGAAAGTAAGGGCAAAAAATGGGTTTCTCCCAAAGAATATCGGTGAAAGGCGGTGGAAGGACGAAAACAGAACAATATGGAAAAGGATGGAGAAGGCAATTGGCAATGAAGATAAAAATGGCCAAATCAACGGATGGAATGAGGAATATGGAAATTTGTAGACCATAACGAAATATGCGAAAATGAAGGAAAAAGTGAGGGCGACCAATTTTCCTATTTTCATCATTAAAACTTTTTTACTAACTTCCATTACATCCAAATTATCAGAGTTTTGGCGGCACAATTTTTAAAATGGCGTGTTTGCGCATTTCATCGAAAGGGTCGTTTTAAAATATTTCAATCAAACCATATTTTTACTGGTTTAACAGTCATTAAATGAAGTTTTAAACTGGTTTAAGGGTTTTACAATGTGCTGAACCCGAAAACATCATTGGTTTTTAGATTAAATCCCTATAAATAGCCGAAAACCGGTTTGGATGAAATGTCTAAAAATTGCAAAAATATCTGCAAGGTCAATGATTAAAATGTCTATTGAAAATTTTAAATTTACATTCGAACGAAATTTCGATTTTCGATTATAAACTTTTCGAAAAGCTTAAGAATTACCACCCGAACGCCGAACCCGACTTGTATTGTATCCCTGCATTCTTTTTACCTGATAAAAAAATTAGAACCTCGGCGCTAGAGATTTGACCCAAGATAATTTTTTTGAAATTAATTTTAAAAAAAGATAACGAATTACGATTTACGAATAAATTTAGTATTTGTTTAATTTATAGATTGGAAATAATTTAAAGCCATATTCGCAGAACCATGATGAATCGTCAGCATTCAAATAAAGACAATAACAGGTCGGAAAACCCACCCAAAAATGATGGCCGACCAATTTGGGTTCGAAAGAAGGAGGAGGCGAGGAAAAGACGCCAACAACAGCCAGTCCCATTTATTTCGGGCGGAAGAATTGCCAGTGATGGTCATTTCGATGAGAATAATACGGTTTTGTGCATTAAATGAAAATTTAAAATAAACATTGTTATTTAGGCTAATATTCACCCAATTTGGCATAAAAATCAATGCCAATGCCAAAACGATGCCAATTCACCCGATTTGCCTTCTTCATCTTCCATGTCGGTTTGTGTGAAGGAAGAAGAGGAAGTTTCTGAGGAAGATGTTCAAATGATGGGGCCAATTCCTTTGGGCTCAAATGTTCAACAATCATCCAGCAACACCGAAGTAAATGTGAAACAAGAAATGGAACAACAATCATCGACAATGATGGATGTGAACTGGTTGAATGGATCGGATCGAGGCGATTATGCAAATGATGAAGGCAAGTCCTTCTTGAGTACTAATTATTCCCTTATTCCGGTCAAAATAATTTTATAACATTATACTGGATAAGTTTTTTGGGTTTATAATTGAGTGCAATTGTTCGATTTTCTGTGGTAAATTCCTTATTTTTTGCAGCGAATGGGCTATGAACATGGCAAAGGACTGGGCAAAAGTCATCAAGGAATTGTGGAGCCGGTGAAGGCCAAAAGTAATCCTGGCAAGTTGGCATTGGGTGCGGACAAAAATGCGAAGAAGAAAAGAGGTTTTTTATTGAAAAAAATTTTAAAAATAAAAAATTCGAAATTTTTAGATATTCCTCCTCCAAAACAAAATCCTCAATTGGCATTCCCAATTGGTCGCGGTGATGAAAATGGCGGGGAAGGACGCGAACGCCCTCCAAAACGACAACTCCAATATGAGACAAATGTGATGAGCACTTTGGAAAAAGTTGGCTACCGGAAAGAGGAGGCCCAAGAAGTTTGGCAGGCAATGGGCGTATTGGCCAAATATGAAATTATGGTGGGTTTTTGACTGTATTTATTTTATTATTTGAAAAATAAATTCATTCTATGGTGCATTTTAACATAAAATTAATTGATCAAAAATATAATCGGGCCATAAATTTATGGCCAAGAAACGAAAAATGCCCAATTTTGTCCTATTTTGCCCTCTTTTTGGTCATAATTTTTTGTCAATTTCATTTCCAATCAAATCTATCAATTTTTAATTCTCCCCTAATAAGCAGTAAATTAAAATTTACTTAAATCGCAAAAAATTTTTGTTTTATTTCTCAGAGTCTTGGTATGGGCCTTGGTTTGACCAAGAAACGAGCAGGAAAATTGGAGAGGCAGCGTTCGGCGGCCGAAAAATATTTGAATAATGAGGAAAAGGAATTGAAGAATTGATTGATTGATTGATATAAAATATTTGGGCTTTCATTCATCCTATAAAATAAAACTGATAAATCTAAAAGCTTAATTTTTCTCATTATTTCCCAAATTTTGAATTGGAATCCATTTTTGGGTGATTTTATTTTTTTTTGACCAGAAAATATAAAATATTTTTTTTTTTTAATATTAATCACAATATATAATAAATAAAATAAATTTGTGTTTTTCAGGATCTTGGCAAGTGTCTTAGTTCGGCCAGGAAACGGGCAAAACGAATTGAAGAACAACGTGAGTGGGCCGAAAGACGTCGAATTCAAATGGAAAAAGAGGCGGCGGCCATTAAAGCAAAGAAGGAAAAGAAAAAAGGGGAGAGAAAAAAATCCACTCGGTGCAAAGGATTTTAAATTGTTTTTGAGGCTTGAACAATTTATTTTGTTGACCACTTATTTTTGACATTGGAAATTGTTTTAAATAAATAAATTTGAAATTATTTTCAAAAATTTCTATACAATTTGGGTTCACTTTTTGCTCCTATGGATGATTTGGATTAGGGGTTACGGTCGTTCAGTGATACGGTATCAAAATCAAATAAATTTTTCCCAAATGATCCCAATTACCACTAGGGACCTTTTACTTTTCACTTGTACAAAAAAAGCGGCGGACACAAATCATATATAACATCGAATTTTGGAAATTGGTTGTTTCGGAATTATCCAAGTGCTTTTCTTGGTGAATGCTGAAAATCTCGGCTTCTAGACATCGTACAGACTCAAAAATATTCTCATGCAACTCGGCATGATCTATTTAGTATATGGGATTTCTATTCACTCATCAGGCAGTTATTATGGTTAGGGCGCCGGAAGAGGGAAAGGAATGGGCGCAGGAAGAGGGAAAGGAATAGGAATCTAAGTAAAAATATTACCTAACACATTCATATTCATACCGATCTGAAATTGAAATTTCGTATAGTAAATTAACCATGCCGAGTCGATAGAGCCTATTCTCGGGTCCTCCTTACAAAGTTTAGAATCCTAGATTTCCGAAAATTAATCGAGCAAAAGCAACGAATTGAATTGGATAATTCCCGAATTAATCAATTTCCGATATTAACCGTGACATCAATTCTGATAAGTGACTGCTGCTGGTGATGACATGGCCAAATGATGTGTGAAAAAATGAATTCACAAATTATTAGTCTCTTCTCTACTGGTGAATCATTCTTCAAATTAAATCATTTATTATTGGGAGAAGAGAAGAGCCATTCATCCTGCTGTTCATTTTCATTTGGTTTTCGATGAATCCACCACAATAATTAATATCACATCAACATTAAAAAATCCAATTTTTCGTATATTTGGTAAAATTTTATGGCTCATTAGGCATTTTTTTGGGACGAAAATGGCTCAATCCTCAGTCAAAACATACCGTAAATTCCTCTATTATTAGCCCGCCTCTAATAAAGCACCTTTTGAGGGTCTCTGAAAAATAAGACTCTTTGCTTTTTGAGCATTTTTGCGGGTAGAAAATGGCCCAATCCTCTATCAAAATACCATATTTTCTCTGTTATTAGAAGCCTCACACCAGTAGAAGCTCCTTCTAATAAAAACCCCTTTTTGGAAGGTCTCCGAAAAATAAACCCCCTCCCTCTAGTAGAAACCCCCCTTTTAATAGAAGCCCACTTTGGAGGGTCTCTGTAAAATAGTAGCCCGGCTGCCTAAATAAAGGAAATACATTATTGCTCATTTTTAAATAAATTTATGCCTTATCCCCAATTCCCATTCAAATTCACAGCTATCATTTTTCTTGAAAATACACCGATTGAAGTGAAATGGCAGAAGCCTGGGCCCTCTTTTTCATTGAAAAAATTTTTGGCGATGCACCAAAGAAGGACAACAATGAGCATTTGGCAATGTACATCATCATTGGCCTGCTCACTTTTGCTCTCATCATTTTGCTTTGTGTGATTTGTGGCGTTTTCATCTACTTTTTGGGTACAATTTTTTTAAAATTTTTTATAATTTCGAGAGAATGGGAAAGCCAAATTTGGTAAACAAGGGAAAAATTTAGCTTAAATTCAATAATGGAAAAGGTACTTATCGGTTATTTGTCTCCAGATTCTTTTAGGTCACCAGGGGAAAGATTACGGTAATCCTATGGGTCATATGGTATAGGGTTAGGGTCTATGGGGGATAGGATGTCATCTCACATATCCGTAACCCTAGCCCTAAACATCTGTAAAGAGGATTAAACTCGTTGTCTAATAGTAAAACATAAAACTCACAAATTGGACTTCAAATATCGGGGGATTGGCCCATTGGGATTGGGAGTACACCTCTTATTGTTAGGATTTTTCTTTTCCATTTATCCATTCAAATAAGCATTCTTCTATTAGTGGCCCCAGGGCTACAAATTTCTAGAGACCCTCTAGAGGGGGCTACAAATAAAAGAAATACTGTAAATCTATGGCCAGGATTTGGTACTTGTGGGTTATCCGGGTGCAGATATGCTTTTGAAATGAAGAGTTTCACCTTTACTGGTGATTAAGATTATAGGGATAAGTGAGATGATAACCCATCCCTAATGACCCTAACCGTATACCGGTTGACCCATTTGAGCTACAGTAACCTTTCTCGGCTGACCCAATGCAGGATTTTTCTCTCCCTTTCCCCTCTTAACTGTTAGTCATATTATTCCAACTTCAATTTAAATTGATCATTTTTTCATTTTTTAGTGAAGAAGAATGAGCGGGACCGACTGCCGCCGGCAGTGCTTTACCAGCCAAACTCATTTGGCCAAGGCCATGGTAAAAATATCCGGGAAAATTATTTAATTTGACATCAATCTTTATAGTTTCATTTGCGCGTCGTACAGCATTTGGTGCCTAAAGTGAAACACAGTACAGCACAATGGAGTAATTGGAGAAAGAAGAATGAATATAAGATGTAATTTTACATTTCCAACAATTTTTATAGTAATTTATTCCATCCAAATAAAATTATTATAATAAAATTTGACAAATTCCAAATTCTAATATTTTATAAATTTAATATTTAACTCAGTAAAAAAGTTAATAACGGACAATTTTTTACATCATTTGTGCTAAATTTATTCCCAAAAATGCTAATAAATGCATCTTCAGGACAAACTGACATTAAGTCCATTTCATGCCCAATTGCAATTGTCATGCCCCAATTTTTTCCTCAAAATCAATTCGAAAAATATTTTAATTAGATTTTTCGTACTACCAAAATTTTTCTGTCCTCTGGAATCTGGATTATGAGATTAATTGAATGTTAGATAATTGAATTGTTAACAAAAATTAGTTTAATAATTAGGAAAAAATATTTATGGCCACAACATCAACCACTGTTGTTGCTGAAATGAATTCGAGAAAAAAATTGTTGTGCCATGAATTGGAATCAACAATAAAATTGGCCATCGCCGAAAGCAGCAAATTGGATGAAAAACCAATTTCCAGGTTTTCCTCACTGATCGAACATATTGGCCATATAAATTTGGCCTTTTTACTGTTTTATGTCAAAAATTTCACAGTGAAATTGGCCAATCAATTTTTGCCATAATCGAAGCATTGTTCATCCATGGATTGAGGGATGCATTCTTCCTCCGGGCCAGTCGACATTCAAAACATCCAATTCCAAATTTTTGGCCATTTATTTCCAAGAACACCCATCGAAGTATTAAACAACAAATTTCAGAGCTTGGCCAAATTCGGACGGAGGTTGGCAAAGCCAGAGTGAGTGCACCAAAATGATGTTAAATTTTTTCAAATTTTATCCATTTATAAGAACCCATTAACTCTTAAAAAGAGCCGTTCATTTGGGCGCAAGGATTCATTAAACAAACGTTTTGAAACTGAAGCATTTCCATTTCATAGATATTTATTTACCAAATTCACATGGATTGGTTTTTTAAAATCCATAGAAAAAGCGAAGGTGAAAAAATGAGATAAAAATGATGAAAAGAGCTTCATTCTTTATTCTAATATTTCCACAAAAAATGTATCAAACCATTTAATGATATAAAATAAGCCAATACTTAGGGCTCGTTAAGATGGTAATAAAATTAATCAAAAAAAGCGGTTTAAAAAATTTTTACGCTAAAAAATTAGCCTTTTCAAACGGCTTGTTCTACCCGGAAAGGATTTACCTTTAATAATTAATTTTAATTGGAGAAAATTCCAACAAAAATTGATGTTTTTCTCAAAATAAAATTGTATTTAAATTAAAGGCATGGATTCGAATTGTGCTTGCTGAAAACACTTTGGAACATTATTTGAATTTGTTCACAAAAGATTCACAAATTAGGTTTAATATTTTTTTTTCGATAATTCCAATTTCTCTTTGTGATTTTAGTCAATTTTATGATAAATCCGCTTTCATTCGGGACCCAGAATGCATCGAAATATTTAATAAATCGCTGAAGGCATTGAGCCAAATCCAAATCAGTGCACCAACAAATTCAAGTTTGCTGAACAATTGGACACCGACCCCGCTGATTTTGGCCGGACTAATTCGGGGAAATATTATGCCTAAAGGTGTGTGGGATGTGGCCGAAAATATCACACCAAAAATTATCTGGCCTTAAAATGTTTCAAAACATTTGAAACTCTATTGGAATTTAATGGCCATTACTGATGAGAATTGAACTGATAATAATTGTGCCATAGATGATTAAAATTATTGGAAAAATATTTTAAGATTACGGTGTTAAAATAGCAGGCAAAGGATTTGGACTGAGCCGTAAAATTAGGCATAAAATTCATCTGCTAATTTGAGTTGAGAAGAGACAATTTTTAAGTTGAATAAAATGGTTTAATAATCCTCACAACGGATAACGGAATAAATGATCCAAATGGATTTATACTGGATCACCCTAATATATTTACAGCATCTAATAATTCTCTACTTATCGGTTATCTGTGGGCGGATGTATAAGAAATGAAGGGTCCACCCTTAAAGTTGATTAGGATAGGATTAGGATTAGGGTTACGGATATGTGAAATGATAACCTATCACTGTATGACCCTAATCCCTAACCCATTCCGTGTGACCCATGGGGGTTATCGTTACATTTCCCTGATGACCTAAAAAATTTTGCTTACAAATAACCGATCAGTACTTATTTCCCTCCAAAATTTCAGTTCCTTCGAATATGCCACCACAAAATGAATTTGAAATTGATGAATTTTCGGGTGTTGAGAATGAACCGGAAATAGGCATAAATGCAATGGATTTGTTGGAAGAAAAACAAACATTGAATTCATCTGCTACTTCCGGTCAAACAGATTTATTATTGCCATTTTCTCCTCAATCGACGAGTCGACAAATTGACGAAATTTCATCGGAATGTTCGGAGGAAATTGACGAAAATGAATCCGTCCTTTCGCATCCATCAATTTTGGAGGAATTCAACAATTTTTATTCATCCGGCCCATCCAATAAATTTAGGCAACAACAACAATTTATGCCAACAATTTTGGGCATTTTGCCGGATGAAAACATTGTGGAGGATGAGGTAGCACAAAAGATGGATGGACCAAAAGTGGAATATTCATCAGAGGTAATTTTTTAAAAGGATTTGGGGGAATTTGGAGGAAATTAAAAATTGTGGATTAGAAATTCCTTAAAAAATGAAAAAATATATAATATTTCTATGCAATTGCCAATATCATCCAAATGGGTTTGAATTTGAATTGAACTATCCTCGATACTATGTTTAAAATTTGGTAAAAATTCGTAGCCAAAATAAATGGGAAAGAAAATAAATAAAAGATGAATAATATATTTTGCTCATCAAATGGTAAATTTTGATCCGATCAAATTTGCTGGAACATAAATAACCGGAAACTGATAAAATTGTCCATTCTATCATTTGGACATTTATGGCCATTTTCTTCTCATTTACAAAATCAAATAAAATTTATAATTATAAATTTTTATTTTTTTTATTTTTTTAATTGTAAATCTTATTGAAATTTTGCAGGTTATCGTGCACAGACGAAAAATTGGCCGACGGCGGGCTGTTTCGAGGAGTAGTTGTGGAAGTGAAGGGAATTTAAGTGGAATAATGAATTTGCCAAAAAATCAGGCAAAATATTTTTTTAATTAGATTATTTTAATTGGTTTATAATTTTTAGGCAAATGATGAACAAATATCGGAAAATGTTGCCAATGAAAAGCAAAAAGCCACGGAAATAATTGAAATTGAACAGAACAACAAAAATGATGCAAAAGATGTATGCAAAATTTTCATTTTATTTGGCTAATTTTTGGGAAATTTTATTAATTTTTCAAAGGCATTATCCGTTTAAAAAGGAAGTTTTAAAAAAATTGATTGATAACAGAAGAATTTTCAGAAACCAACGGAAAAATTTAAAATTGCATTTTGGAAAATTTCAGATTAAAAACCGTTTTTTGATGATCAAATTAAAATGAAAAAAAAAAGATTAAAAAATCTGAAGATTTCTATTTATTTCTGAATCTGAATTCAAAAATGGAAAGAAATGTGTCTCACTAAACACTAATTCATTAACAGAAAAAATAATACATAAATGGCAGCAAAAAAACATTTTTCAATCTCTTTTACAATATTTATTAACAAATTTTAATACACTTTTAACAAAAAATATTCAATAATTTCTGGACAAAACAATTTCTAATCCTTCCATAGAACATTAATAATGATTTAGGTAGTAATATTCAATTAATTAAAAAATTAAAAAATAATTGCATTTATTATTTTCTAGATTCCCCTCGGAATGTCATTACAAGAAGAATTATTGTTGGCCGAGAAAAATTCTCCTCAAATTTGTGGCAGTGTCCCCCGAATAACCTCCGATCCACAATTGAATGAGCCAATTGGCCAACGGAGAATGGCCGAATTCACAATTTGTTCGACGGATTCATCCACAAATGATTTGCCGCAAACTTTTGATGAAGCATTGAGGGAATTCCTTCAGAGAGAAAATTCTCAAGAGGAAATAAAAAAGGAGAAGGAAATGGAAGAAGAACAACAAAATGATGGGCAATCGAATAATTCGGCAGTAAGTCAAATTTGAATTAATTAATGTTTAATGCAATATTGGGATTATGCTTTTAAATTTAATCGTTTTTCGGTTTCGAAAAAATTTTTTGACCCTTCGAAATTTTTTTGGGCCATCGAACCCATCCCTGGTCCCGGCCTTCGCCAGAGCTCACAGAGGCCTAATAAGCCCCCAGTGGCCAGTGAACGGGATAGAGATAAAGAGGAATCCGACTTTATAAATTATTCTTTATTAATTTTGATGGAAAATAAAATAAAAATATGAAGAGTAAAGCAATATGGGAGAGGAAAAAGGATGGGATTAAAAAGGTAGATTGGGGCAATATTTGATTGATAGGGTTACGGTACAGGCGATTAGGCAAAGAGTGGGGGTACAGTAGGACAAATATGAAAGGCCCTTAGGCATTGTTGGCATTGACAAGGGAAAATTATTTTTTCCATCTAATATGAAAGTGGCTAAAATCTCAAATTGAATACAAAAATGTCAAAGGTTTCAAAAATGATTCATTTTCTTCACTCTATCTACTATCATTTGTTTTTCCTTTGGAAATGTAGTTTTTATCAAAATTTGGATCATAGATTTTAAAAATAAAAATATTCAAAATAATTTTTAAATAATTTTCAATAATTAATTTTCCTGTTTTTATGCCTCATCTTCCGCCAATTTGGAGCATTCATCATCAACTGAAAGTTCAGCTGAAAATTTACAAATTGAGAACATCAAAGAAACCCTGAAAATGGACGAATCAATGGAGAAAACAGCGAAAATTTGCTTAATGAGTCCCAGTCGAGAATTGGCCCAAATTCCATTTGAAAGGGATGAAAATGCTCCAAAAGCAGAGGAAGATGAAAATCAAGTCAAAAAATTAATTTATATAAAATTAAAAATTTATTTTTTCAGATGGTTGAAATTTTGCCATTCGGCCAAAAATTGGGCGGTGACACAATTTTGGATCAACAATTGGCCACAAATGAACAACATTCATCATATTCATTGCCAAGACGACTTTTATTCCTCACAAAATTGCCAATTGAAATGGGATTAGATTCACAAAATTTCCGGTGTAAATCGTGCAGAAGAAATATTGGAGTTGGATTTGGCACATTCAAGTGAGTAAAATATAACGAAGAAATAATAAAATAAATTAAATCAAAATAGAAATTACAAGCGCTCGGTCGCCGCTTCGCGGCTCCCGAGCGCTTGTAAAACACCATAAAAAATTGTAAAAAAATTGTATATACTATTATAATATTTATGATAATATTACATTACTTTAAGAGAACATATTTTCGTTTTTCTAAATAATTTTTTTTAGTTTTAGCAAATATTTTTATTCTTTGTTTTCGCAAAGATTATCTCTTTTTATTTCTTAAAATATTTTATATTTTTCTTCATCCGATCTTTTTGTGTTTTCTTTTTCCAATTTTGTATTTTTGTTTCTCCAATTTTGTTTTGTTTTTGTTTCTCCAAACATTATTGTTTTTTTTTCTCCAAACATTGTTGTTTTTGTTTTTTTAAAATTGTTGTTTTTCTCCAAACATTTTGTGTTTATGTTTGCCAAACATTTTATGTTTTTACTTTCCTAAACATTTTATGTTGTTTTTACTTTCCTAAACATTTTGTTTTTACTTTCCTAAACATTTTGTGTTGTTTTTACTTTCCTAAACATTTTATGTTGTTTTTACTTTCCTAAACATTTTGTGTTTTTACTTTCCTAAACATTTTATGTTGTTTTTACTTTCCTAAACATTTTGTGTTTTTACTTCCCTAAACATTTTATGTTGTTTTTACTTTCCTAAACATTTTGTGTTTTTACTTTCCTAAACATTTTATGTTGTTTTTACTTTCCTAAACATTTTGTGTTTTTACTTCCCTAAACATTTTATGTTGTTTTTACTTTCCTAAACATTTTGTGTTTTTGTTTCCCAAACATTTTGTGTTTTTACTTTCCTAAACATTTTGTGTTTTTGTTTGCCAAACATTTTGTGTTTTTACTTTCCTAAACTATTTTTGTTTTTACTTTCCTAAACATTTTGTGTTTTTATTTCCCAAACATTTTGTGTTTTTGTTTGCCAAACATTTTATGTTTTTGTTTGCCAAAAATTTTATGTTTTTGTTTGCCAAACATTTTATGTTTTTGTTTGCCAAAAATTTTGTGTTTTTGTTTGCCAAACATTTTGTATTTTTGAACATTTTGTGTTTTTGTTTGCCAAACATTTTGTATTTTTGAACATTTTGTGTTTTTGTTTGCCAAACATTTTGTATTTTTGAACATTTTGTGTTTTTGTTTGCCAAACATTTTGTATTTTTGAACATTTTGTGTTTTTGTTTGCCAAACATTTTGTATTTTTGAACATTTTGTGTTTTTGTTTGCCAAACATTTTGTATTTTTGAACATTTTGTGTTTTTGTTTGCCAAACATTTTGTATTTTTGAACATTTTGTGTTTTTACTTTCCCAAATATTTCGTGTTTTGTTTGATAAAGATTTTGTGTTTTTTTTTTGATCCAAACATTTGTTTTAGTTTTCTCAAACATTTATTTTTTGTCTTTTCTCAAAGATTTTGTTTTTCCAAAAATTTTTTTTCCCTAATTTTTTCGTTTTCTCAAACAGTTTCTATTTTTATTTTCCCAACATTTTATGATTTTCTCTTGTAAACTTTTTATCTTTTTAATCATCTAAACATTTTGTTTTTATTTTCCCAAACATTTTTATTATAGTTTTGCTTAATTTTTATTAAAAATGACAATTTATCCAATTTTAAATTTTTTAATTTTTTGGCATTATGTTTACACAAACAAACGAACAGAACTCATTTAGTAATAATATTGGATTTTTAATTAATTGATAATATAATTCACTAAGTCTAAATTAGACCTTTAAAAAAGTCATTAAAAAATTAATTTGATAGAAATTTTTATTCTAATTACGCTTCTAAACCAACGTATTCCCTCTATTGGTGGCCTCGTGGCTAATGGCTACTATTTTTCAGACCTCTAAAGGAGACAAAAATGCATTTTACTTTATTTTTCACTTTAAAATTATCAAAAAGGGGCTATAATTTTTCAAACCTTCTAATGGTTTTAGGAGGGAAATACTAGAAACGGGCTATTAATTGAAAATTGATTAAATACGGTAATTTAAACCAATTCTGTTAAGCTTTTATCCAAATTATAATTTTTTTTGTCAATTTTAATCTTGATTTTCTTTCAAAAATATAATCTCATTTTCACAATTTTTTAAAAATATTAAAGAATATGCGCATTGACTGGCCATTATCATTGCGATTTATGCATGGGAAAAAATCATCATCATGAAAGTTTGATACCAGCCAGAGCCCTTTTGAATGGAGATTTCCAAAAGAGGGCAGTCAGTTCACAAAGTTGGGCATTGTTACGTTCAATTGCCAGCCAACCATTGTTTCGGGTGGATTTTTTGAATCCACAAATTTACAAATTCCACAAACAATTGAGGAAAATTAAGGTGAAAAAATATTAAATAAAATTATAATAAATTTTTATTTAGGATTTGAGGAAGAAATTGGGCCTTCTTGTGATGTACCTTTTATCATGCAAAAATTCCATTGCCGATGATATAAAACGGCGACTTTGGCCCCACAATCATTTGCACATGGACGTACACTTGTATTCAATTTCGGTCGGTGTTAGTGAATTAAATTTTGAGTTTAAGTTTATGCCCTAAAATATTTTATAAAAAAATTACAAAAACAATTTCAACAGCAGGAAAGGGATAGATATTCTGTACCTTTTTTGGACATAGCTCAACAAGAAAGCAGCTAATTCGGAAAGGGGATGAAAGTCCTAAATTTCTTCTAAAAATTATCTTTTCTATTTTTTTTGGAAACAAAACAATTTATAAAATAAGAAACTTTTCCTTTAAAAAATTCGCTTTCAATATTCAGAAGCGAATGTAACCTTTTTAAAATTGAATTTCATGAGGCTATTTTGGGCTATGCTATATTTTATCTTTTCATTTCTAAACAAATTATTTCCACACCATGCCATCAATAAAAAGAATTGTAAAGCTAATTGATAAATTTGGATTTATATCGTTCGTTGTCTATTCCTTAAAAGCCATTTAAAATATGCCTTTTGGCATTAATTAAAAAATATTTATCATCCCTTTATTGCCTTAAGAACAAATTATGTTTTTTTAATTCCTAAAAACCTTGATTTTTGTCATTCAAAAATTAGTTTTCATTTTTGCCTTAAGGATTTGGAAGGAATTGCGGATGGCTCGTTGGAGCGTCGTTTGAACACAATGTGCACATTTGCCAATGACCACATTCACAGTTGTGCCCTTTGCATTCAAAAAGGATTCTTTTGTGAATTGTGCTCATCAGATAGGCCAATTTACCCGTTCCAAATTGAGACAACATATCAGGTAAATTTATATTTATATTTTTAAATATTCATTTTTGAATTAAATTAAATCCAAAATTAATTTTTACTTTAGAAAAATACTTACATTTTTGCAAAATTACATAAAATTTTTGAACCAAATAAACAACTATTAGAAGGAAATAAACAAAAAAGTTGATTAATATAGGCGGATAAAAATGAAAAAAGGTGTCCAAAACAAAATTAAAAGAAAATTAAAATTTAAAAAAGAAATTTATTTTGTATGTTAAAGCTTACTTTTACAAAAAATGGAATTATTTTTACTTAAAAATTTAATTTCTTCCATTAAATCTATTTTCAGTGTGCCCAATGTTCTTCTTGTTTTCATCGGGAATGTGCCGCCAAATTTGGACTGATTGAAGACAAAAAATTCACCAACAGGGAAAATCACCAAAAAATATCCTCCACTTCAACAAATTCTTCATTAAATCCCCCAAATTGCCCAAAATGTTTGCGTCGGGTCAAATATTCTTCAGCTGCGCTCAATTCACTTGCAACAACGTCGACAATAATTAACACAAATTAAATCAATTATAAAATTAAATTTTTTTAATAGAATTTTATGATTTAATCAGTGATAAAAAATTCAAATCTAATTTAAAATATTCTCGAATAAATAATTTTCTTTTCTATATTTAATGGTAATTTTATCGCTGTATAAGCTATTTTTAACAATTATTTACATAGGGGTATAGGCAGACTGTAATGAATACCACCAATGAATAAGGGCCTTTCCCTTTTTTGTCTTACTGTACCCCCACTTTTTGCATAATCGCCCCGTCACCCTATCAATCAAATATTGCTTCAAGCTGCCTTTTTAAAACCACACTTTTTTCTCTCGTTATGCTTTTTTACCTTTCACATTATTATCACATTTCCCAGCACAATTATACAATAAAATAATTTAAAATTGAGTATACTCTTATCCCTATCTCATTTATTGGGATACTGGTGAAGGCTCGGGGAGTCAAAGCCTTGTCCCAAATCACTTTAGTAGAGACATAGATTAGGATAATTTTTATTTATCAATTTTATATTGATTTTTCTTATACTTAAATGCTAATGTCAAATTTTTTAAAATAAAAAATAAGGACTTTTTTAGTGATCAAATTTTAATATTTTAATCAATTTAAATGAATTCATTTTCGACAAATTTCATCCCAAGCAAAAATTTATCCAAATAATTAAATAATTCGAAGAATGTTCAAAATAAATTAATAAAAATAATTGAAAAATAAATTAAATTATTGTGAAATTAAGGACATTTGAATGGATGGAAGATAAAAAAAAAAACAATAGCAACTATCCATCTTGTTGCGATATCCATTTTAGGATCGAGATTTGTGGCGGTCCAATTTTTTGGCTCCATCAAATTCCACCAACCATTTAATATTATTTTCCGTATATCAGGCTTATTAAATTAGGTTCAGTTTTTAGCTGGGCTGTCAGGGGTCAAGGCATTTGGGTGAAGATCATTTGTAAGAATGGAAGGAATGCAAAAATAAATGAAAATAAAGCCATGTTATTGGAATAAATTACTAAAAATAATTAAAAATTATTGTAGAATGGGCGAAGATTGTTTGGAATTGGAAGAATGGATGGAAGACACAAAAATATTAAAATTAACTGAATAAAATATTAATTAACTCAACATTGTCTTTTACGTTTTACCGCCGTCACAAAAGCATTCAGATGGCCATTTTGTGGTTCTCTCATTCCCGAATATTCTCCACATTCACTCCATATTCAAGGGCATATTCGACCAACACTTCGGGAATTTTCATCCCATTATTTTGCAGCTCCTTTAAATAAAAATGAATTAATAAAAGATTAAATTATAATTAGGTATTTAAATTGTGATTTTAAATTTACGAAAATTGAGAGACATAATATTATTAAGATATTAATTTTTTGTAGCTCCTTTTTCTGTTTTGTATTATCAATATGAGTGATACATAATTTAAATTACCATTTATGAAAAAATTTGCTTATTATTTTAATTACCGTATTTCTTCTATAACCCCGGGGTTGCTAATTATCGAAGACTCTTTAGAAGGGGTTAATAACAGGGTGTCTATAATACCATTATTTATATGGCATTTGCCATATTTTTGACCTTCTTGCCATATTTTTTCCATATTTTTGATTTTTGTGGCGAGCACTTTTTGTTAAAATTTGTCTGTAAGCAGCCATTTTTGATTAAAATTTCGATACGCGACAATTTTTAGCTTAAATTTTTCGCTGCGCGGTTATATTTAGCTATAAAATTATGTAGTAATATACAAAATAAATGATTTTAAATATTTTTATTATTTAATTTTAAGCTTTTTCAATTCCATATTTTTGCCATATTTTTGAAAAATTTTGCCATATTTTTTCCATATATTTCAAGGCCTTTGCCATATTTTTGGTCAGACCTTATAGACACCCTGGTTAATAATAATAATAGTAGTAGAAAAAATACGGTATGCTAAAATTGTCTTCGATTACCATTTTTATTTTAATTTATTTGTATTTTATAATAATGATTAATTAATTTTAATTAAATGGCCAATTGTTTTGTTCCGACCATTGCAATTTGTGCCGCCAATTTGCCGTCCTCAGGAATATCTTCGTCAATGAATGAGATGGCTCGGCCCAAATTGCCGGCACGGCCAGTGCGCCCTGTGCGATGCACAAATTCATCAAAATTTTTTGGCATCTTCAAATTAATTATTTATCCCAATAATAAAATTATTCTTTTTCACCTCATAATTGACCACCAATCCAATGCCAAAAATGTTCAATCCACGTGAGGTCACATTTGTGGACACCAAAATGTCGCAATCCCCTTTCTCCAATTCATTTAATGCCTCTTGACGCTGTTTCTGGGTTCGATCCCTAAACATTTGAAAAATTAAACTTTTAATTTTTTGATTTTTTACACAAATAAAATGGAAATTTTTGATAAAAGTATTATTATTTTTATGGATATTGTGACATTTTTCATTTAAAAAATTTAAAATTTTTATAATTATTTATTATTTTCTTGGCAATTTTAATATTTAATTTAATTAAAATAAAAATTAATTTTAATATTTTTATAATTAATTTTTTTTTCTTTATTAGGAATACCCATTTGTCGGAATTGCTTTGAATCTGGTAAGGCACAGTCTGAGTGCCAACCAATTTGCGCGTCGACGACTGTTGCAAAAAATGAGAACCTTAAATAAAATAATTTTTTTAAAATTAAATTAAATTTATATTTCCTCTCACCTTGTGTTCAAGTCGTTGCCAACGGACACCATTTTTATCGGTAGAAGTTCCGGATTTCATTTCAGTCAAAATTTTTTCGAGTCCATCGAATTTGTCGAGCTTTAAGAGCTGAAAAAAATACAAAATAAAATAATTCGAAATTAGAATTAATTCTATTCACTTTAATTAAGATTTATTTCAATTATTATTTTTATGAAAATTAATATAAATTTTAATCGAAGGATTTTCCAATTTTTTAATATTTAAATTTTATTTATTTTTTCACCTTGTAAAATTCTTGCTTAACAGTGAGTGGCAATGTACGATCGATGGCAGATACGAAAAAATAATTTTGGCGCAAAATTTGACCGGCAAATTGGTGCACAATTCCTTCAAATGTGGCCGAAAACATAAAAACTCTATGTTGACGGTCGAGCTAAAGAAGAAATTAAATGAAATTATTAATTAAAATTAAAATAATTTATTTGTTAAAAAAGGGTTAAAATATTCCTTTTACAAAAAGTAGCAAAAAATTAATTTTTCAACTTATTAGTAGCCTAATTAACATTAAATATTAACCCAATTAATATATTATATAGCTTTGATTGGAATCTTATTAATGAATTGATTTAAGAAATAATTTATGGATTTTTTTGTTGAAAATTGACAAAAAAAAATATGAAAAAAGGTCGAAAAATTGGCCTAGATCAGGCAATTTTAAATTTTTTGGCCATGATTTCTCAGTCATCGAAAACCCCAAAATACACTTTTTAGTGAAAAATAAAATTTAAAATATTTTTTGGAAAATGGGGGTCCACTATTACCAAAAATTTTCCTACCTCTTTTGCCATATTATGCAACTCGAGAATGTCCTCACGTGCAAGGTGATCTTTGAGCATTCGATCCGCCTCATCCAAAACCAAAAAATTCAAATGGGTCAATTTGATCTGCAAAAACATTTTAATTTAATAAAATTTTTTACATTATTATCACCTTTTCTTCAACCAAAAATTGCTTAAGGCGTCCAATAGTGCCAACGAAAATGTCACATCCTTTGTTCAATTCCTCCACACTTTCCCTAACAGGCATTTCTCCATAACTGCAAACAACTTTCAGTGAAGTTCCTACAATATTAAAATATAATTATATTTAATATTTATTTATGTTTGCCTCGAGTAAATGTGCGCGCCGAATCCGAAAGTTGTTGGGCCAATTCGCGGGTTGGGGCGATCACAATGACCTAAATAAAATACCCAGAATTCAGCGAATATATTTTTTCATGTTTAAATTTAAAATATCCTAACGAACAAATATGTCTATAATTAGGCGGGACCGACAAATTATAAAATTAAAATGTTAAAAAGTTTCAACAAAATTGATGACATTTCGAAAATTTGTAGTCATTGAATTTAATATTTCATAAAATTTATTTGGTTTAATTTTTATGGAAATTTTTTATTTAGAAAAGAATGAAATCATTTCTTTTCATTTTTATTTTGGATTTTGACCATAATTCTGTGAATTTTTGAATATTATTTTCTGAATCATTCAATAAATAATCCATAAATTCTTTCATTTTAAAATATAAAGTATTAATTTGTTTATAATAAAATAAATTCAAATTGTTTTCAAGAATAGTCATCATCCAAATTTGTCAATTTTAATAATTTTAAATATGTAACCAATTTTTTTTTCAATTTTTTCATTAATATTCCCCCAAATATTTTACATTTGGTGCAGTTGGATCCGATTTGGCTTCAGTTCTTGGCTTCTGTCGAAATTTCTCCAATAAATGAATGATTGGCAGGAAAAATGCTTCCGTTTTGCCAGTGCCCGTTGGCGAACGTGCCATCAAATCGAAGTCTATAAAATTAATTTTACTCTCCAATAATTTATTCATTTTAAACCTTTCTTCTTCAAAATGATCGGCAATACGCATTTTTGAATTTTCGTTGGCTCTTCATAGCCTTTGTCTTTCAAATTTTGCTGCAAAATTGGCAAAAGGCAGGAAAAATCCCTGAAAAAAAATTAAAATATTTTTAAAAATTAATTAAAATTTACTGGATCAAATTTTTGGTTTCATCGCCGCCTTTTACCTCAATATTTTCATCATCCTCATTCAATTCCTTGAATTCTGGCCCAGGACGAATTTGTGTTTCCATGCTGAACAATTCCTCATCCGTTTTCTTCTGCACAACAAATTTTTGCTGGCGAACTGAATTTTTATTTTTAATTCAAAATTATTTTTATTTATTATTGCAATTATTTTAAATATTAAATGAATTTTTATATTTAATTTTATTATTCAAATTTTATATATTTTAACAAATTCCACACATTCAGAATTTATTTGTTCATTTCTTTTTCTTGATAAATATAATAAATATTTTTTTATAAATTAATTTTTATCCAAAATTCAATATTAATATTTTACAATATTCTAAATTATTTATCCACAATAATTTTAATTTATTTTGAATATTTTTTCCAACCTTTTCGACGATGAATTCCCGATTTCAATGTGGACATTTGGCGATTTTTTGCCACTTTTGGTTGATTCTCGCCATCATCGTTGGCATTTTCCACTACCTCCTGGTACTGTGATGGGAGAATTCACAAATTAGTCAAAGAATTATTTTTGTTGTTAAAATTTAATGTAATTTAAAAAAATCCGAAATTATTATTTTAATTCAATTTTTAATATTTCATTTCATTTAATTAATAATTTTATTATAAATATAGTTAATTACTTTTTCCTCTAATTGTAGCACATTCCGTCTACTACTAGATTCTCCAACTTTTTTAGGAAGTTTTTCCATTTCTTTTGAGAAATTCCGTTCAAAATCGAAGATTATTATAAGAAATTTTGCTAAAAATTCAAATTATTTAAAAAGGCCAATTTGTATCCTTGGACAAAATCGGTGGAAAATATTGCCACAATTTTGTTATTTATGAAAAATTATTTTGCAGTGAATACATTTTATTATTGGAATGAATTTTAAAATTATGTGGATTGGGAATGTGAATGCTCAATGCAAAATTTCCATCCATTTTTATATAGGCAAAATTCGAATACAGTAATAATAAACAAATGATAAAAGGGTCATCTTTTATCTGGGAAAGTTGCCTTTGCTGAATAATAAAGGAAAATTTGAATGACTGATTGATGAATGGGAATGCCCGGAGGCAAAATCATTTTCATTGTCCATTTTTGATTTTGTCAGAAGCAAATTTTAGTAAATATTTCTTTTTTTTTTGTATTTTAATTGTTTAATTGGGACTTTGGGAATATTGCCTGGGGCATTTTTGGATGGAGAATGGAGTAGCCCTGGGTCAATTTATTGTATTTTTGATTGAAAAAATGATTGATGATGGGAATGTGGAAAATTTATTCAAATTTGAATATCCAATTGCACATTTGCCGACTAAAATTTGATGGAATGGAATATGGAATTACTTGGAAATTTAGATTGTTTTTGATATTTTTAGTTTAATATGATGACGGAAAAATATAAAAAAATAAATTTGGCATTTTATAATTTAAACAAATTAGCAAATGATGCTTAATTTTGTGAATAATTTTAAACCAATTTTTATAATTTTATTTTATTTTTATATAAAAATTATAGCCAAAAATGTATGAGGTTAATTTTTAATTTTTCTTTGGAATAATGAAAATGAATAGCAGCAGTGGCAGTGGTGGAAGCAACAATTCCATTGCCGATGAAATGGCCAATTATGAGAAATTAGGCAAAATTGGTGAAGGCACATATGGGACGGTAAAAAATGAGAGAAAATTATTTAAATTGGATAAATTCCCCGCATAAATAGGTGTTCAAGGCGAGGAACAAAGAAAATGGCCAAATTTTGGCGTTGAAAATTGTTCGATTGGATGATGAAGACGAGGTTTGAGGAATTGGATTTGAGTCAAAAAGGCTAAAACTAACCAATTTTAATATGTAATTGATAAGCAAATCCTTTTCGATGATAATCCCAAATATTTAATGTAAATAAAATTTTACAATGTAAATTTATTTCAATCAAAAAAATTGAAATATTTACATTCATTAAATAATTTGGCCACAAGGGATATTGTCCTTAAAAATTTTCTAATTATCGTAAATCCTCTATTAGAAGTCCCCTTCGGAGAGTATGTGAAATTTTTAAGCCCCGGGGATTCTAATAGATGATTTACGGTAAGCAATTTCCTTTAAATAGGGTGTTCCCTCATCGGCATTGCGCGAAATTTGCCTTCTTCGTGAATTACGGCACGGAAATGTTGTTCGGTTGCATGATGTTGTTCACACCAATAAAACATTGAATTTGATTTTTGAATTTTGGTAAAACATTAATTTATTTAAAAATATTCTCAACCACTTTTCAAAAATGAAGTGATTTGGATTTACGCAAATTCTTTGACACACTCGATGGACACATTGATGAAAAGGTTTACAAAATGAATTAAAAATGGCTATATTTGGCAAACCTATCGCCGTCGTTGATATTAATTTAAAAAATTTACGACCGTAGAAATGAAATATGAAATATGACCTTTTTTATAGCAAAATTGGCTATGTCAAAAAAACAATTTTCCGCTAATCAATAAATTCATTCGGTTTTTCGGTAATTAAAAAACATTGTTAAAAAGGCAAAAACATTTAAAATAGCCTGAGAGGGCAAATTTTCGTCAAAATGTTTCCGCTGGGGAAATTTTAACGAAAATACCCAAATGACATTTTTATCATTAATGCAGTACCGAAAATACCGTAAAAAAACCGATGGTATTACCTATATTGGATCCCATTCTGTATTGCGGAATCAATACCGTATCGGGGTCGGGTTACCGTACAGTTCGATCTCTAAAAATGAATGCAAAATTAATCAATTCATTTTTGTACAATTTTAAAAGATTAAATATTTTCAGCTTGTTCGTTCCTTAATGCAGCAACTTTTGGCCGGTCTTTCCTATTGTCATGCCCATAATGTGCTTCACAGGGATTTGAAGCCACAAGTCATTATTATGGATATTTTCAATAAATGTTAAATTTTCTTTTATTTTGCCATAGTTACCAAATGCAAAATTTCCGATAACCAATTGCAAAATTTCCGATAACCAATTGCAAAATTTCCAATTTTTATGAATAAAGGGTCATTCTTATGGGTGATTAGAGGAAACGGATATATGAGATGGATAACCTATCCCTAAATGATCCTAATCCTATCCCGGATGACCCATAGGGGCACCTGCACTTTCCCCAGTTGACCCAAAAAAGTCTACACCGGATAACCTACAATATTCTAATTTGAAGTTAAAAAATTATTAATTAAATTTTGCTCTCAATTTTCTGATAATGATGACTATAGACTACGAAATAAAATTTAAAAATATATTTTAATGAATTTTAAACTTCCAATATTAAGAATTTGCTGATCAACAATAATAATGCGAAAGGCATGCCCCAATTAAAATTGGCCGATTTTGGTTTGGCACGGCCATTTGGCATTCCTGTACGGATTTAGAGAAATAAAATTATTAAATTTTATGCAAATTAATTTTACAGGTTCGATGCTACAGTGCCGAAGTGGTCACACTTTGGTAACACATAAAATAAAATTAATTTATTTATTTTTAATATTTTTAACCAAAATTAAATTAAAAATATAAAATCATATATTTGTCCGGCACAGGTATCGACCTCCCGATGTCCTTTTTGGTGCCAAACTCTACAACACTTCCATTGACATGTGGTCGGCTGGATGCATTTTTGCCGGTTCACAAAAAAATAATTTTTATGAAAATTGAATAAATTAAGAAATTGCCAATTGTGGGAAACCATTGTTTCCGGGTGCCGATGTTGACGATCAATTGAAACGCATTTTCAAATTGCTGGGCACTCCAACGGAAGTAAAATATTTTGAGAGAATAAATAAAATATTATTATTCCTTTTAATATTTAATTTAAAACCAAAGATTAATAAAAAGTGGTAATAAGGCACTTTATGGCTATCCGGGTACAGATGTTTAAGAAATGAAGGGTCCTCCTTCTTATGGGTGATTGAGATTTATGGATACGTGAGATGATAACATATCCTTGAATGATCCTAAAAGTATACCGGTTGACCCATAAAGGATAAAGCATAAAGGTTAGCCTTCACTTTTCCCAGTTGACCTTAAAAATCTGGACCCGGGTAATTGATAAGTACCGGTAAAAATAATATTCCTTTAATTTAAAAATTTTAATATTTAGAAGGAAATTGGGGCCAAAAATGCATGAAAATTTTAAATTTTGGATTTTCTGTTCGGATGGGACAATCAAATGCAATCAATTTTTAATGGATGAAAATAATTCCCACGAATTAAATATTAATTAATGGAATTGGATTCATTTGATCAAGTTTCCTCTTTGAATTTATGCAAATTTCATTCATTAATTCATTTATTCAGCACGAATGGCCATCGATGACACATTTGCCAGACTATAAACCGTATCCGCCCTATCAAAAGCCAGCAAATTGTTGGGAACGGGCTGTGCCAAATGTGAATGAATTGGGACGAGATTTGTTGAAAGTTATTTAATTGATAAAATTTTCAAATATTTTAAAAATAATGAAAAAATAATTTCAGTGTCTTTTGGTGTGCAATCCAATTCAGCGGATCACCGCCGATGCGGCTTTGACACATCGCTATTTTAGCAGTGCAATTTCTGCTTCCTCTTCAACCAATTTGCATAGAAAAAACTAAGAAAAATTTGGCTGATATATTCCATAATAAAATAAATAATTAATGATCTGCATATTCACATTCCTTCACCCTTTTATTAATTTTTGTAAAATATTATTAAAATTGTGAAAAATTGTGCTTTTATTAGATATTTTATGTAAATTCGAATAAAAAAGAAATGATCTAATTTGAAAAAAAAACTATGGTCACAAATAAATGCGCCATTATATCTTCCATTTTCCTAAATTAAAAAATCAAATTTTTCAGTTTATTTTACCAACAAATTATAATTATGAATTTCGCTGCCCTTCAATTCCGTTCAATTTATCGATTGCCTATTTCAACATTTTCATTTCGACAACAAATGACCGCACAAAAAATTAATGGAATTTGGCCTTTGAAAGCAAATGCAAATTTTCATATCCAAAACAATTCGTTCTCGACAAAGAGGAAAGATGATGAAGAAAATGCATTTTTGGAGAAACATTTTGACTATAAAATTCAGGTTTTTTAAATATATATTTCAACAAAATTATAATTTTATTATCAAAATAATGGAAATTTGATAATTTATATATTTTTTCAGAAACAAATGAGCAGTGATGATGTTGAGGATGGAATATTTCGAGTCTTGGGACGGTTCATAAAAACAAATAACGTAAAAAATGAACACATTGAGGAAGCATTCAAAAAGAAACAATTGAAATTTGATATTAAAAATATGAAAGGATATCAATGCGAAGCGGTAAGTGCAAAATTTAAAATTAGAAAAATTAAAATTAAGAGTGAAATTTAACCGATTAGCATTTAATTTATGGGCAAAAATCCTAATAAAATGAATTGACTTATAATAATAAATTTAACAAAATAATTTTTAGTTTATTTTACAATTGGAAGAAGAATTTGGTTACTCATCGCCGCTACATCACTGGAATGGATATACATGAATATATTTGCAATGAATTTAGCATTGATAAAACTGCTGAACCAAAAGAATGGCTGAAACGAGAACCAAAATGGGCAAAAGATGAGGATTTGAAGAAGAAATGGCCATATTAAAGATATTTGAATCGAATTATTATTTTATTTTTTGATTTTATAAAAATTGTGAAATTTATAAATCAAAGCCGAAAAATGAAAAAATATTGCAAGGCTTTTGGACTTGTTTAAAAATAAAGTTGAAAAAATTGGGGGGTTCAGCTGCTTCATCGGTTCAAGAGGCCGGTCTTCTTTGCAAACTGCGTATTCGGTTGGGCCATGGCTTGCCTCCGTCCTCCTTGCGTGTATTGTAATCCCCCACGCCCTCCATAGCCTTTTGGCTGTCCTCAGGGGTTTCCTGGCTGATTTTCCTGGCTTGTGTTTGATTTGTTGTTGACCCTGCCAAAGTCGACGTATCCTTTTGGCCCTGCAGCTGCTGACCGCACTTGACCTCCGCAAGGGAGCCATTTTCAGTCCTTGCTCCACTGAACCCCACGACGACACAAAATGACAGGTCGATTATATAGAATGGATTCTATCTGAGTGAAAAATTGTGTGGGAAGCAGCCCATCGATGCGAATGGAACAAAGCAATGAAGCAAAATGACCAATCAGTTATCATTTCTCTCTCACCCTTTCTCTCTTTTCTCTTCCCTCGCTGGCCAGTCCAATCCAATCCGACATTGACCCCATTTTTACTAAGCGAAATAATATATGGGAAGCAAATTTCCGATCAAGTGACGAATTTATTCACAATTTTCAATTATTTCATAGTCCAAAATCCCGATCTCAATTCTCCCAATAAAACACAATTTTATAATTAATAGGATGAATCAATTTGAATGCTACCCAAAATTTGGGAACAAAAAATGGGTACTTGTTAATTATCTGGGTGCAGATTTAAAAAATTTTTTTGAGATTCTATTTTAATATTCATATTCGAATGTAAAACGATGAAAAAAATGATTTTAGATGATTCTAGGATTTTCATTTTTTGGGGGGTATACATAAGGTAATTTAGGCTTTAGGGGGTGGAAAAATCTGCACCCAGATAATTAACAAGTACCAAAAAATGATCAGAATATATGGATATTCTTTAGGATTGGGAATGTTTGGAAAATTCAGAATAATGCTGGATATTGGAAGGTACAATAATATGAATAATGGCCAAAATAATAAAAGAAAATATTGTATTCCTTATTCAATAATCGATTCTCAATTCAGTCTGGTTCTCATCCGGATTGTCCACTTTCTGCATTATTTCTCGCCATCCTTGATCATCACCAATTTTTGATCGGTTTAACATGAAATAGCTTCTTCCTTCATCATCAAACCATCCAAGGGTCAATTGTTCTCCAGTTTGATGATTTTCAATACTTAAAAAAAGAACAGTTTTTTTAAAATTAAAGTTATCATTATCAGGTTCCCAATTTTAATTCCATTTTTACCTGAATTCAGTTGGTTCTAGTTCATTAATGAGGGAGTCGAAATGGAAAACGTATGAGACAGGCACAGTCGAGCCAGAGAAGCGCTTTAAAAATATTAAAATTTTAATTTATCACGATTAGTATTCCAGCTAAATAGATCAGAAAACCCTTTCGGGGTTATCTCCACAAAAGACAAATGCTAATTTTAATTTTATATGAAATTAGATATGGAAATTGGGACGAGATTCTTTCCGGGAAAGACTTAATTAACTTTACCGGAAAGATTGTTTCCGGTTATATCGTTACCGGTTAGATTGTTCCGGTTTTCATTGATTTATAAATATTTTATATTATTTTATATTTTTAATATTATATTATCCATTATTTAAGATTAAAATTAGCTTTTGTACATTGTGGACATGACCACATTTGTATCATTGTGCACATGACCTATCACCTATCACCCAGAAAATCATAGTTTTGCCAATTGAGCGGAGAATGGATTAATTACAATATAATTTACATTTTTGCAAAATTCTGCCACTTCATTGATATCGAATATACTCATGAATATATAACGCGGTCTATTGTCAACCAAAGGAGAATGCATCCACTCGAGAATATGGTCATCTACGGCTTTTCCTCGAATATTTCGAACAAATTGGACTGATAGAAGAAATTCCATACTCAACGAATTAAAATTGTTAATAGGTATGTCTTCCATTTCCGAGATATTTCCTATAAATAAGTTTAAATTGAATTAATTCAGAGTATTTTTGGAGCAAATACCTTCAATTATGTTGCACAATTGATGAACACAATTTGGTATTTCATCATTAGCATTAGCACTCCACGTGTAAAAGTAAACATAAATATTTGTCCCCAAAATTGGCTTGATTAGACGCATAAATTCCAATATTTGATCGTCAATATAACTAAATAACAAAATCATTGTTTATTTTAGCATTAAATGATAAAGAATATCCGGGATTATCTCCAATAGATAAAGGGCGGTGCAAATTTGGTCATGCGTCATGCCCAAATTATTGCAAATAAAAATATTAAAATTAAAAAAACCGAACAGGCGGAATTATTTAAAATCAGAACAGGCGGAATTATTTAAAATAAGAATAGGCGGAATTATTTAAAATCAGAACAGGCGGAATTATTTAAAATAAGAATAGGCGGAATTATTTAAAATCAGAACAGGCGGAATTATTTAAAATAAGAATAGGCGGAATTATTTAAAATCAGAACAGGCGGAATTATTTAAAATCAGAACAGGCGGAATTATTTACAATCAGAACAGGCGGAATTATTTACAATCAGAACAGGCGGAATTATTTACAATCAGAACAGGCGGAATTATTTAAAATCAGAACAGGCGGAATTATTTAAAATCTGAACAGGCGGAATTATTTACAATCAGAACAGGCGGAATTATTAAAATCAGAACAGGCGGAATTATTATATTATATTATTCATTACTAACTAAGATTAAAATAGAAATTTACATTTACACTATTATGGACATGACCTGGCACCGATAAATATTAATTTAGAATTAAGATATTTTTAAAAGAATTAATAAATCGTAGAATTAAATCTGAGATCTGACTAAATAAATATAATCATAATTATTCAGCAGGGCTAGGGCTAGTTCAGTCACCATAGCCAATGTTTTATAATTTTTATCTTTAAACGACTTATAGAAAACTTAATCGTTTAAATCCTAGAATACAAATTGGTGGAGGCACTTGGGCAATTGGAATTTCTACGCCAGACTGTGAAAATTCCAATTTGACCGTTCCATTCCGGTCATTTGTAAAACGCTATAGGAAAAAATAAAAATAATGAAGGGAGAGCGAAATAAATGCAAACCAATGATGGAACAATCCGTTTATTGTCTTCATCGATGTGTGGCCGCGAAATTGCATTGAAAAGCCAACAGGTCAACGACACAGTTTGGGCCAATTCAATGCGCGAAATGCACAAAAGAATGTCAACCCAAGTTTCAACAGGAAGGAAACTGGCAAATGATTCGGTTGAATTAACAAAGGAATAAAAGGAAAAATTTATATTGTAAAATAGATTGATTTTCTATGTTAATAATAAATTTTAAAGAAAAGAAACATTTGTTTTTTGTCCATTTCGCTGACCACCATTGCTTGCTGGCTTGTTGTCCCATTCACATCCGATGCTTTCTGCTCTTGTTCTCCAAGATGTTCTCGCTTCAAATGCTCTTTATATTGTTTTTGACCATTAAATTGTTTTGAACAATTCGGCCAATTGCAGCTAATTAAAACCATTGATACTTGCTAAAAATTGAAGAAAACAATTAAATACTCAAATTTGAAGCGACTAAATGGCGTTTTGGCCATTTTTTTGCCAAATGAGTTAAATAATAAAAAATCTCGAACAATGCGAATAGTTTTATAGATATACAATGAATGAAGAAACCAAATACCAATATACTATATATTATAATGCTTTAAGCTTAATGTACCATGTGCCATTGGCGTCCTTATGAAGATGGCAAATGGCCAAAATAAGAAAGAGGCAACAGGACACTACTTTATATCTTAACTGTTTTTCTGCATCAGGCGCCAAATAACCCTTTCAAAATTTTCTCGCGCATCAATATTCCCCTATTTGCATTCAAAAACGCGCCGAAATTACCAATTCGACTTTTCATTTTCCTCTATTATTTTAATCCATTTTTTTAGCAAAGATTAGTCATGGTTTTTGGTTGCAATTGGCTGAATTGTTCGAAGCAATTTGATGATCAAAAACAATATAAAGAGCATTTGATGCGAGAACATGTCGGAGAAAACCAAAAAGAGGAGGATGAAAATGGAAGTGGAACAAGCCAACAAATGTTTGTTTATTTCTTTGATCAAGTGAAAATGATATTCATTCAATTCACTTGACAGTTTTCTTCCTGTTGAAACTTGGGTTGAAATTCTTTTGTGCATTTCGCGCATTGAATTGGCCCAAACTGTGTCACTGACCAATTGGCTTTTCAGTGCAATTTCGCGGCCACGTATTGATAAAGAAAATAAGCGGATTGTTCCACCATTGGTTCGAAACGGTAATTTCGAGTTCCTATATTATTTCTTATAGCGCTTTTCAAATGATGGCAATGGAATGGCAAAATTGCAAATTTATTCAGGATCGTTTGAGCAAATTCCAATCGCCCAAGTGCCTCCACCAATCAATATTCTCGGATTTGAAGGATTGTATTTATAGTAAGTCAATAAAAAGATAAATATTTTCAAAACATACTATAGGGAAATAACAAATAACTCTAAAATATTGAATGGTCTAAAAATAAAGCCTTGAATCATTTTAAACAATTTATTAAACAAATATTAATTATATAGTCCGTAAATGTAAATTTATTATATCATTTAGCTATATTGACGATCACATATTGGAATTTATGCGTCTAATCAAGCCAATTTTGGGAACAAATATTTACATTTTCTTCTGGAATTGTAATGGAAATGGAATGCTAAATTGTGTTCAACAATTGTGTAACATAATCAAAGGTATTTTTACTGTAATAATCAATTAAAATAATTTATTTTAAACATTTAGGAAACGCCTCGAGCTTGGCTATAGTTATTAACAATTTTAATTTGCTGGACATGGAATTCCTCAAAACAATTCAATTTGTTCAAATTAAATATAGAATAGGAGTGGCCATAGATGAGATGGCTATGATGAGCATTGAGCACATTCTTAAATGGATGCATTCACCATTAGATGGCAACCAATCACGTTACATAACCATGCCCCTGCATATAAATAATATGAATGAAATGATGAAAATTTGCAAATGGGTATTTATATTTATTAGTTATCGAATTTGAAATTTTGAACATCAATTTGAAGTTATTAAAATTTTTATATTTTTAAAGCGCTTCTTGGAGTCGACTGTGCCAGTCTCATTCATTTTACATTTCGAATCCGTTTTTGATGAACCGATTTTATTCAGGTAAAAAAGGAAATGAAATGGAAATTTTTATTTCACCAAAATTTAATTGGTTTTTTAAAGCATTGAAAATCGTCGAACTGGAGAGCAATTGACCCTTGATTGGTTTATTGATAATGAAGGCCCATGGAGCTATTTAATGTTATGCCGATCAAAAATCGGTAATGATCAAGGATGGCGAGAACTAATACGAAAAATGAACAATCGAGATGAGAATAAAACTAGATTGAGAATCAATTTATAATGGAAATATGAATATTCATTTTTTTTAAAAATTTTTTAGCCAATATTAATATTATTGTACTATAATACAATATGCATCAAAAATATTAAATATGTATTCTAATTTTCCACACCGAAAGTTTCAAATCCTAAAGATTTCAATATATTTTGATATTTTTTCTTCCAAAATTTTTGGTATTATTCAAATTAATTCATTCATCTTCCCAGTATTAATGATTAGGTGTTACTGGGAGCTTGGAGAATTGAGATTATGACTATGGTAATTTAAAATTAGAAAAATTAAAATTAAATTTAGACTTTAGAGTGAATTTTTTACGGATTAGACTTTAATTTATGGTTAAAACTTCAAGTCCAAAATAAATTTATTTGGTTATTAAACAAAAGGAGGGGATTAGAGAAGAGGGGGCTTGATATTGATACTGTAGAGGTAGAGAAGAGAGAGGGCTTCTAAAAAGAGAATTTACAAATAGTCCATTTTCATTAGCAAGAATCATAATTTAGTTAAAGGCAATTATATTTATAAAAAAACAATATTTCAATTCAACACCTCAAAAGGATACATAGAAAAAAATATGCTTGCAAAAAAATAATAACAAATTATGCAGATTTGGCAAATGGCCAAAAGAAGGATGGAATTAGAACGCTATTTTGCAGGCAACATTTATTCTATTCAAATTTTTTCCGCTTCTACTTCCATTTCCATCCATTCACATTTCATCCATTAAGTTTAAATCGACTATCCATTACCAACAATAACAAGCCTACTTTTCATTTTCCTCTATTATTTTGGTCCGTTTTCGTTAACAATAATGGTTTTTGGCTGCAATTGGCCCAATTGTTTAAAACAATTTGATGATCAAAAAGAATAGAAAGCTTTATTCACAATGGTCGTGTTCGTGTTCGTGTTAATGTTCGTGTTAGGCTAAAATCAAAGTTTTTGTTGTGAACACCCCCAAAATTGTCTGAACTCAGGTCTGAATGCACGAGTTAATGCTTTAGCATGAACTCGAGCACGAACAAAATGTCTACGGGTGTTCACAATGGAAAAATCAAAAAAGCATTAACTCAATCGAGTTAATGCTATAGCATTAACTCGAAAACAAGGGAGAGCCAAAATTTCGAATTTATTCGAAATTTGTTCGTGCACTTCGTGTTCGTGTTCTTGCACAACATAATGTCTTCATTGTGAAATGGCATCGGTATTTTTGGCATTTTTGTGACCTCACTCGCACTCGCACTCACACACGAACACGAACATTCGCACGAACACGAGCACGACCATTGTGAATAAAGCTTAAAGAGCATTTGATGTGCGAACATGTCAGAGAATTCCAAAAAGAGGAGGATGGAAATGGGACAAGCCAGCAAATGTTGATTAGCAAAATGGACAAAAAGCAAATGTATGCACCGACCCAGTGGATTTGATAAAATCTTATTAATCCATGTTGTAAATTCAGTTTTCTTCCTGTCGAAACTTGGGTTGACATTCTTTTGTGCATTTCGCGTATTGAATTGGCCAAAACTGTGTCGTTGACCAATTGGCTTTTCAATGCAATTTCGCGGCCACGCATCGATGAAGACAATAAACGGATTGTTAACCCAATGGTTTAAGTTATTTCGTCTTCCTATCATTATTTTTTGTTATAGCGTTTTATAAATAGTGGCAATGGAATAGCCAAATTGAAAAAGTCTGGCGTACAAATTTTAATTGCGCAAGTGCCTCCACCAATTTGTATTCTCGGATTTAAACGATTGAATTTTTGGTAATTCGATAGAAAGATAAAAATTTATAAAAAAAAATTCGCTAATAGCCCTGCTAAAAAATTATATTATGACATTAATTCTACGGTTTAACTCTTTTGAAAAATTTTAATCAATTTTATAAATTATATAAATCATTTAATTAATACAAAATTAAAAATTTAATTTTATTAATTATTTTATAGCTATATTAACGACCAAATTTTGGAATTTATGCGTATAATCAAGCCAATTTTGGGGACAAATGTTTATGTTAATTTTTGCAAGTGTGATTCTAATGATATGTCAAATTATATTCGACAACTGTGTGACATAATTAAAGGTATTTTCTCTGGAAAATCACGTTTAAATTTATTCATTTTATAGGAAATATCTCGGGACTGTACATATCTATGCACAATTTTAATTTGTTAAACATGGAATTCCTCAAAACAATTCAATTTGTTCAACTTTATGGAGGAAATGCCATATATGAGCGCATTTTTGAGTGGATGCATTCTCCTTTGGATGGAAATAAATCGCGTTACATATCCATGCGTATATTTGATATCAACGAAGTGGCAGAAATTTGCAAAACGGTAAATTATATTGCGCATTGCAATTAATTAATCCATTCTCCTCCCTATTGGCTAGACATTATACGGAATTATATTTTTCTGATACCCCTTCGGAATTTATATTAGTCGGAAAAAAAATTTAAAATGAATGAATTAGAATTAAATAATTTTATAGCGCTTCTTGGAATCAACTGTGCCAGTCTCATTCATTTTCCGTTTTGATACCATCAATGATAGAGCAACTTTATTCAGGTAATACATAAAAATAAAACTCAGGGAATCTCTAATAATGGAAATTTTTATAATATCAAACCCATTTTTCACCAAAATTTAATTGTTATTTTTTAAAGCATTGAAAATGAAACGACCGGAGAGCAATTGACCCTTGGATGGTTTATTGCTGATGATGGAAGAAGCAATTTAATGTTATTCCGATCAAAAATTGGTGATGATCAAGGATTGAGAGAAGTTACGAGGAATTTGAAAAATGAAGCCGATAATCGGACAAGATTGAAAATCGATTTATGATTGAAATATGAAAATTCTTTTATTAATTTGATCATTATTCATATAATTTAATTATACTATCCAATATCCATCAAAATATTAAATATTTGTCTGAATTTTCCATAACAAAAGTTCCCACAATATTAATATAATTTTCAATATATTCTGACCATTTTTTTACAATCTTATTTTTTTAAAAATAGTTCATCCCATTAATAATAAGATTATGTTTTATTTGGTACTATGGTAGATAACAATTTCATAAATTGAGAATAAATTATTTGATTGGAAATATTTTAAAATATGTGTAAATATTGACAAATGGTGTGAAAAAAAGCATTAAATATTTTGCATCACCATTGTATCAATAAATATTGGCATTCTCATTTTTTTGAGGTCATTATTATATTCTTTACTTGGCGAAAAATAATGGCCTCAAAACATCAGTTTCCTATAAGTCGAAATTTTCTTGCATTCAATTTTTCATTAATTCTCTTTATTATTTTTATTATTAAGAATCAATGGTTTTTGGTCTTAATTGGCCTGGCTCTTCAAAGCAATTCACATACCAAAAACAATATAATGAACATTTATCGAGAGAACATCTTAAAGAACAACAGCAGAAATCATCGGATGCCCACGGGAATGGGACAACAAGTCAAAGCCAGCAAACAATGATGATCAGCCAAATGGACAAAAAACAAATGTTTCTTTCCATTAAAATTTTAAAAAATATATTAACATGGAAATTTGTTCTATTTTCTAATATTTTTCCTTTATTAATTTATTCAATTCATTTGCCAGTTTCCTTCCTGTTGAAACTTGGGTTGACATTCTTTTGTGCATTTCGCGCATTGAATTGGCCCAAACTGTGTCACTGACCAATTGGCTTTTCAATGCAATTTCGCGACCACGCATCGATGAAGACAATAAACGGATTGTTAAACCATTGGTTTTCTTATTATAATTCTCAATTCCTTCATTAAATTTTCCTATAGTGTTTTACAAATGACCGGAAAGGAAAGGCCAACTTGCATTTTATATGGTCGAATTCGGGTGCGCAAATTCCAATTGCCCAAGTGTCTCCACCAATTAGCATTCTCGGTTTTGAGCGATTGGATTTTCAGTTAAAAAAATCAAATAAAATAATTATTAAAACTTATATTTCTTTCTATGTTTATAATAGTGGTACTTGTCGGGTTTGTGTGCACACTTTTGAAAAGTGCTTGGTCCCCACTTTGGGTTTTAGGGTTTGGGTTAGGATTTGGGTTTAGGATACACGCTTGATGATTCTTACCCAATCCTAACCCTAACCTAACCCTTATTGACCCTAACCCGAAATATGATAAACTATAGGGGGGACCAAGCACTTTTCAAAAGTGTGCACACAAACCCGACAAGTACCATAATAGTTACTATTATTCATTTAATTATTATTATTATTAGTAGTTTTATTAAAATACTTGATATTTTAATTCGATTTTATGATATGGATAAATTGAATTTTAAAGCAGAAAAGGCCTGAACGATTTTTAAAAATTTAATAAATAAAATGAAAATTTATTTATAGTTATATTGATGATCGAGTATTGAAATTTATGAGCCTAATCAAGCCGCTTTTGGATACAAATACAAATGTTTGCGTTAATTATGGATATATTAATCGAAAGCGAAATGTTCATCAATTGACTAACATAATTAAAGGTTTTGCAGTGGAATATCCAATCAAATTGTTATCATTATCAAATAAGGAAATGTCTCAATACTATGTACGAGGCGTAAATATCTTAAATTGTTGGATATTGAATTCCTCAAAACAATCCAATTTATTCGAATTTTTTGCCGAGTAAATGGCAAAAAGACGAAATACATTCTTGAGTGGATACATACGCCATTGATTGATAATAAATCACATTGCATATTTATGTATATATTTAATATCAACCATTTAGCAGAAATTTGTAAAAAGGTGACTTATTATAATAGCAAATTTATAATTTTAATTTTTAAGCGCTTTTTGAAGTCCATTGTGCCCGTCTCTTTTGTTTTTCATTTCGATAATGTTTATAGTGAAAGGATAACATCATTCAAGTAATAAGGGAATATTTAGCAGGGCTAATGGAAATATATTAATTTCCGGAATTTGTTTTCATCAAAAAATGAATTTTTTGCAGCATTGAAAATGAAATAACTGGAGAGAAATTGACCCTTGGATGGTTTTATGATGATGAAGGAGAAGACTATTTTTTGTTGTGCCGATCAAAAATTGGAGATGATCAAAGATGGCGAGAAATTATTAAGAATATGAAAATTTCAGAGGATGAGAATCAAAATTTATTAATCAGAATTTGAAAGGAATTTTATAGCCATAAGTGATTCATATTATTATTGTTAATCTCTGATAAATTTTCTAAATTAGGCAATTCTTTATTAGCCCATCCAAAGATAATCAATATGATGGAGGAAATTTTGACCCATCCAAATTTTATTTTATATTTTTCTCAATAATTAGACTTTGGAAAATTTTTTAAAGTATCATTATAAAATTGGGAACTATGATAGAGCCATCTTAAATCATAAAAATTAAATTCTCCAGGGTATTGAAATAGGTATTAATGTAAATATTTAATTTATTAAATTATCTAATTAAAATATGTTTAATTATAAGTGTAGTACTCATTTATTGCTTGTATTATTTTGTTTGCCAAGATGATTAAATGTGAAAATTGAAAACGACAAATCGTCAACAATGTTCGGTTAAGTTTTTTCCATCAATTGAGTTGGTCGCTGATTTTTTCGGAAGTGTCATTCTCGAATTACAAGTAAAAATGGCCAATCATCAAAAAGTGTGTTCGCGCAAGAGCAATTTTCAAGGAATGGTGACTTTGCACATCCTTCCTCTCTTTCCCTTTATAAATCCTTACTTATTTTTATTCACAAGTGACCAAACCACAATTCTAAAAATAATGAATCATCCTATCTTTTAAATTTGCAAATTTAAAATTCATATTTTATATCTTTATTAATTACTATGCCATTTCGAATATACAAAGAGCTGTTTTTTTGCCATTAAAATTGAATTTATAACCAAAATATCCTATTTTCAATTATTAATTATATTATGCATTTTCCAAATTTCTTCTTTATAAAATATTTAAATTCTTCATTTTCCCTCATAAAAATTGGCTGAATATTTTTGAATAAATCTCCTCTACCAACCAATTCAACTCAACAAAAATGTGTCGAATTTTAATTTTTATTGGCAGCTTTTCCAATGCTTTTCCTCCTCTCCATTCATTTTTGCTGTTGCTCGTCAATATATTTGCCTCCAATTCCACTTTGCATTTTAGTACATGCTTGTTTTGTTTGCTCCCATACTTTTTTTTTATTTGTTTTGTTTATTTTTCTTATTTGAAAAATGTATTGGAAATTTATCAATCCTCCAAGCCACAAGTTCCCCATTTTAAATAAATTAATTAAATATTTTTAATGAATAAAAATTTTAATGCAAAAAAATTTTTAATTAATTAAAAATTTAATTAATTTTATTTTTAATTTAAATTAATTTAATTTAATCAACAAAATGAATGAAATTTAAAAATGAATATCATTAAATTATATATAATTTTTTTTTATTAAATTATTTATTTTTTATTTCCGTTCAATGTTCAAAAAACGTACAGTAAAAACCGCAAATAAACAGTAAACAAGGCCAAATTACCGACATTTTTATGACCTTTCTATAAATGGAATAGCAAGTTCCCCGATTTAGCCAAAAGCAACCGCAAATAGCAACAATAAATTCGCTTTCAAAATGGCAAAAAGATGGGAAAAAGTTGGTGGAAAACAACATTTGTATTATTTACGCATTAAATTCCCTCGTGCCCTATTTTGGATTGAACAACAAATCATTTGCGGAAAAGCCAAATCACATATTTTTCTTCCACTGATTCTCATTTTAAGTTGTCCGCTTATCCCCAATTTTATATTTATAAAAATATATCATACATGCCACATTTAGTGTCCTCATCCCATTTAACAAAACAAATCACAAAAATGAAAAATATTTAATAAAATATGCCAATTCTTTCAAATTTCAATCCAAAATTGCAACTTTTTTATGTACACAGAATCTCGTCCTAATTCAAATCACTTTAATTTAATATATATTCACATAATTAGATAAGATCGTATAAGTTGTTGGATGGTAAAACATTTTTTTCTAAACTATTTTTCATAAAAAAGAATTAAAAATTTCCAAAATCAAATTAAATGAATTAAAAATTATTTTTTTGAATAAATTATCCAAATTCTTTGTAAATAAATTAAATTTTTGCTTTAAGGTTCCCAGCAAAATTTAATTTTTGCCTAAAATATTCTCATCATTCCATTCTATTATTTCCTTCTAAAAATGTTCCTCAAAATATAATTATGCTAGCGGCTTTATTCAAATAAAAATTGACCGATGAATTTTTGAGCGGTGATTCGCTTGCCACGTTCGGCCTAAAGGCAAAATCAAAGGAGGAGGAAAGTTTGAGAAAGGGAATTATTAGATGGAAATGGAATGGATGGGAAGAAAAATATGATTCATCCTTCCGAAAGTGCGGTACAAAAATATATTTAGCACCAAAATGAGTTTGTCCTCAATCTCGGTTGGGCCTTGGGCCCCTAGCATTTTCTTTGGCCAATATCCATTTGGTCAACAGCGAAAATGTGCACATTTTTAAAAGGGAAGATTATGCGGCCAAGATAGTGGGCAGGGAAATGGTGGTTTAATGTTTATACTTTATACTTTATATGGAGGAATGATTTGGGGTGGCCCATGGATGATGACCATCGCATCGGCGAAATATTTGGGCAAATCGGACGGCGCCACCAGCCACCATTTCCATTTCCATTCATTCATTCATATTTATCATTCACATTCACACCCCTTGAATGGACACTTTTCGAAGATGTTGACAAACCGTTAAAAGCCCATCATTCCCCTTCCATCAATGATGAATGATTTTGTGGCTTTTAATCCGCTTCCTCCTCACTTTTATTTTTCTCATTCATACACAAAAGCCTCCTTTTCAACATGTTCATATTTTTGTGGATTAAATTATTTATAAATTTTTATTTTTTACTAAAATTCATTCCGAAATTATTTCCTCTGATTTATGCGAAAAATTTTGGCACGCTATAAAAATGAATCCATTGGGCATCATCATATGCCTATGGCAATGTTTTGGGGGCATTTTTTCTATATTTTATGGGAGAATATTTTTAATAACAATTCCCCCACAAAACTTGAAGAGGACCAAAAGCCCTTTTTTAGAACGGAAGGAGAATACATCATAGTCAGTCACGTGATAAAATGTCATTTTGGCATTTTTCCATAAAATTGCCAAAAAAACATCCATTTTTACTATTTTTCATATGAAAATATTTTTATATAATTTAAGAAAAATATCCCAGATTATTTGTTCTACCTAATAATAATTTTTCTGTTGACCTCTCCATCTTTTCATTCGACCATTTTATGTCCATTTCATTTTCCCTTATAAAAATATTTTTTGACAATGTTGGTCATCGCTGAATATTTGCCCCATTGCGGATGATGAATCCGCTAAAATTGGGCGGAGAAAACAAAAAATTTTTATTGCCAAGAACAAACCATGGCCAAATTATGCGCGCCCCCTTATTTATATGGCAAATGGGCCCATGAATATATAAAGCGGAAAGTGGTCAATGATGATTTTCCTTATAAATCGCTAGTGCATTTTCCTATTTTATGGCGAATATTTAAGCGGAAAATGATCAGCGGCGCATTTTGAATTGCATTTTCCTCCATAAAATTTCTTGCATAAATTTCATAAAAATTTTTTTTTAAATTCATCCTATCTTTTTATTTAAATATGAAATGAATCATTTCAAATATTCAATTTTATATATTTTTTAATTAAATTCAAAATTTTCTTTACTTTTTGAGAAATTCTTTTTCAAATTTGGCTAATGCCAAAAAGGAGATAATTTTTAATATTTTTATACCATTAAATCGACTTATATAATTTGATTTATTTCGATTAAAAATAAATTATAAATCTAAAAAACTTTTGGAAAATACCGCAAAAACCCGAAAAAATATCAGCCCGATGCGGGGCTCGAACCCGCGACAACCAGATTAAGAGTCTGGTGCTCTACCGACTGAGCTAACCGGGCATATCCACCGTTAATTTTTTCTATTATATAAGTGTTCATTCTTTCACTTTCACAGCCAAAGGGCCCAAGGGCCTATAAACAAAATGAATTAATCTTCATTTTTCGGAGACCGACTGCTGCTGGTTGATTAATAATTACAATTTGCAACTTTTCATCCTACATTTTATATTTCCCAAATTCTATTTAATATTTTACCTTTAACAATATGTTAAAAATACTTTTCTATAAATTTTAATTTGATTAATTCATTTCATATTTACCGGGGAATGGAATTTTTATATGGCTTTTTTAAATTAAAATTTTCCATAGTTTCGTTAATTATTTGTGCCTAAATTATTTTAAATTAAATTGATTAAATAATTTATATTTTGTACTCTATATTTTTGTCAAATATCTCTTCATTTTTTTCAATGTGATTATTCAACTACAGATTAAAATATTTTTAATAATGTTTTATATTTATTTATCCATCCGAAAATATTAAATTAATTAAAAACCCATTCTTTTGTTCATTATTTTTTCTTTTAATCATCGCTTTGGGATCAATTCAATCCATTTTCCCAATTTCCTTTGAAACAACAACAATATTGCCCAGAAAAATTTGGCAAATAATAAAACAGCTGACAAATCTTATTCTCAAGCTCACACTTTTATATTGCATTTTTCCTTTTATATTCGCTTTTAATCATTAAGCATGCCAAATTATAACAATAAATAAATATTATCGGTGGTTTCATTTCAATATATCCCTCTTTTAAAGAAAAAGTATAATTTTATTGTTTTTTTTAAATAAATAAAATTAATTTTATTATTAAATTTAATTATTTTTCATGATTCCATTATTCTAATTCTCAATGAATATCCTCTGCCTTTTAAAATTGATTTATAAATAAAAGGGAATTTAATGCGCGTCATCCCAATCGTACTTGTGGCCGAGCGGTTAAGGCGTTGGACTGCTAATCCAATGGGGTTTCCCCGCGAAGGTTCGAATCCTTCCAAGTACGAATATTTTTGCTTAATTTTTGAAAATATTTTTTCACTTCCCCAATAACAAAACAATAATTTTGAGGCCAAAACAAATTTAAAATTAGATTAGCGAGGAAGGAGCAAGAGGGTAAAAAAGGGATTAAATCCAGTGCCAAAAGTGAATGGTGTCCAAAAATTTGCCTCTGGGCAAAATATTCTCAGTCTGAGCTGTTGCCTCCACCTCCAATGGCCATATGTCATCTCACCCCCGAAATGAGTGTTTATTTTCGCAGCCAAACTAATGAAATGATCCTTCAGGGACGCCACCAATTTTCATTATCCTCTTTCCTCCTTCTTTTCCTTTAAAGAAGGCCAATTGACATTTGCCTCGAGGGCAAGGTGCCAAATTCATCCTGGGAAGGGATTGAAAGTGCGAGTCGATTATATTTGTGTAAGATGATCCGATTCCCGATTCAATCCGTCTTATGGGCCATATACGAAAATCTCGATAACAAATTCTTCCCTTTTCTTCATTGTCTTTTTGATTATTTTAAGGCAAATCGAATTCATCATTATTAATCAAAAATATGCCCAATGCCCATCTACCGGTATATACTCTAATAATTCATTTAATTCATTTATTACCATTTTTAATATTTTTTTTGCCAATAAAAATTAAAATAATAAAAATAATTTTGAAAATATTGATTCTCAAAGGATGTATTAATTTTTAATATAATAATTACAAGGATGTATTTCCCATTTTTCCACTTGATTTGATTAATTCGGCCGAGGCCGCGTTTCACTTCGATTTTATATTGCGCATCCTATAACCCCCATATTCTACTAAATATTTTTTCATAATATTTTTCTTTCTAATCCTATAATTCATAGCTTCAAGCATTATAATAATTTTTAATGAATATTTTTAATGATTTTAATTTTTTATTAAACACATTTTCCTTTTTTATTCCCTTTTAGGAAATAATCACTTATAATAAAATTGGAACTCGCTTAAATTGTTTTTATTATCCGCAGATTTTATTCCTACCTCCTTTTAAAATTCAATTTCAACCTCATATATTCTGCATTCACTTAATTAATTGCCTTCATTTAAAATGAATTTTGCCGGCCTCAAAGTTTGCCGTTTCATTGCCCTAATTGTGTCGGCAATTTTATGCCTTGTGGCAATCATTTTGCTCACAATTGGACTTGCCACACCATCTTGGTTACTTTTTATGAATTGATTAAATAATAATTTATAAAATTATCTATTTTTTTATAAAAAATAAAAATAAAAAAATAATTTTAATTGTTAATACTTTAACTTTCCCCTAGGCTCGTTGTTCAATATCGACTATCAAATGGCATGGTTGAAGAGCATCGTCATGGAATTTGGTTGGATTGTATGCTCCGAGGCAGCAATTATTATTGTAAATGATTTCAATAATCATTATTATTTCCAAATTTTACAAAAAAAAAAAATAATTTTTAATAAATAAATTTTCCAACATTTTTTGCAGCTATGCAGAACACATATTTTCCCTCCTATGGCAGTGCAGGCGATCAATGCGAATATAAATGGGGTAATATTTTGTCATTTTTTTTGAAAATTTTATTTAAATTTATTTTTAAAATTTTTTTGTCCAAATAAAATAATAAAATTAATTAAAATATTCTTCCCTTCTAATCCTCAGTGAATGTTGAATACCCAAATTACGGTGGGGGCGGCATGAACGGCGGTGGAATGATCGACCCATATTACGGTGGAATGGGCAATATGGGCGCAATGAGCACAATGTTCGAAAATGATTTTGCCCAACATCGATTTTTGGGTAAATATTAATTAATTTATATAATTTAATATAAATTAAGGCTGGCATGTGACCATTCTCGTCATGATGTTGATTGCCATTACGGCTGGCATTTTTGCCCTATTTTGTTCATGCTGCGTCATTATGACAGGCAAATAAAATTAAAATGTTTATTTTTTTATTTTTTATTAATTTGATTCAGGACTTTGCTCCCCAATTGTTGCATTGCTTGAATTTGTGGCTTGTAATAAAATTTAATAAAATATTTAAAAATAATTCCCCCATTATTTTATTCCAGTCCTTTGCTCTGCCATTGGTTGCATTGTCTTTTTCGTGAATGCAAATCGACCCGAAATTCGCTATGTCCAAATTCCGAATTCGGCTGAACGATGGCGTATAAATGAGGTACGGCGAATAATAAAATAAATTTATTTTCGGAATTTTCAATCCAATTTCTTTAGGGGTAATTATTCATTTCAGGGTCCCAATTTTTCGGAAGATCCCAGCTGGTTTTTCCCCCATTTCCCAAGCACCACCTATGGGCGTCCTGGAATTTGGGGAGGCGACGGCGGGTTCGGTACAATTGTGGGGCCCATGGGAAATGGGTGGCCGCCATCTTCCATGCCCGCCGATCGCCTCCGAGAGGTCTTCTATTCCCGCCTAACATCATAGGAAAATTCTATAATGCTTAATTACGAATATAGATTAAGTCATTTTTGACATATATTTTCCAATAAAATTAATATTTAAATCCATGATTCTGATTTTGAGGACAGAGTCTAATTTTACCATTAAAAATATTAGCGGAAATGACTATCAAAATATATAAAATATTCGTTTACAAAATTTTTATACAATTAATTAGTGAGTTTATGGCAAAATATACAGTGCATAAAAATTTTATTCCCATTGCCATTCATCCATTTTCTGTTTAGCAAGTCCGTGGCTTCTCCTTCGATTTAAGTGTTGCCGCCGTCTTCATCTTTTTGCTCTCATTTTTGATTGGCATTTTGAGCACAGTCACCGTTTTCATGCATGCCCATCGAGACCATCAACGACGACATTTGGCAAGGTAAAAAAATATTAAAATTAAATTTAAAAATTTTTATCATATTTGAATTAAAAATTAATTTTAATTAATTTGTAAAAAAAATCCCTAATTTTTTGCAGTAAAACATATCCAAAAACGGACATCACTACCGTATCATCGCCCCTCAATGACAACAATGGCAATTTTGCTCGGACACATTCCCCTCGGTCCCGTTCCCCAGCCATCGATGTTTGAAGGGAAATTTGAATGGAAAGAATTTTGATTTGGCGGCAGGAATTTCAAAATGATTCCATTTTTTGATTCTTTTTATTTTTTTACTCATTTATATTTTTTGAAAATGCGCATTTCCCAAATATTTAATAAGCTTTAATAAATCATTTTCTTTTGGGCATATGGCCATAAAAATTAATTATTTTTATCTGCATTTTTTTTGCGCAGTGGCCAATTTGCCAACTCATCAATTTTAGTGGATTTATGTGGTAAAATAGAGAGACAAGGATGATAGAATTTAGGAAAATATTATTGTGATGAAGGAGTAATAAAATTCGAGAGTGAAAAATGATAGAATGGGATAATGGGATATTTGATTGGATGCGATTTAATTAAAAGAATTGGATTGATTCTATAAATGCCTTCAGGGTTCAGGCATTATTACCTTCGGCATTAATTAAGCTTGACATTTAAACATTTATAATTTATGCATTTTTAAAGATATGTTCTTTCCAATTATTCCATTATTTTTGCTGCCAAATTTGGTAAATAATTTGGCAATGGCCAATTATGAAGAACTTTTTGTGAAATATGATGAAAATAAGGTTTTTTTAATTTTTTTGATAATTTATTAGTAGCTAGAAAATTTTTTTTGGCACTAAACTTTCTGCTGGACGTAATATTTGTGTTTTTGAGGCCATAAAATGTGATCAAATTTCTTGCCACACTTTAAACCATATTAACTTCGATGAACTAGCCTAGGCTAAAATTAACTCTAATTAAAGCTTAATAAGTACTAACATTTAGTAAGGAAAGGAATGCCTAGGTAGCAAACATACTAAAATACATATGACAAAAAGAAAAATTTTAGTGAAAAAATTTCCATTTTATATAGCTAGCTCCGTTAGAAAAATTTTTTCCAGAATGGACTTTTGAATTTTGAAGAATTCCGAAAATTGCTCAAAGATAAATTATTGGCCATGGAAAAGGGAAATGGCCAAGAGCAATCCATAATTGAACACGAATTTGAGAATCAAAATTTGCCTTTGGGCGATATTTTCAATTTGATGGATTCCGACAGAAATGGCCAAATTTCGGGGCAAGAATTTTCGATCAACAAAGAGGTAGTGGACTTTTTTGATCAAATTGACCAATTAAATGGAATGGACGAAAATAGTACATTGGATGAGAAAATTGTGGAGGAAAATTTATTAGAGGGAAAAAATGTTGATGAAAAAGTTGGAAAAATGGATGAAATTAACACTGAAAATGATGGAAGAAAAAATGATAAAAATTCGCAAAAAATTAAAAATGAAAATTCAAACGTGGAGGAAGATAAAACTGAGGAAGAAGAAAAGGAACAAAAATTGGTGCCAGAGAATTTGTTGCATAAGCCAGAATTATGAATTTGCCGAATTTCTTCGATTATTTTTCCCACTCAAAAATTTTGTCAAAAATTATTCTTTTTGTGGTAAAAAATTATTTGTTTTTGAACCTTTTCTTTTCTGCTATTGGTCATTCATTGGCCAATTGGCCATTAGATTTTCATGTATTTGGCCATTAGTTATTTTGCCTATAAAGTGGTTGAAAAGAAGTCTACCAACAATTTCTTTCTGCTGCAATTTTCTTTCGCCCATTACACAGTGTCCATTCCCTCGAGTGCATTTTCCTGCTGCCTGCCGTCGCTTTCCAATTTCCAGTCCGGCGGATTAAACTAAAAATCGAATGAGTCTGTCTGTCTATTCCATTATTAACCATTCGATAGAGTCGCGAATAAAAGCGACTATGAGCTATGACCACTTTGTTAAATTGTTTTAAAGGACATAATGGATAATAAAGAACAAAACTTTTAGTTTAAATATTCATTAGGCATCTACTAAAACCTTAGCCTTATAAATTGGGCCTTTTTGCATTTTTACTCTATTAATAATAGAAAATGTTTGATTTTTATCATTTGCAAAAATCTGCTTTGGGCCTATTCTTTCCCATTTTGAAAGTAATAGGCAATTTTTGTCCAAAACACCAGCAGGTTTTAGATCGAAGAATAAATTTCTCTTAAAAGAAATGCAACCATACAAAACCTGTTTTGTGTGCGGAAAATTCATTAAATTGCATTATAGCCAGCTAGATTTTGATCAGTTCTATTCCTCTTTATTTTTAAAGTAATTTAAGAATTGCCAAATATTCCAAATTGCATTAAGAATTAAAAATTCAACTTAGTTTAGGAATTCAGTCCAACAATTTTTTCCTTCCTTTCCCAATTTTGGCCAAAAATTTTTAAAATTATGTTTTTAAAATTGTGGCTAATAAAAAGAAATTTCCTCTCGTTAAAATGTCCACTTTTTGACAAACAATTTATTCATTGAAGTAAAATTGTCCAGAGAATTGCCCAATAAAAATGATTGAAGAAATTGAAACAACAAAAACGACAGAATTTCGAACTCAGCAGCAGAAAGTTGTCGAAGAAAATGGACAAGAAAATTTGTCTGAAATTGAAAATTCCACAAATAGCGAGCAGAAAAATGGGGTGGAAGAATTAGTTGAACAACAGCAAGAACAAGAGCCGGGTTGGAGACGATTCAAACAATGGTATTAGGGAAATATCATGAGAAAAATTAAATAAATTCGTCAAAAGTTATTTTCACTGTTGGAGACAAATTTGTGTACCAGAAACAGTTTTCAAACGAATATTAGCTTTCTGCTTAACAAAATTGTAACAATTATAGTCTAATTGAAATGAATTGATTAGAGAAAGAATTTAACGTATTTGATTGAAATTTGGCAACAAGTTATGACATGACGCATGACTAAAAATGATAAAATAGGCCAAAATTAGGCAGTTTTCTTTAATTGGCCACAACTGTGCCAATTATATTTTTGATCAATCAATGATATTGATATACAAATGCGCTGTCCCTCTATGGTATAAAAGTTTTATTAGTACCTAGAAGGATTGCTGAAATATTGGACAATGTACAAAATTCGCCAACCAACTCCTCTTAATTATCTTGATATTTATAAAATCTAACAAAAATAGTCGAAATATTAAATATATCAATGATATTATGAAGATTTTAATTTTATTTTAAAAATTTTACAAAAACAATTTTAAGGGTACACTGTTTTTGCGTCGTCACATTTGATTTGGAGCTTGGCCAAACCATTGAGGTTTTCTATTTTAAAATTGCATACATATTGGTAAGAATATAGTACATTTTACATAGTTAATTCAATTTGAAAATGAACTTGATTTTCATTGGTTCTTAAAAGATTTATAAAAGTAGGTTCTAAAAAGTCAAAATGTGATTTTACGTATATTCGGAAATTAATCTTATTCAAAAAGTGATAAAATCTACATATTCGACCCTACTAAAGTTCTCAATTAAATTTCAGTCAAGCAATTAATAAATCCATAAAAAGATGAAAGAATTTCGATGATAATTAAAGATTATTGGAGGGAGGGGAGGATTTTTTTGGATAGAAATAGAACTTATATTAATTATTTTAACCCTTTAGAATATGGGGCTGTGGCTCAGTGGTAGCGCGCTCGCTTAGCATGCGAGAGGTCGTGGGTTCAATTCCCACCAGCTCCATTAATTTTTGCTTTTTAATAAAATTACCTTTATTTAAAATTGGAATTAAAGATAAATTTTCTATGGAATAAAATTACTTTTATTTTAAATATAAATTTTTTTATTAGGTTATTTATCCCGGCAATGCCCAACTCAGTCAATCCGAACGAATTGATCTTTGTTATTTGGCATTTCCGGACTCAAATTGTTCCCAAACTGCCATATCATTCAGTGGCTCTTCCTCATCTCCAACACTTTCAAATGGACATAGCAGTCGGCCAATAAAGGAAACAAAGTTTTAAAATATTTAGAATTTTATTTATCCAGGGAATAAATTTTTAGCTTAACGGACTCTTCGCATCATTTTCGAATTCGACGAACTTCCCCAAATGAACAAATTGACAAATTGTATTCTAATTTTTGACTTAATTTGTTTTCAAATCATTTTTGTAGCACTGAGTCCATTGCCCAACAACTTCCACCCTATCTTCGCCCAGATGGGCGTTTCTTCTACGGTTTTGCCCATTTTAGACGGCAACGGGATCCGAGCCTAGCGCGGGGATATTCACAAAAGGTTACCAATTGGCTTTAAAATTAATTTGACAAAAATTTTTGTTTGTATATTTACCAAATATATTAATATTAAATATATCCTAAAATTTCTCCCTTAAATAGAGCATTGTTCTGCTCACTCATTTGCCCTTTGTTGCCTTATTTTCTCGGGTTCTCTCCGAAGTTGCAATGGCTTTTTTCGCTGGTGGTGAAAGTGCCATTGAAACTGGTGAGCAATTTTCAAATGATAAATTCATTGATAATTTTCACAGCTTGCCGTCAAATTGGCCAATATTGGCCACCACCAATTCCCGGCGGTGATCGGCTAATTTCACTGCCAATTTTTGGCCTTCGTTTTTGTTGCTCAATTCCAATTGATTCGAATGCTTCTTCACTGGCTGAATTTGATCTTAATGATGATGATTTCGAGGGAAAGAAAATTTCATCGGCCATATTTCCCAAAAAACAATCCATCGAAGAAGAGGAAGCCGAATTTGAAGTAGAGAAATATTTAATTTAAATCTATTTTTAAATTAATTAAATATATTTTTAAATAGTGGAATTTTTTGAATTTTAATATTAAACAAATTAATTCATAAAAATATTTTTAAGATAATTGATTATTTGAATTGCAATATTTTGCATCTTCATTCAATCCATGAATCGGATCAACATTTCCATTCCGGCATCAAACGGATTCTTCATCATTTGCATTTGCTATGGGAACTCGTTTTACTCGGAGAAGTCTGTCAATTTTAATATTAATAAAATGAATATTAATTTTATTTAACTAAATTTTAATCTAATGCGAAAAAGTTTTAAATGTCAAAACATTAATAAATATTTTTACAAAATTTTTAATTAATTAATTTTCCTCGATTTCAGCCTTTACTCATTTTGGCACCAAATCCTTCAGTCGGCTCCTCCCTTGTCCATTCATTCATTTCCTTGATTTCCCCACTTCGCTATAATGGCGATCATCGGCCATATTTTACCATTCATGATTCAGATTTCAATGAAATTAGTTCCAGAAAAAATTGGTAAAAAATTACTTAAAATTTGCCATATGAAATTTAATTATTTAAAATTTATATATTAATATTAATTTATATATTGATATTAATTTATATATTGATATTAATTTATATATTAATATTAATTTATATATTGATATTAATTTATATATTGATATTAATTTATATATTGATATTAATTATTTATATTAATTTATATATAGATATTAATTTATATATTGATATTAATTTATATATTGATATTAATTTATATATTAATATTAATTTATATATTGATATTAATTTATATATTGATATTAATTTATATATTAATATTAATTTATATATTGATATTAATTTATATATTAATATTAATTTATATATTAATATTAATTTATATATTGATATTAATTTATATATTGATATTAATTTATATATTAATATTAATTTATATATTGATATTAATTTATATATTGATATTAATTTATATATTGATATTAATTTATATATTAATATTAATTTATATATTGATATTAATTTAAATATTGATATTAATTTATATATTAATATTAATTTATATATTGATATTAATTTATATATTGATATTAATTTATATATTGATATTAATTTATATATTAATATTAATTTATATATTGATATTAATTTATATATAGATATTAATTTATATATAGATATTAATTTATATATTGATATTAATTTATATATTAATATTAATTTATATATTGATATTAATTTATATATTGATATTAATTTATATATTGATATTAATTATTTATATTAATTTATATATAGATATTAATTTATATATAGATATTAATTTATATATTGATATTAATTATTTATATTAATTTATATATAGATATTAATTTATATATTTATATTAATTTATATATTGATATTAATTTATATATTGATATTAATTTATATATTGATATTAATTTATATATTAATATTAATTTATATATTGATATTAATTTATATATTGATATTAATTTATATATTGATATTAATTTATATATTGATATTAATTTATATATTGATATTAATTTATATATTGATATTAATTTATATATTGATATTAATTTATATATTGATATATTAATTTATATATTGATATTAATTTATATATTGATATTAATTTATATATTGATATAATAATAATTTTTAAAAATTATTTTAGCCTGATGAACAGTTGCATTTTGGGCGTCACAAATCCATTTTTCCTCAAGGCATTTTCGCATTGGCCACATATTCTCAAATTGAATACAATACAACCGGTGAGTGGTAAAAAATTAATTTTAAATAATTATCATTTGTTTTGATGAAAATGAAAATACTAAAATAAATAATATGCCAGAAAATAATAAAATAATTAATTTTGAATTTTCAGCAAATTCGCCGTGAACGCAGTGAATCCCGTCTTGTGCATAAATTGCGAGCACAAACTGCGACACAATTCGTTTTGGGCAATTTAAAAAGGAGTGGAACTGCATCGAAGGGATTGGACATGGAATGGGGAGAAAATGATAATAATAAAAATGGAGAGGATGAACAACATCAACAAAAAATGATCAAGTGAGATTAAATATTATTAGTCCTAATCTAAGGCTAAAATTGTTTTACGGCGAGAGATTGGCCTGGTTTTCGCCTCTCTCACCAGAAGTCTAATAAGCCCCACAATGGCCCAATAAACGTGATAGGGATAAATGGGAATTCGACTCTAAATTATTCTTTATTAATTGTGCCAGAAAAATGTGAAAAGGCTGAAAACAGTAGGAGAGAAAAAAGGTTAAAAAGGCGGACTTGGGTTGAGGCAATATTTGATTGATAGAAAGTGATGGGCGGTTAGGCAAAATGTAGGGGTACAGTAGGACAAATAGGAAAGGTTCTTACTTTTAGGAATTATTGGAATTGACAAATATAAACTATTAAAAAATTGATTATCCTTTAGGGTATTAGACCTAAATTTCGAATTAATAGATGGACTATTTAATTCAAAATTTATTCCCCATGATTTAGTGAATTCATTTGAAATTATAAGTAAATTGTGTAGTTTATTATTCAAAAATTACCTTGAAAATATATTCCAACCAAATTCAAATGATTCCATCGAAAAATTTTTTAAATATTTCCCTCTAATTTTCAGACGTCTTTCTGATCGTTCTTTGCTCGAAAAGCATTCCTCCGGTTTCCTCTGTGCCCATCGCCAATTTCTGGTCCAGGACAAAACATTGCCCCGTCAATTGCTTCGGACTCCATCCGATTCCCCCTCACAATGGTCTGCCCTGCGGTGGTATTTTGCCGAATTGACCCAAAGTTTCATGAGCCCATTGGAAAGGTGAGTATTTATTTTAATTTAATTTAAATTTTAATTCCATTTTCAGTTTCATTTCCACACTTTTACCACTGCGCCGTGAATTGAGTCCATTTCAACCGGTGCCTCAAATGCGGCCATTCTCGTTGGAACAATTCCTTCTCTCGCTACGCCATTTTGGGCATCCTGGTGTCAAAGGCGATTGGCAAGGTGTGTTTTTGAATTATTTTGAATAAAAATTATAAAAATCAATTTATTTAATTACAAAAAATACTCAAAATTACTAAATTCAGGGATTTACTGGCTTATAAATTTTTGGAAATCTCGGCTTCTAGGCAATCCAGACACTCAAGAATAGACTCATTCGATTCAGCACTGTCGATTTTATTATATGAAATTTCAATTTCAATCCGATTTAATAAGCGTATTTGAAAACTGAACCGTTGTGTAAATTTAAACCCAAACCAGTTTTTAGTTTATTAACTTTTAATCCATGACACCGATATGAAATTAAAATTTCATATACTAAATCGACCATGCAGAGTCGAATTAGCATACTTGAAATTTACTAAACCATAATCTAGTATATTCCGGAATTTAACAATAGACAATTTTTGGTGCAATATTTTTAGTAAATTAATTCAATTTTTGCAATTTAGGTCTATATCGCCAATTCGTCACACGTTCCCCAAATTTCATTGGATGGCTTCGACAACGCCAAAAAGATATTGAACGGCAACTTCGATTGGAGCACATGGATTTAATCGCAAATTTCAATTTTACTTCGACAATTTTGATGGAACGAAATCAAGTCAGTTAATATTAATTAATTTTTTTAAAAATATTTTTTCCTTCATTACTCAGATTGAAATTGTTGATTTGGTCATGAAATTGACAAATCGTTTGGAAGAATTGAATAAACGGCTAAAAAATAATCAACCACAAATAATGGGGGAAAACATTCAATTGGATGGGAATAGTTCGCCGATTAAGGTCGGAAAATATTATATTAATTTTTTATAATTTTTATTTCAGAAAAATTTCCTATTAAATCAACGTTTAAAACTTCAGCATCGATTTAATCAAATTTTGGACTCGGTGGATGATGAATTAAAAATGGTTTTACTCTCAAATCCCACATTTCGGAGGGCTGCTGAGGAAGCAGAACAAAAATAATAAAATAGGAAAAAATACAAACATTTTACCTGCTGCTGCGCCCTTTTGATTTTTAATGTAATATAGTCATTTGCATTTTTTAATTTGTAAATAACTAGCTTTAATAATGTAATATTCAAACTCATCAGCAAATTTAAAAATAGCTCAAATTTTCTCTATACAATTTTTTCTCTTTCATTTAAATCTCATTTATTCAAATTTTGTTTGGAAACCGGTTCAATTCCTTCTCGCACATATATTTTATACATATTGAATTTTTATACAATTTGTATTATATTTTATTTTTATGTATATAATATCATTAATATTTAAATTACCTATAAACTATAAATCATTGTATTTAAATTTATCTATAATTTTTTTCATAAAATTGAGTATTTGATGATTTTTTGCTATCAAATTATCATATTATCATCCTTTAACATTTTCATAAATTAATCAAATTAAAACGAAAATATATCTATAATTTCATAATTCAATCCGTACCGATTTTACGGATCCGGTGGACAAAAATTCGCTGGACCGGATTTTTTGACTGGTAAAATCCCAGGCCAGATCGGACCGAATAATTCCGTATAAAAAATCTGGTCCAGAAATAATCTGTACAAATCAAAAAATGTAAGGGCCTGGAATCCGTGTGCCGGTCTCTAGGCTGAATCTGTGAATTAATTATTCCAAAAAATTGCATCGATTATTATTGGGGCATTCGGTTCGTAATCCGTACCATAATTTGGATGTATTGATTAATCATGGCTATAGGTCCCATTTTTCTTATTATTGCCTGATTATTTTAGTGGCGACCATCCTACCCGAATCATCCATTCTATTAAATCCAATTCCCTCTAAAAATGGGCCGAAATATGAACCAGAAATATGCGCAAGGCACTCCTCTCACCTCACCTCTCTCCATTTAACCTTTACTTATTTTGCGCATTTGAATGAAACCGATTGATATTTCCTCCTACAGTTTATCCAACTATATTATCTTTATTTATAATACGCTCAAAAACACCCCAAGTTTATTTAATTTTGCATAATTTAATAATTATTTTAATATTATTATTCCAAAAATGCGAATATCCATTATTCTTCAATTGAATTTGGCCATCATTATTTTTTATTTTTAATATTTCCATCCGTCACAAATTCAATGAATATTATGCCCGAATTTCGTTAGTTTTGAATGATTAAAAATTATTAAATTTAAATAATTGGAATTGCCGAAACAGTCAAAAAAATTCGATGTCTTTACTAATCAATAAGGCCCGAATTTATATGAAAACAAAACAAAACAATGTTTGGGAAAACAAAAACACAACAATGTTTGGGAAACAAAAACAAAACAATGTTTGGGAAAACAAAAACACAACAATGTTTGGGAAACAAAAACAAAACAATGTTTGGGAAAACAAAAACATAACAATGTTTGGGAAAACAAAAACATAACAATGTTTGGGAAAACAAAAACACAACAATGTTTGGGAAACAAAAACAAAACAATGTTTGGGAAAACAAAAACATAACAATGTTTGGGAAAACAAAAACATAACAATGTTTGGGAAAACAAAAACCAAATAATGTTTGGGAAAACAAAAACATAACAATGTTTGGGAAAACAAAAACATAACAATGTTTGGGAAAACAAAAACAAAACTATGTTTGGGAAAACAAAACAAAACATGTTTGGGAAAACAAAAACAAAACAATGTTTGGGAAAACAAAACAAAACATGTTTGGGAAAACAAAAACAAAACAATGTTTGGGAAAACAAAAACACAACAATGTTTGGGAAAACAAAAACAAAACAATGTTTGGGAAAACAAAAACACAACAATGTTTGGGAAACAAAAACAAAACAATGTTTGGGAAAACAAAAACAAAACAATGTTTGGGAAAACAAAAACAAAACAATGTTTGGGAAAACAAAAACACAACAATGTTTGGGAAACAAAAACAAAACAATGTTTGGGAAAACAAAAACAAAACAATGTTTGGGAAACAAAAACAAAACAATGTTTGGGAAAACAAAAACAAAACTATGTTTGGGAAAACAAAACAAAACATGTTTGGGAAAACAAAAACAAAACAATGTTTGGGAAAACAAAAACAAAACAATGTTTGGGAAACAAAAACAAAACAATGTTTGGGAAACAAAAACAAAACAATGTTTGGGAAAACAAAAACAAAACTATGTTTGGGAAAACAAAACAAAACAATGTTTGGGAAACAAAAACAAAACAATGTTTGGGAAAACAAAAACAAAACAATGTTTGGGAAACAAAAACAAAACAATGTTTGGGAAACAAAAACAAAACAATGTTTGGGAAAACAAAAACAAAACAATGTTTGGGAAACAAAAACAAAACAATGTTTGGGAAAACAAAAACAAAACAATGTTTGGGAAACAAAAACAAAACAATGTTTGGGAAAACAAAAACAAAACTATGTTTGGGAAAACAAAACAAAACATGTTTGGGAAACAAAAACAAAACAATGTTTGGGAAAACAAAAACAAAACAATGTTTGGGAAAACAAAAACAAAACAATGTTTGGGAAACAAAAACAAAACAATGTTTGGGAAACAAAAACAAAACAATGTTTGGGAAAACAAAAACAAAACAATGTTTGGGAAACAAAAACAAAACAATGTTTGGGAAAACAAAAACAAAACAATGTTTGGGAAACAAAAACAAAACAATGTTTGGGAAAACAAAAACAAAACAATGTTTGGGAAAACAAAAACAAAACAATGTTTGGGAAACAAAAACAAAACAATGTTTGGGAAAACAAAAACAAAACAATGTTTGGGAAACAAAAACAAAACAATGTTTGGGAAAACAAAAACAAAACTATGTTTGGGAAAACAAAACAAAACTTGTTTGGGAAACAAAAACAAAACAATGTTTGGGAAACAAAAACAAAACAATGTTTGGGAAAACAAAAACAAAACAATGTTTGGGAAACAAAAACAAAACAATGTTTGGGAAACAAAAACAAAACAATGTTTGGGAAAACAAAAACAAAACAATGTTTGGGAAACAAAAACAAAACAATGTTTGGGAAAACAAAAACAAAACAATGTTTGGGAAACAAAAACAAAACAATGTTTGGGAAAACAAAAACAAAACTATGTTTGGGAAAACAAAACAAAACATGTTTGGGAAACAAAAACAAAACAATGTTTGGGAAAACAAAAACACAACAATGTTTGGGAAACAAAAACAAAACAATGTTTGGGAAAACAAAAACAAAACTATGTTTGGGAAAACAAAACAAAACATGTTTGGGAAAACAAAAACAAAACAATGTTTGGGAAAACAAAAACACAACAATGTTTGGGAAAACAAAAACAAAACAATGTTTGGGAAAACAAAAACACAACAATGTTTGGGAAACAAAAACAAAACAATGTTTGGGAAAACAAAAACAAAACAATGTTTGGGAAAACAAAAACAAAACAATGTTTGGGAAAACAAAAACACAACAATGTTTGGGAAACAAAAACAAAACAATGTTTGGGAAAACAAAAACAAAACAATGTTTGGGAAAACAAAAACAAAACAATGTTTGGGAAAACAAAAACACAACAATGTTTGGGAAACAAAAACAAAACAATGTTTGGGAAAACAAAAACAAAACTATGTTTGGGAAAACAAAAACAAAACAATGTTTGGGAAACAAAAACAAAACAATGTTTGGGAAAACAAAAACAAAACAATGTTTGGGAAACAAAAACAAAACAATGTTTGGGAAAACAAAAACAAAACAATGTTTGGGAAACAAAAACAAAACAATGTTTGGGAAAACAAAAACAAAACTATGTTTGGGAAAACAAAACAAAACATGTTTGGGAAACAAAAACAAAACAATGTTTGGGAAACAAAAACAAAACAATGTTTGGGAAAACAAAAACAAAACAATGTTTGGGAAACAAAAACAAAACAATGTTTGGGAAACAAAAACAAAACAATGTTTGGGAAAACAAAAACAAAACAATGTTTGGGAAACAAAAACAAAACAATGTTTGGGAAAACAAAAACAAAACAATGTTTGGGAAACAAAAACAAAACAATGTTTGGGAAAACAAAAACAAAACTATGTTTGGGAAAACAAAACAAAACATGTTTGGGAAACAAAAACAAAACAATGTTTGGGAAAACAAAAACACAACAATGTTTGGGAAACAAAAACAAAACAATGTTTGGGAAAACAAAAACAAAACTATGTTTGGGAAAACAAAACAAAACATGTTTGGGAAAACAAAAACAAAACAATGTTTGGGAAAACAAAAACACAACAATGTTTGGGAAAACAAAAACAAAACAATGTTTGGGAAAACAAAAACACAACAATGTTTGGGAAACAAAAACAAAACAATGTTTGGGAAAACAAAAACAAAACAATGTTTGGGAAAACAAAAACAAAACAATGTTTGGGAAAACAAAAACACAACAATGTTTGGGAAACAAAAACAAAACAATGTTTGGGAAAACAAAAACAAAACAATGTTTGGGAAAACAAAAACAAAACAATGTTTGGGAAACAAAAACAAAACAATGTTTGGGAAAACAAAAACACAACAATGTTTGGGAAACAAAAACAAAACAATGTTTGGGAAAACAAAAACAAAACAATGTTTGGGAAAACAAAAACAAAACAATGTTTGGGAAACAAAAACAAAACAATGTTTGGGAAACAAAAACAAAACAATGTTTGGGAAAACAAAAACAAAACAATGTTTGGGAAACAAAAACAAAACAATGTTTGGGAAAACAAAAACAAAACAATGTTTGGGAAAACAAAAACAAAACAATGTTTGGGAAACAAAAACAAAACAATGTTTGGGAAAACAAAAACAAAACAATGTTTGGGAAACAAAAACAAAACAATGTTTGGGAAAACAAAAACAAAACTATGTTTGGGAAAACAAAACAAAACATGTTTGGGAAACAAAAACAAAACAATGTTTGGGAAACAAAAACAAAACAATGTTTGGGAAAACAAAAACAAAACAATGTTTGGGAAACAAAAACAAAACAATGTTTGGGAAACAAAAACAAAACAATGTTTGGGAAAACAAAAACAAAACAATGTTTGGGAAACAAAAACAAAACAATGTTTGGGAAAACAAAAACAAAACAATGTTTGGGAAACAAAAACAAAACAATGTTTGGGAAAACAAAAACAAAACTATGTTTGGGAAAACAAAACAAAACATGTTTGGGAAACAAAAACAAAACAATGTTTGGGAAAACAAAAACACAACAATGTTTGGGAAACAAAAACAAAACAATGTTTGGGAAAACAAAAACAAAACTATGTTTGGGAAAACAAAACAAAACATGTTTGGGAAAACAAAAACAAAACAATGTTTGGGAAAACAAAAACAAAACTATGTTTGGGAAAACAAAACAAAACATGTTTGGGAAACAAAAACAAAACAATGTTTGGGAAAACAAAAACAAAACAATGTTTGGGAAAACAAAAACAAAACAATGTTTGGGAAACAAAAACAAAACAATGTTTGGGAAACAAAAACAAAACAATGTTTGGGAAAACAAAAACAAAACAATGTTTGGGAAACAAAAACAAAACAATGTTTGGGAAAACAAAAACAAAACAATGTTTGGGAAAACAAAAACATAACAATGTTTGGGAAAACAAAAACAAAACTATGTTTGGGAAAACAAAACAAAACATGTTTGGGAAACAAAAACAAAACAATGTTTGGGAAAACAAAACAAAACATGTTTGGGAAACAAAAACAAAACAATGTTTGGGAAAACAAAAACAAAACAATGTTTGGGAAAACAAAAACAAAACAATGTTTGGGAAACAAAAACAAAACAATGTTTGGGAAACAAAAACAAAACAATGTTTGGGAAAACAAAAACAAAACAATGTTTGGGAAAACAAAAACATAACAATGTTTGGGAAAACAAAAACAAAACTATGTTTGGGAAAACAAAACAAAACATGTTTGGGAAAACAAAAACAAAACAATGTTTGGGAAAACAAAAACAAAACAATGTTTGGGAAACAAAAACAAAACAATGTTTGGGAAAACAAAAACAAAACAATGTTTGGGAAACAAAAACAAAACAATGTTTGGGAAAACAAAAACAAAACTATGTTTGGGAAAACAAAACAAAACATGTTTGGGAAACAAAAACAAAACAATGTTTGGGAAAACAAAAACAAAACAATGTTTGGGAAAACAAAAACAAAACAATGTTTGGGAAACAAAAACAAAACAATGTTTGGGAAACAAAAACAAAACAATGTTTGGGAAAACAAAAACAAAACAATGTTTGGGAAACAAAAACAAAACAATGTTTGGGAAAACAAAAACAAAACAATGTTTGGGAAACAAAAACAAAACAATGTTTGGGAAAACAAAAACAAAACAATGTTTGGGAAAACAAAACAAAACATGTTTGGGAAACAAAAACAAAACAATGTTTGGGAAACAAAAACAAAACAATGTTTGGGAAAACAAAAACAAAACAATGTTTGGGAAACAAAAACAAAACAATGTTTGGGAAACAAAAACAAAACAATGTTTGGGAAAACAAAAACAAAACAATGTTTGGGAAACAAAAACAAAACAATGTTTGGGAAAACAAAAACAAAACAATGTTTGGGAAAACAAAAACAAAACAATGTTTGGGAAACAAAAACAAAACAATGTTTGGGAAAACAAAAACAAAACAATGTTTGGGAAACAAAAACAAAACAATGTTTGGGAAAACAAAAACAAAACTATGTTTGGGAAAACAAAACAAAACATGTTTGGGAAACAAAAACAAAACAATGTTTGGGAAACAAAAACAAAACAATGTTTGGGAAAACAAAAACAAAACAATGTTTGGGAAACAAAAACAAAACAATGTTTGGGAAACAAAAACAAAACAATGTTTGGGAAAACAAAAACAAAACAATGTTTGGGAAACAAAAACAAAACAATGTTTGGGAAAACAAAAACAAAACAATGTTTGGGAAACAAAAACAAAACAATGTTTGGGAAAACAAAAACAAAACTATGTTTGGGAAAACAAAACAAAACATGTTTGGGAAACAAAAACAAAACAATGTTTGGGAAAACAAAAACACAACAATGTTTGGGAAACAAAAACAAAACAATGTTTGGGAAAACAAAAACAAAACTATGTTTGGGAAAACAAAACAAAACATGTTTGGGAAAACAAAAACAAAACAATGTTTGGGAAAACAAAAACACAACAATGTTTGGGAAAACAAAAACAAAACAATGTTTGGGAAAACAAAAACACAACAATGTTTGGGAAACAAAAACAAAACAATGTTTGGGAAAACAAAAACAAAACAATGTTTGGGAAAACAAAAACAAAACAATGTTTGGGAAAACAAAAACACAACAATGTTTGGGAAACAAAAACAAAACAATGTTTGGGAAAACAAAAACAAAACAATGTTTGGGAAAACAAAAACAAAACAATGTTTGGGAAAACAAAAACACAACAATGTTTGGGAAACAAAAACAAAACAATGTTTGGGAAAACAAAAACAAAACTATGTTTGGGAAAACAAAAACAAAACAATGTTTGGGAAACAAAAACAAAACAATGTTTGGGAAAACAAAAACAAAACAATGTTTGGGAAACAAAAACAAAACAATGTTTGGGAAAACAAAAACAAAACAATGTTTGGGAAACAAAAACAAAACAATGTTTGGGAAAACAAAAACAAAACTATGTTTGGGAAAACAAAACAAAACATGTTTGGGAAACAAAAACAAAACAATGTTTGGGAAACAAAAACAAAACAATGTTTGGGAAAACAAAAACAAAACAATGTTTGGGAAACAAAAACAAAACAATGTTTGGGAAACAAAAACAAAACAATGTTTGGGAAAACAAAAACAAAACAATGTTTGGGAAACAAAAACAAAACAATGTTTGGGAAACAAAAACAAAACAATGTTTGGGAAAACAAAAACAAAACAATGTTTGGGAAACAAAAACAAAACAATGTTTGGGAAAACAAAAACAAAACTATGTTTGGGAAAACAAAACAAAACATGTTTGGGAAACAAAAACAAAACAATGTTTGGGAAAACAAAAACACAACAATGTTTGGGAAACAAAAACAAAACAATGTTTGGGAAAACAAAAACAAAACTATGTTTGGGAAAACAAAACAAAACATGTTTGGGAAAACAAAAACAAAACAATGTTTGGGAAAACAAAAACACAACAATGTTTGGGAAAACAAAAACAAAACAATGTTTGGGAAAACAAAAACACAACAATGTTTGGGAAAACAAAAACAAAACAATGTTTGGGAAAACAAAAACACAACAATGTTTGGGAAACAAAAACAAAACAATGTTTGGGAAAACAAAAACAAAACAATGTTTGGGAAAACAAAAACAAAACAATGTTTGGGAAAACAAAAACACAACAATGTTTGGGAAAACAAAAACAAAACAATGTTTGGGAAAACAAAAACAAAACAATGTTTGGGAAACAAAAACAAAACAATGTTTGGGAAAACAAAAACACAACAATGTTTGGGAAACAAAAACAAAACAATGTTTGGGAAAACAAAAACAAAACAATGTTTGGGAAAACAAAAACAAAACAATGTTTGGGAAACAAAAACAAAACAATGTTTGGGAAACAAAAACAAAACAATGTTTGGGAAAACAAAAACAAAACAATGTTTGGGAAACAAAAACAAAACAATGTTTGGGAAAACAAAAACAAAACAATGTTTGTGAAAACAAAAACAAAACAATGTTTGGGAAACAAAAACAAAACAATGTTTGGGAAAACAAAAACAAAACAATGTTTGGGAAACAAAAACAAAACAATGTTTGGGAAAACAAAAACAAAACTATGTTTGGGAAAACAAAACAAAACATGTTTGGGAAACAAAAACAAAACAATGTTTGGGAAACAAAAACAAAACAATGTTTGGGAAAACAAAAACAAAACAATGTTTGGGAAACAAAAACAAAACAATGTTTGGGAAACAAAAACAAAACAATGTTTGGGAAAACAAAAACAAAACAATGTTTGGGAAACAAAAACAAAACAATGTTTGGGAAAACAAAAACAAAACAATGTTTGGGAAACAAAAACAAAACAATGTTTGGGAAAACAAAAACAAAACTATGTTTGGGAAAACAAAACAAAACATGTTTGGGAAACAAAAACAAAACAATGTTTGGGAAAACAAAAACACAACAATGTTTGGGAAACAAAAACAAAACAATGTTTGGGAAAACAAAAACAAAACTATGTTTGGGAAAACAAAACAAAACATGTTTGGGAAAACAAAAACAAAACAATGTTTGGGAAAACAAAAACACAACAATGTTTGGGAAAACAAAAACAAAACAATGTTTGGGAAAACAAAAACACAACAATGTTTGGGAAACAAAAACAAAACAATGTTTGGGAAAACAAAAACAAAACAATGTTTGGGAAAACAAAAACAAAACAATGTTTGGGAAAACAAAAACACAACAATGTTTGGGAAACAAAAACAAAACAATGTTTGGGAAAACAAAAACAAAACAATGTTTGGGAAAACAAAAACAAAACAATGTTTGGGAAAACAAAAACACAACAATGTTTGGGAAACAAAAACAAAACAATGTTTGGGAAAACAAAAACAAAACAATGTTTGGAAAACAAAAACAAAACAATGTTTGGGAAACAAAAACAAAACAATGTTTGGGAAAACAAAAACAAAACAATGTTTGGGAAACAAAAACAAAACAATGTTTGGGAAAACAAAAACAAAACAATGTTTGGGAAACAAAAACAAAACAATGTTTGGGAAAACAAAAACAAAACTATGTTTGGGAAAACAAAACAAAACATGTTTGGGAAACAAAAACAAAACAATGTTTGGGAAACAAAAACAAAACAATGTTTGGGAAAACAAAAACAAAACAATGTTTGGGAAACAAAAACAAAACAATGTTTGGGAAACAAAAACAAAACAATGTTTGGGAAAACAAAAACAAAACAATGTTTGGGAAACAAAAACAAAACAATGTTTGGGAAAACAAAAACAAAACAATGTTTGGGAAACAAAAACAAAACAATGTTTGGGAAAACAAAAACAAAACTATGTTTGGGAAAACAAAACAAAACATGTTTGGGAAACAAAAACAAAACAATGTTTGGGAAAACAAAAACACAACAATGTTTGGGAAACAAAAACAAAACAATGTTTGGGAAAACAAAAACAAAACTATGTTTGGGAAAACAAAACAAAACATGTTTGGGAAAACAAAAACAAAACAATGTTTGGGAAAACAAAAACACAACAATGTTTGGGAAAACAAAAACAAAACAATGTTTGGGAAAACAAAAACACAACAATGTTTGGGAAACAAAAACAAAACAATGTTTGGGAAAACAAAAACAAAACAATGTTTGGGAAAACAAAAACAAAACAATGTTTGGGAAAACAAAAACACAACAATGTTTGGGAAACAAAAACAAAACAATGTTTGGGAAAACAAAAACAAAACAATGTTTGGGAAAACAAAAACAAAACAATGTTTGGGAAAACAAAAACACAACAATGTTTGGGAAACAAAAACAAAACAATGTTTGGGAAAACAAAAACAAAACAATGTTTGGGAAACAAAAACAAAACAATGTTTGGGAAAACAAAAACAAAACAATGTTTGGGAAACAAAAACAAAACAATGTTTGGGAAAACAAAAACAAAACTATGTTTGGGAAAACAAAACAAAACATGTTTGGGAAACAAAAACAAAACAATGTTTGGGAAACAAAAACAAAACAATGTTTGGGAAAACAAAAACAAAACAATGTTTGGGAAACAAAAACAAAACAATGTTTGGGAAACAAAAACAAAACAATGTTTGGGAAAACAAAAACAAAACAATGTTTGGGAAACAAAAACAAAACAATGTTTGGGAAAACAAAAACAAAACAATGTTTGGGAAACAAAAACAAAACAATGTTTGGGAAAACAAAAACAAAACTATGTTTGGGAAAACAAAACAAAACATGTTTGGGAAACAAAAACAAAACAATGTTTGGGAAAACAAAAACACAACAATGTTTGGGAAACAAAAACAAAACAATGTTTGGGAAAACAAAAACAAAACTATGTTTGGGAAAACAAAACAAAACATGTTTGGGAAAACAAAAACAAAACAATGTTTGGGAAAACAAAAACACAACAATGTTTGGGAAAACAAAAACAAAACAATGTTTGGGAAAACAAAAACACAACAATGTTTGGGAAACAAAAACAAAACAATGTTTGGGAAAACAAAAACAAAACAATGTTTGGGAAAACAAAAACAAAACAATGTTTGGGAAAACAAAAACACAACAATGTTTGGGAAACAAAAACAAAACAATGTTTGGGAAAACAAAAACAAAACAATGTTTGGGAAAACAAAAACAAAACAATGTTTGGGAAAACAAAAACACAACAATGTTTGGGAAACAAAAACAAAACAATGTTTGGGAAAACAAAAACAAAACTATGTTTGGGAAAACAAAAACAAAACAATGTTTGGGAAACAAAAACAAAACAATGTTTGGGAAAACAAAAACAAAACAATGTTTGGGAAACAAAAACAAAACAATGTTTGGGAAAACAAAAACAAAACAATGTTTGGGAAACAAAAACAAAACAATGTTTGGGAAAACAAAAACAAAACTATGTTTGGGAAAACAAAACAAAACATGTTTGGGAAACAAAAACAAAACAATGTTTGGGAAACAAAAACAAAACAATGTTTGGGAAAACAAAAACAAAACAATGTTTGGGAAACAAAAACAAAACAATGTTTGGGAAACAAAAACAAAACAATGTTTGGGAAAACAAAAACAAAACAATGTTTGGGAAACAAAAACAAAACAATGTTTGGGAAAACAAAAACAAAACAATGTTTGGGAAACAAAAACAAAACAATGTTTGGGAAAACAAAAACAAAACTATGTTTGGGAAAACAAAACAAAACATGTTTGGGAAACAAAAACAAAACAATGTTTGGGAAAACAAAAACACAACAATGTTTGGGAAACAAAAACAAAACAATGTTTGGGAAAACAAAAACAAAACTATGTTTGGGAAAACAAAACAAAACATGTTTGGGAAAACAAAAACAAAACAATGTTTGGGAAAACAAAAACACAACAATGTTTGGGAAAACAAAAACAAAACAATGTTTGGGAAAACAAAAACACAACAATGTTTGGGAAACAAAAACAAAACAATGTTTGGGAAAACAAAAACAAAACAATGTTTGGGAAAACAAAAACAAAACAATGTTTGGGAAAACAAAAACACAACAATGTTTGGGAAACAAAAACAAAACAATGTTTGGGAAAACAAAAACAAAACAATGTTTGGGAAAACAAAAACAAAACAATGTTTGGGAAACAAAAACAAAACAATGTTTGGGAAAACAAAAACACAACAATGTTTGGGAAACAAAAACAAAACAATGTTTGGGAAAACAAAAACAAAACAATGTTTGGGAAAACAAAAACAAAACAATGTTTGGGAAACAAAAACAAAACAATGTTTGGGAAACAAAAACAAAACAATGTTTGGGAAAACAAAAACAAAACAATGTTTGGGAAACAAAAACAAAACAATGTTTGGGAAAACAAAAACAAAACAATGTTTGGGAAAACAAAAACAAAACAATGTTTGGGAAACAAAAACAAAACAATGTTTGGGAAAACAAAAACAAAACAATGTTTGGGAAACAAAAACAAAACAATGTTTGGGAAAACAAAAACAAAACTATGTTTGGGAAAACAAAACAAAACATGTTTGGGAAACAAAAACAAAACAATGTTTGGGAAACAAAAACAAAACAATGTTTGGGAAAACAAAAACAAAACAATGTTTGGGAAACAAAAACAAAACAATGTTTGGGAAACAAAAACAAAACAATGTTTGGGAAAACAAAAACAAAACAATGTTTGGGAAACAAAAACAAAACAATGTTTGGGAAAACAAAAACAAAACAATGTTTGGGAAACAAAAACAAAACAATGTTTGGGAAAACAAAAACAAAACTATGTTTGGGAAAACAAAACAAAACATGTTTGGGAAACAAAAACAAAACAATGTTTGGGAAAACAAAAACACAACAATGTTTGGGAAACAAAAACAAAACAATGTTTGGGAAAACAAAAACAAAACTATGTTTGGGAAAACAAAACAAAACATGTTTGGGAAAACAAAAACAAAACAATGTTTGGGAAAACAAAAACACAACAATGTTTGGGAAAACAAAAACAAAACAATGTTTGGGAAAACAAAAACACAACAATGTTTGGGAAACAAAAACAAAACAATGTTTGGGAAAACAAAAACAAAACAATGTTTGGGAAAACAAAAACAAAACAATGTTTGGGAAAACAAAAACACAACAATGTTTGGGAAACAAAAACAAAACAATGTTTGGGAAAACAAAAACAAAACAATGTTTGGGAAAACAAAAACAAAACAATGTTTGGGAAAACAAAAACACAACAATGTTTGGGAAACAAAAACAAAACAATGTTTGGGAAAACAAAAACAAAACAATGTTTGGAAAACAAAAACAAAACAATGTTTGGGAAACAAAAACAAAACAATGTTTGGGAAAACAAAAACAAAACAATGTTTGGGAAACAAAAACAAAACAATGTTTGGGAAAACAAAAACAAAACAATGTTTGGGAAACAAAAACAAAACAATGTTTGGGAAAACAAAAACAAAACTATGTTTGGGAAAACAAAACAAAACATGTTTGGGAAACAAAAACAAAACAATGTTTGGGAAACAAAAACAAAACAATGTTTGGGAAAACAAAAACAAAACAATGTTTGGGAAACAAAAACAAAACAATGTTTGGGAAACAAAAACAAAACAATGTTTGGGAAAACAAAAACAAAACAATGTTTGGGAAACAAAAACAAAACAATGTTTGGGAAAACAAAAACAAAACAATGTTTGGGAAACAAAAACAAAACAATGTTTGGGAAAACAAAAACAAAACTATGTTTGGGAAAACAAAACAAAACATGTTTGGGAAACAAAAACAAAACAATGTTTGGGAAAACAAAAACACAACAATGTTTGGGAAACAAAAACAAAACAATGTTTGGGAAAACAAAAACAAAACTATGTTTGGGAAAACAAAACAAAACATGTTTGGGAAAACAAAAACAAAACAATGTTTGGGAAAACAAAAACACAACAATGTTTGGGAAAACAAAAACAAAACAATGTTTGGGAAAACAAAAACACAACAATGTTTGGGAAACAAAAACAAAACAATGTTTGGGAAAACAAAAACAAAACAATGTTTGGGAAAACAAAAACAAAACAATGTTTGGGAAAACAAAAACACAACAATGTTTGGGAAACAAAAACAAAACAATGTTTGGGAAAACAAAAACAAAACAATGTTTGGGAAAACAAAAACAAAACAATGTTTGGGAAAACAAAAACACAACAATGTTTGGGAAACAAAAACAAAACAATGTTTGGGAAAACAAAAACACAACAATGTTTGGGAAACAAAAACAAAACAATGTTTGGGAAAACAAAAACAAAACAATGTTTGGGAAAACAAAAACAAAACAATGTTTGGGAAAACAAAAACACAACAATGTTTGGGAAACAAAAACAAAACAATGTTTGGGAAAACAAAAACAAAACAATGTTTGGGAAACAAAAACAAAACAATGTTTGGGAAAACAAAAACACAACAATGTTTGGGAAACAAAAACAAAACAATGTTTGGGAAAACAAAAACAAAACAATGTTTGGGAAACAAAAACAAAACAATGTTTGGGAAAACAAAAACACAACAATGTTTGGGAAAACAAAAACACAACAATGTTTGGGAAAACAAAAACATAACAATGTTTGGGAAAATAAAAACATAACAATGTTTGGGAAAACAAAAACCAAATAATGTTTGGGAAAACAAAAACATAACAATGTTTGAGAAAACAAAAACATAACAATGTTTGGGAAAACAAAAACATAACAATGTTTGGGAAAACAAAAACAAAACTATGTTTGGGAAAACAAAACAAAACATGTTTGGGAAAACAAAAACAAAACAATGTTTGGGAAAACAAAAACATAACAATGTTTGGGAAAACAAAAACAAAACAATGTTTGGGAAAACAAAAACAAAACAATGTTTGGGAAACAAAAACAAAACAATGTTTGGGAAAACAAAAACATAACAATGTTTGGGAAAACAAAAACAAAACAATGTTTGGGAAAACAAAAACAAAACAATGTTTGGGAAAACAAAAACATAAAATGTTTGGGTGAAATAAAAATACATTTGTTTGGATGACCTGACGAAGGTTTTTTCCAATTTTTAATCCAAATTTAATTCGAATTGGCATGCATTTGAACCATTTTGTCCACAATTGCCCCGTATTAGGAATCACTCAGATTTACACCGCACTTTATTTAGAAATTTTCTTCACACGAGGAATATTTAATTTGTTATTAATTCCATACCATATAGGGCAGCACATTTATTCGAATCAATCTGGCTATTTGAGTGGAACATCGTTGACATTAATGGCCACAAAAATTTGCATTTTATATCAAACTGGGGATTTATTACGCAACATGGTAAAAAATGTAAATTTGGAAAATATTTAATGAATTTAGGCCATGGCCAAAACCATTGCTTTTGGAGGAATTAATGCCGAAAGAGATAGTGGAAAAGTATAAAATTAAACTGGAATATTGGGAGCCGACACGGATTGAAAAGGATGGGGAAATGATGCCAATAATAACGGCAATGTTCCCAGAGGGAAATTCGGCATTCAATGTGAATGAAATGAGCCGAAAAGTGATTAAATCAAAAATGGAAAAAGGTAAGATGAAGCCTGGGATTCATCCGATTTTAATAATTTAAGCCTATCAAATGATTGTTGAAAATGAGGAGAATGGCAGGAGCAACAATTTTTGGAAGGAACAATTTTTTGGAGAATTTGATTATGAAAACTATTTTGAGAATTTCTTATTGATTATTTGTTCAGCTGAAAATTTAAAGAATTCAACGTGCGGATGGATTAAAACCAAAATTCGTCATATTTTGTCAGATTGGGTGGATAAAAGTAAATTTGAGGGAATTGGTGAGGTGGAATTGAAAAATGTGTTGGAAGAATATCAAATTATGACAAATTTTGAGCGGAAAGGAGAATGCGTCAAAATAGAAAGGTGGGTCGATGCATTGGATGTATTAATGGAAAAATATTAATTTACAAAAAAAAATGACTGAATTTACAAAAATTCTTTCGGGTCGATTGGCAATAACAAAGTATTAGGGCTCATCAGGGTTAGATTCTCAGGGCAGGATGGGATTAGGGGCTAGAGACCAAGGTTTAGGGAATCTTAAAGAAATTTGATTTGGCCAAGTTATATGGCCTCAATAATATAATAATTTTCGACACGAAAGAATTTATGTAAATTTAGTCATTTTTTGTAAATTAATATAGATCCATTAAATAATTTATTATTCCATAATTTAGGCATGAATGTGTTGGCTGGCTTGTTGGATTAAATTTTAAATCAAATTTAAAGAAAAATCATAAACTGAAATTTTTGGAAGATTTGAATGAAATATTCATTAATCCAATATATAATTATTCCAGAAAAACACACAAAATGGAAATATTCCATTCAACGAGTGGGTAATTGAAGGAAAAGTAAGTAAAATATTTTTAAAAATTTTTAAAAAAATATTATTTTAGTATTTCTTCATTCATTTTGGAGAAAAAATTGCGGAATTAAAATTGAAAGGAAAACAAAAAATGGAACAACCAAAAAATCGACCTTTAAATCCAAATGCCGAACCATATTTTCCGCAATATATAGTTCAACAATGGATGTCCGAATTTTATTCCACATATTCTTATTATTATCCACAACAATTCTATTATCATTTATTCTGATAAAATGATATTGATTTGATTATCTTGTCGTGTTTACTTAGTCTTTAGTTAGTGTAAATGCCAATTTATAGTTCCGCTAATCGGTACTAAAATTAAGTTTAGTTCGGGGCTATATTGGGCCTAAGCTCTCGCCCCGGGCAGCCCCCAATAGCCCAAGAATGGGGATGGTTTAGTTTAATTTGACTTAGTAAATATATTTATTTATTGTGCGGAAAAATGTGATAACAGAACGTCGTAAAATATGTTGGGGAAGTGGGCGAAAAAGTCAACCTTTAATGGGGAATTGGGTTGTTAAAAAGGCAGATTGGGGCAATGTTTGATTGATAGGGTGATGGGGAGAGTAGGCAAAAAGTGGGGGTACAGTAGGATGAATAGTAATAGCCCTTATGCATGACAACAACTGTAATTATTTTTCATTTCTGTCAGATTGCCCCTTCAGCTGTCCGAAAATGCGGCATAAGGAAGACAACCAAACGGCAAAATAATCAACAAATCTTACCAACTTTAAATTAGAAAAAGCCTTTATTAAGGTGAAATATCCGATTAATAATTAGGTCAATGAGTTTTCCATCCTTGTGAATGAATAGAAATGAATGTATAAAAATTGATGGCAAAAATGGCATATTTTCTTGAAATTCTCATGAATTCCTCATTCTTGATCGAATTTCTGACTCATAAGTCATAATAATATGGATGAGAACAGTGAATCCAAAGGGAATTAATGTAACAAATTTCTTCCAAATTTTTCTTTACCGCAAGCTGGAACCTAAAAGCGAGAGTGTACGACCGCTTTATCCAAAAAATATAGCTACTTGCTAATGATAGCACAAACACGAGTCTAGCAGCAGGATGCCATCATGACCACTCTATTTTGGGCATTGGCCAACCAACCTATTACCACCACGCACCACCCATCACATCACTTGGGTTTGGAATCAAAGTGCGGTTAGAAGTTAGAACTTAAATCAGTAGATAAATAATGAACCAATCATCAATCCTTCTGAATTTGCCTTGGGCATATTCATCCACCAATTGATTCCATAGAGGCTTCAATGTTTTTGTAAAAGAAATAAATGCATTGAGTTGGGATTTAATTTTCAAAGTCAAACATTATATTTGCGATTTATTTAGGATATTTAAATAAACATGATTTTTAAGCATTATTTTGTCAACAAATTCTCTGCCATTGCCACACATTTTATGGTTTATTTGTCAATATGAATACCGGAAAAGGGTGCGGATGCGGAGGGTAATTGGCGCCACTTCACAGGTCCATTGAGCGAGTCGACTTGTTTTTGTGGCACTCAAATCCAGAGCTCTGCTTGGCCCTCTCCCAATTTAGCCACCATCGTTCACCAGCAGCGCACCTAATCTATTATGAGGGAAGGAAATGGACGAATGAAAAGTGAAAGAAATGGACTCTGATTTTATCTTTCGAGGCTTGTTTGGCCAATAAAAAAATGAAAGGGAAATGGATTTGAGAAGAAGGGGGATATCATATGCATTTCATTTCTAGTTGATGAGGATGAGAAGGGAGAAATTGCCTCCGGATTCCGGATCCACAATATTCTAGAGCAAAACACAAATAAGCAGATAGTCCATATTAAAACCTACTAATATTATCCATAACAAATAAAAAATATATGCATAAAAGAAGGTAAATTCATCCATCTCTTCATCATTTAAAATTTTCCCAAAAATTATCAAATTAATTCCAAATTATAAAAATGTTCCCACTTCATCCGAAATTTTCCCTTCTGTTAATAATGATCAATTTTGGATTTGGTATATTAAAATAATTAATATTTTAATTAAATTTAATTCAAGCTGGGGCGGAATTAGGGCGATTGGCCAAAGAAAAAGGGCAATATGCAAATGTTGTGCTAGTCACAATCCCGGAGAGCCCAAAACGAATTCGTTTGGATGAGAATGATGGACACCTTTATGTGGATGGGAATAAACGAGTGGGATTGGTATATATGTCCGTGGGGTTATTGCCAAAACATTGGAAAACGGAGGAGGAATGGGAAACCCGATTCAAGATGGAACAATCCAATGCCATCATTTCACCTAATATTCGGGCACAATTGGCGGGCACCAAACGGATTCAGCAGGTCACTGACCCAATTACTTCATTTCCTTCAACATTAATTTAGTTGTTGGCAATGCCAAATGCACTTGAGCGATTTTTTAATCCAAATTTGGAGGGTCACAAAATTGAAGCGATAAGAAAAACATTTGTCAAACTTTGGGGCTTGGAAAAAGATGATGAAAAGACGAAAAAAGTCTTGGCCGAAGTAGATGAAAAACCTGAAAATTTTGTGTTGAAAGAGCAATTGGGCGCGGGAAAGGGGAATCATTTTGGCGAAGATATAAAGAAAATGTTAAATAAAATGACAATAAAAGAACGCAGTGCCTACACATTGATGGAGAAAATACGGCCTATTTCAGTAAAGGTAGCAATTTGTTATTATTTATTTATTTATTATTTTATTTACTATAGAATTATATGCGACGTCCATTTCACCCTCAAGCCACCTTGCACGATGTGAACAGCGAATTGAGCATTTTTGGAACATATTTGGGCAAAGGCGATTTCGACGTCAAAATAGCGAAACCAAACCGAGGCAAGAAAATATTCAACCGAACTGACGGATTTTATGTTCGTAGCAAGGTATGTTGTGCTATTTTTAGAATTATTTTAGGAAAATTTTACATATCAAAGAATTTTTAATTTAATATTTATTTAGCTCTCCAATTCTGACCAAGGCGGCATGTCTTCGGGCCATGGTTTTCAGGATTCTGTGCTCCTTTTCCCTGAAAGTAAATTCTTCCAACCTACTGCTGCTGGAATTGGAATTGGAAGCAATAAATGAGGAACAAAGCATGTGAAAATGATTTTTACTGTAAATTATTTATTTTTAGAATTCATTTAATTTCGATGTTTCAATTTTTATTATAATTTTATAAAAATATTTGGGAAAATGAATATGTAGAAATATTTTATGGAGTTTATTCATTGATATAATTATAGTAGCATAGTAATGTCGGAGTTATTTTTCTCCAAAATCAATCACAAATCTTACGGAAAAATTTAACTAATAAAGCAACCAAGCCGCCACTAATGAATCTAACTGAAGAAATTTGGGATCGGGCCAAAACGCCGGCGAGGAATTGAGACGTGCCTATTTGGCACATTTACAATTCCGAATGTGAAGAATGATCTGGGGAAGCGAGCGTTTTTAGACTTGGGGAAAATTCGATGTTCGAACCTTCGAACCTATATTAATAAGAGAGAAAATAAGATGAGGCCCATAAATGAGATGAGGCCCATTATGTTCACGGTCACGGGCATAGCTGCTTACTTCCTTCTTTCCATCTACTTCCTTTGGAAGGCGTGCGTTTGTGAGAATTGGGACTTGAATATTCATTTGAATTAAGTGAGATCCACTAAAGAAAGCGCGCAAGGATGATCCCATCTTATATTGATCATTTCTAAAAGTGTCGATTATTGGCCAAAAAGGTTTCGTTATGTTCATTCTGTACACTCAATGGCTCAAATAAATGTGTTTTCATTGCCCATTTCCGTTGTTTTCCAATAAGTATCATTCTAATCATATGTTGTTTATTAAAATGCCATCCATTTGGATCGTTTGGCCAAATTCCGCACGGTCATAACCGGTTTGTATTGGATAATCGTGAGTCGGTGCTGGTATTGGAACTACTTGCTTTTTAATTCCGTCTGAATAAAAACACATTTTAATACCGCTTGGATGAAAACACATTTTAATTCCGTCTTTATGAAAACACATTTTAATTCCGTCTTTATGAAAACAAATTTTAATTCCGTCTTAACACATTTTAATTCCGCCTGGTGAAAACACATTTTAATTCCGTCTGGTGAAAACACATTTTAATTCCGCCTGGTGAAAACACATTTTAATTCAACCTGGATGAAACACATTTTAATTCCGCCTCTATGAAAACACATTTTAATTCCGCCTCTATGAAAACACATTTTAATTCCGCCTCTATGAAAACACATTTTAATTCCGTCTTTATGAAAAAACATTTTAATTCCGCCAGGTGAAAATACATTTTAATTCCGCCTCTATGAAAACACATTTTAATTCCGCCTCTATGAAAACACATTTTAATTCCGTCTTTATGAAAACAAATTTTAATTCCGTCTTAACACATTTTAATTCCGTCTGGTGAAAACACATTTTAATTCCGCCTGGTGAAAACACATTTTAATTCCGCCTGGTGAAAACACATTTTAATTCAACCTGGATGAAACACATTTTAATTCCGCCTCTATGAAAACACATTTTAATTCCGCCTCTATGAAAACACATTTTAATTCCGCCTCTATGAAAACACATTTTAATTCCGTCTTTATGAAAACACATTTTAATTCCGCCAGGTGAAAATACATTTTAATTCCGCCTCTATGAAAACACATTTTAATTCCGCCTCTATGAAAACACATTTTAATTCCGCCTGCTGGTGAAAACACATTTTAATTCCGCCTGGATGAAACACATTTTAATTCCGCCTGCTGGTGAAAACACATTTTAATTCCGCCTGCTGGTGAAAACACATTTTAATTCCGCCTGGATGAAACACATTTTAATTCCGCCTGCTGGTGAAAACACATTTTAATTCCACCGTATTTCCCTTTACACTTTATCGAACGATTGCAATAAATAAATTATACAATATGTGAGTATAAGAAATTTAAATTAAATTTAAAAAATAGATGTAATGTATGGGAATATAATCATTATCATTATAGAGTGAAATTTGATTTTTCACAGAATTATATACATCCAAATTTAAATTCATTTATCCATAAATCTCTTCGCATAATTCGAAAGTTTCAATGAATATTCCGAAAATTTTTCTCCGGGAACAGAAGTAAGGAATCAAGGAAACCAGAGCCATTAGTCAGGCCGCCTTGATCAGAAGAAGTGTGCTGAAAAGCAAAATAGGAGGCAATGATTTGAGGCTAATAAGAGTATATTTTTCTATAGAAAATTTAAATTTTTGTATTTGCCCCAAAACGTATGTATCTCATATTTTGGTATCCTGTATATAATTCAAGGCGGATTTTATCTTATTGTAAACTTTTGTAAAAAATGTTTATTTACCTTGCTTCGAACCAAATAACCATCCGTGCGATTGAAAATTTTTTCATGCTTCGATTCGATCCCCGTATTTTGACATCAAATTCGGCTTTACCCAAATATGTTCCAAAAATGCTCAATTCGCTGTTCACATCGTGCAAGGTGGCCTCAGGGTGAAATGGACGTCGCATATAATTCTATAGTAAATAAAATAATAAATAAATAAATAATAACAAATTGCTACCTTTACTGAAATAGGCCGTATTTTCTCCATCAATGTGTAGGCACTGCGTTCTTTTATTGTCATTTTATTTAACATTTTCTTTATATCTTCGCCAAAATGATTCCCCTTTCCCGCGCCCAATTGCTCTTTCAACACAAAATTTTCAGGATTTTCATCTACTTCGGCCAAGACTTTTTTTGTCTTTTCATCATCTTTTTCCAAGCCCCAAAGTTTGACAAATGTTTTTCTTATCGCTTCAATTTTGTGACCCTCCAAATTTGGATCAAAAAATCGCTCAAGTGCATTTGGCATTGCCAACAACTAAATTAATGTTGAAGGAAATGAAGGAATTGGGTCAGTGACCTGCTGAATCCGTTTGGTGCCCGCCAATTGTGCCCGAATATTTGGTGAAATGATGGCATTGGATCGTTCCATCTTGAATCGGGCTTCCCATTCCTCCTCCGTTTTCCAATGTTTTGGCAATAACCCCACGGACATATGCACTAGTCCCACACGTTTATTCCCATCCACATAAAGGTGTCCATCATTCTCATCCAAACGAATTCGTTTTGGGCTCTCCGGGATTGTGACTAGCACAACATTTGCATATTGCCCTTTTTCTTTGGCCAATCGTTCCAAATCAAACTAATTTAATTAGTTTTATTAAATCAAATTAATTAATTTCGTCTACCTGCATAAATTGGCGTTGCTCAAAGGAGGCAATGGTTATAATTTGTTCATCAAAAAGGAACACAATGACCGCTTTAGGGTCGTTGAATTCATCAGAAAATGACTTCCATGCTTCGAGCATTGCTTCAGCCATTTTAATGCTCGATTTATTTTCCAACCTTTTGCCATTAACCATTGTTGGTTGTTTTCCATAATGCAGTAATTCAATTTTGTCAAGCATTTGATGGTGCACTTCACTCATTCTCTGACCAAGACCTGGGCCACCCAATTGGCCAATGCCCACTTCCACCTGAAATTGATGAATTATATTTTTCGTTTTTAGTCACCGTCTCCGACCTGTTTCAAACTGATTGGACCATACTTCTCCACCTGATGTGTTAAATAATCTGCCCGATTGAAAATTAATGTTTTGGGTTGTCTGATTTTATGTCGGACATTTTCCATCAATTCAACTTGTTTTTTAATCCACTCATTTGTATCCAACATAGCTTCATATGCACCAATTAGGAATTCATGGTCCAAGGTTATGCGAAAATATAATTCATTCACATATTCCTGTGTTTCCATGGCCTGATGGAATATTTCTTCCGGGAATGGGGATGGCAACAATCCAATTGACCAGACTATTGCCAAATCATTTGGTTTAGGTGGCTCTTCCCAGAGGCCGACCAAGCCTTTTAATGAGATTATTTTATAACAATTAACAAATTTGTACATATTTTTCGGAAAAGGAAAAATACTGGGAAAATTAATCTTAAAAATTCAAATAAGAGGAAATTTTTCCATAAAATTTGTTAAAGATTTTTTAATATTGTTTCATTTTTATTTCTTAATTTTAAATTTACCAGCTGTATGGCAATAATTCACCGCATAACTGACAAATGAATTAAATTATTTTAAGTTTATTTGCATCCAACTTACTCGGCTAATTCCCGAATCATTTCTTTGTTCTTCTCGGGAATGGCCTCGGCAATATATTCCGCAACGGAAAATGCTGAATGTTTCACCCGTTCAACTTTTTGTGGTGGATGGCCTCGAGGCGAAGACAGCATTGCCCCAGCTTGAATAGAATTTAATTAAATTATTCATTATTTTAATATTTTACCAAATCCGAAATTTCCCAACAACAATAGGGCAATCAGAATATTTGCATTCATTTTGAGGGGGAATTTGTGAAGGATCAAAGTGTTTATTTATTTTTATTGGAATGAGAAATCAAAGGGGAAATCGCTGGCATTTTATACATCATTTTTTGGCAAAATAACTTCATTGCCTCATTTGCCATCCCATCAGCACCTTTTTTCTTTCACACACGCTCGCTCCCAATAATTATCACTGATGATCTATTACAAGGTCGATTAGGGCAAAACAAATATTCAATGAAGAAATTTGGGATCGGGCCAAAACGCCGGCGAGAAATTGAGACGTGCCTATTTGGCACATTCACAATTCCGGATGTGAATAATGATCTGGGGAAGCGAGCGTTTTTACACTTGGGGAAAATTCGATTTTCGAACCTTCGAACCTATATTAATAAGAGAGAAAATAAGATGAGGCCCATAAATGAGATGAGGCCCATTATGTTCACGCTTCACGGTCACGGGCATAGCTGCTTACTTCCTTCTTTCCATCATCTTCTTTTGGGAGGTATGCGTTTTTGAGAATTGGGATCCAATAAAGGGATCGCGCGAAGATGATCCCATCTTGTTTTGATCACTTGTAAAAGTGCCTATTATTGGCTCAAAAGGTTTGTGGTTGGGTTCCTTTTCCCCACCCAATGGCTAAAATAAATGTGTTTTCATTGCACATTTCCGTTGCGAGCGTTTTTTTTTTACGAATATTGGATGAATTCGAAGCCATTAAAATTCACATGAATTATGATGTAAGCCTATGGTGAATGAAATTGCGCGTGATTTCTTTGGCCAATTTCATCCTTTCTTAATTGGCCAAAATGCCCTAAAATGCGGCAATCATCCACTCCCCCATCAATAGATGTGTTTTCATTACTGGTCATTTCCGTTGTTTACCTCCATGTATTTCTAATTTTTATATCATATGTTTATCGCAAGCTCAACTCAATGTATCCGTTGGCCAAAATCATCATTCTCATTGCCGGTTTATATTGGATAATTAAGAGTCGGCACAAAGTTATTAGAATTTCCTTCTAATTATTATGTTAACATTGTTTAGTTGCTCTAAATGTTAAATTGTAATTCACTTTGGAGTCAGAGATTTAAAGTGGCCATATTCTTTTTTTTTATTTTATTTTAAACGAAATTAATTATGTTCAATCATCAGAGGCTCATCGAGCCTACATTACTTTCAACAACTATAAAATAAAATGGGAAATATTTAAAATGGCAAAAAAACTATAAGGGTTGACGTTTTAGAAGTTTATCCTATACCATAAAACCATATAATAATCAGATAAATCTCATCGAGAATCGAGAGACATCTTTTGATAATCATTTGGCGTGGATTTAACCAATTCTAACTTAAGTTTGAACCAAAAATTAAAAACGGTTTAAAAGGTTTAATATCATTAATTTTCGGCCAAAATTGGGCCAATTATATATCATTCGATGCGTCTTGACATGCTCTATCGATTGGGATATGTTTTTGGGGTCTAGGAGAAATGAGAAACCACTGAACCGTTATAATCTTTTCGCCATTTTCAACTTTTTCCGACATTTTCAAGGTTTTTTTTTGGTAAATTAAACACCATCCCTATAAAATTGTCATCCATTTCAATCCTCTTAATATTATTGTGACTTTGGAGACGAAATTCGTCTTATCAATTTATCAAATAAAAAATAATGAATATTTATGGGCAAAATATAATTTTGTTGTTGCAAAAATGAATAAAATTGGAAGAAAGAAGACAAAATTAGAATTAGTCAATTGTAAAATTAAGTATATGTTGTGGTGATATTTGATAAAAGTTGGTTCCAAAAAGGTGTAAAACTATCCAACTTTGTTGGTTGAGAAAATAATTAAAAAATGTTTGGTGATTAAATAAATTGATAATTTGTTTGGTAAGGAAAGTTTTTGTGTCAAAATTAATCATCAAAAAATGCTGCCTTTCTTCTTCCATTAAATATCAAATTCTTCATTTCCTCCTCATTCCAATGTGTACGGTTCGGCAGCTGCCAAATTGTTGTGGTGCAAATCGCGTCGAGATTGACGATTCCGAAAATATGGGGTCTCCTTGTAAATGTACCAAACATTTGAGGTGAACAGAATGAAAAGGCCAACTCCTGCCAACTGCAAAAATATCAATTTAATTTTTAAAATATTTTAAATTATTATTTTTTATCGACCATTCGTTGAGTGGACAATTAGCTAAAGACCTCATTCATATATATAATATGTGAAATATGGTCTACAGAATTTTGTATATTTGACAAATATTTCATAGCTATTTATAATAATATCAAAGTGATTGATCAAAACATAATTGGCCACAATTTATGGCCAAAAAGAAATCTGCCAAATTTTGGCCTATTTTTCCCTTTTAGGTCCATTAATTTTTTTTTGATAATTTCCAATAAAATTCACTCATTCTTTCTTCCATCAATTATTAAAATTTGGGCTATAAAATGTTCAAAAAAATATAGTCAAAAATTCCCAGCAAAGTAATTAATTAATTTTTATAAATTTAATTATCCCCCTTTCGCTTACCGATGCAATTGTCAAAGTGGCATAGACGGAATACGAATTCCAATCACATTTTTGGCCGGCCCCACAAATGTCCACTGCCAAAAGTGTTTTATTCACATTTTCTTCAGTCATTTTCTCTTCAATTCGTCGCGCAGAAATTGAAAATGACAAAGTGCCAATCATCCAAAGTGCGGCCAAAAGTGCGGTCGCAGTCATATCCTTTTAAATTTATTATTTAAATTATTTTTGGGAAAATTTGTGACTCACAAAAATGGGAATTCGATCATCGCTGGCATAAACCCCGTAGGAGAACAAATAGAAAAGGAGCATTCCAACAGTGAGAAACAGCGAAAATGGAATCAAATAGGAATAGAAGTCGGCACCACTGAAAATGAATTATTTATTAAATTCAAAATAATTTAAACTAAATCCCCAAATTCTAGTTCCGGATTCTTATTTTACTATCAGTCAGGAAAGTAGCAGTAGCCAGTATTTGGGTCAGTGGGAGTCACAAGGGGAGGAGGCCCAAATTTTTTTTTTAAAAAAATACCCCCGTCCCCGTTAAGATTCCCCCCCCCCCCCCTTTGTCCTTGGCTATGGATCTGTTTATTATAATAAATTATCTTTTTTGGAAGTAGTTTAAACTCTTTTAAGTGGCTCGGTCTTTGATGTTATCTCAAAACTAATTCAAATACAACTTCATCTAATTCTTTTTCTTTTATACTTATTGTTAGTCGAATTTGGATTTATAGCATTAAGCATTTAAAAGCCCAGGAAATGGGTTTAAACAAGGAAGATGTCTGCAAATCTCAAATTTATATTTTCTTAAAGTAATTCCTAAATGAAATTGAATAGTTCTTAGGTCCAGCAACCAATTGAATTATCTTTATTAATGAAATGATTTATCTTTCATGCTTATAGCCAACCTTTTCAATATTTTATGCTCCCCAATCAAATTTAATTATGCATTAAAAATAAAACTTACGAGCCAATGTCGCCTTCGAATGGGTAGGTGCCCGTATTGTTGCATCGAGTAATATTGTATTCATGGATGCTGAATAAAAAGTGAAATTGGTGGAGAAAGTGAAAATGGCAGAAAAGATTTGAAAAATTTCTGGTCCAAAAATTGCTAAAAAAAAATTCACATAGCCAAGTAATATCAAAATTTAATATAATTTTTGGCCAAAATTTTCCATATTTAATACCAAATTTTTTGTTTACAAACTTGAGTGAATGTGATTCAAATGTCAGCTGCCAGGCATTCGTTGCGTTCTTTGGATCCAAGCATTTGATGGTCAAATCAAAACGCCAACCATGGAATGCGGCAAAAATGATCAGGCAAAAGACCTGAAGATTATTAATTTGTAATGAAAATTATTTGGACTTTTTGAAAAATAATATTTACTTTGATTTACATTTTTGTAATCAATAAACCGGAACTTGTTTGTTAGGTTTAAATCCTCAATTTGGAAAAGTAATAAATGGGAAACCCTGCACTGATATTTTCGGATTTTTGAGAAGATTGTTACGATCTTCTTTATAAAACATAACCAGCTCTAAACTTAGCCCTAATTTAAGCATTAAGTTTTGGAACTAGGTCCAAAACTAATAAAGATCCTTAATTTTTTTACTTTCCAAACTGGGGAATTATTAAACTTAACGAACTAAAAATGGATTTGATATTTTGCATTAATAAAAAAATAAGAAACCGCTTCGACAAGGCGAATGAAGCCAAGTGGCAATTTGAGCTGTTCAAAGTCGATGCGTCGAAAAATTCGGTCCATCGGTGTGGAACCAGTTGGCTGGATTGGCATTTTTTGCTTGAATGAGATGAGTCGTTTTTTATTATTGATTTTTGTTATGCTAAAATTTAAAGTAAATTAACAACAGATTTTATGGAAATTTGTTAAACATTTTTACTATGTTTATAAAATGTTTTGATTTGGTTTGGTTGGGATGGCAACTTTAATTGAAAAGCAAAAACCCAAAAAGGCAAGGATAGGCTCTCTTCTCTCTGTTTCGTTCGGTTTTATTATAGAATAGAATTCAGCCAAAACCCAAAAATAAGCATTCTGCCAAAAAAATTTTACTTCAAATGTAGGATAAAAATTCGCCTTCCTAACCTCAAGTCGAGTCTCTCGACCTTAAGATTTGGCATTTCTTTATTAATTAGTATTTTTCCATAACTAATTAATTAGCCATTAACAAATAAAAAATAATTTTCAATATAAGCTATTGATAAAATCAAAACAAAATGTCAACAAAGTCAAAGCAATTAAAAATCGATTTTATCATCAATGAAACATTTTTATATTTACGCGGAGAAGAGAGAAAAATATGACCGATTTTGATAAAAAAAAAACAAAAGATTTTGGGGTGAGGGAGTTTTGTCATCTATGTCAAAAAGGGAGGGAGGAAGGTCACACAAATTTGCAGCCTATATTCAATTCATCTTTCATCATCACTTTTGGCCATTTTTTGTTTATGATTTGCCAACACGGACCATGTTCTCGCTGATGAATTCATATTCGGGCACTTCCAAGTTCAGCGGTGCCGGGCCTTTGCGAATTCGGCCGGATGCATCGTAGTGGGAACCGTGACAAGGGCAGAAATAACCGCCGTATTCGCCGCTGCCAGCTGAAAAAAAAACAATTTAATGTTTTTTAGTGTTAATTAATGGAATTTTCATTTTATTGGCAATTAGTCAATTATAATAAATTAGGGAAAATTTCCTTTTCTATGCACCCAAATTAGTGGAAAAAATTTTTAAAAACAAAATACCAATTGGAATGCAGCCAAGATGTGTGCAAACGCCGACAAGGATGGACCATTCCGGCTTCTTGACACGGTCCTCGTCACGTTCCGGATGACGCAAATCCGCCGTATTCACCTGTACAATTTTAAGGAAAATTAAAAAATCAATTAATTAAGAATTTGCTTTTATAAGGGCGAGGGCGGTAGGCGGTAGCTACTAGCTATGACCTAGACCATTAGACAATTCTTGTCTTATCAAAAAATTATTGTTTGATCCCAAAAACCAATATTTTTGTCGTTTATTCTTCATTTCAAATTTTAGTATGGAAATGACCTTTTCTTGATTATTGTTGAGTCGACTAATGGCTTTTAATCATAACTTGGCAAATCTTAAGGTTTGGCCATAAAAATGTACTTATCTTGAGGTTTTATCCATAGATAAAGCCTAATCTTCCCAAAATTAAAAAATGATAAAGATTTTGTCTATCTCACATCACATTCAATAATCTATAATCCACCCTCTTAGTTTTTACAAAAGTTTCAAATGACCACCACCACCTTAAAACTCGATAATTCAAAAACCTTGAGTCCTCCCCTTCTTTATTCATTTCCAATTTTTTTAAAATATTTATTTTAATTAAAATTGATCACAAACCGCGCGCTCTCTCTCAATTTCGGCCTGCGTCCGATGCTTCACGAATATGGGTTTACTCCGCCATTCATATGTTTTAGTCTTGCCTTCCGGAACTTCCTCCAAGTTGATTTCCACTGAGGCCATTGCCTTTTGGTCGGCCGGCATTGCTTTGTATTCGACAATTTTGGTGGCAATTTGCTTGGCGGAAAGAATGGTCACCATGCCGCCCACTTAAATTGAAAAATTAGTAATGGATTTTTTGGAATTAATTTGGAATTGGAATGGATGTTCGCTTTTCCTATTTGGGTGATTCTAATTTGAGATTGTGAACTGAGCGTAAACCCAGGAATGTTTATTTTAATGAAGATAATGGTTGGAAACTGGACAGAAACTATAGCTCTTTCATCTTTTGGGAACTGTTGTTTAGTTTAGTTGCAAATTTCACAATGCAAAAAGTGAAGTGGGAAGTGGTGACTCCGGACCTTTAGTTTTACAGCCTAGCTCTTTAGATTAAAATGTTTACAATTATCAATTAGTTTAGAGCCAGATTTTAGAGCTAGTTTTAGTTGGGGTTTATATAGATTTTGACAAAATCTTTTGGAAAAAGTTGAGTGAAAGGTTCTCCTGTTAATTTTACAAATTCCGGATGTAAACTAAAAACTATATATGTTCCGCTTATCCCGGACCCCCTTCAACTCACAAATGAATGTGTTAAAGAACTAAGAGAGTTAAGTTTTTGTAAAACTAGACCTGAAGATGCTAATATTTTGTATATTTACGAATTGGCTTATTAGTTCATCCGTAATGGGATTTTTATTATCAATTGGCAGCAGAGCATAGTCAGACTTTTAATTAGTCATTGATTATTGGTGTAAATTTCATTGAATAAAGTTAAAACCTCCATAAGTGATCATGTAGGGTGCACCGCGTCGATCATCCTCCGTTTCTCGACTTCCACGCCCAGTTGGGTCTTTGCATTTGTCATGGCGGTATGAGTCGAAATTCGGGAATTGAACTTGGATGTCGGTATGGCCCTGTACAGACTTGGTGACAGGTATCACCTCACCACGCTATTTTCTTTCTCTATTTCTTGCCTCACAAGTGGTGAGTGGTTGGTGTACATACTTTTTCCCGCCCTCTTGTGAGTTGTGAGGCTCACATAGTGAGTCGTTGCGAATGCCTTCACCAATTTTTTTAAACCGGTTTTTCTCATCAATTTCGTGGCCTAATCTCGTTCAAATTAATTCCATATAAAGTAAATCGACTATGGAGAATCCAAAAATGAAATCAATTTTGAAATTTGAAAACATGGATATATGATAAGCGGATTTGGATATAAAATGAGCTATAAAAATGGAAAAGATGAACATAGGAAATTGCTTTTCACATATTTTGTAGTCCTTTTTCTCCTCTTTCCAACAAGCTATGCAACATCGAATTTGGTCAACTACATGGCGAGTTAGCGGCTCTGGAAATTTGCATATTCCTGACATTCTGGAGGCCATAACTTTTTTATTTGACGACCGATTTACAAAATTTTTTTATATTCTTATTCTACTCGACGAGCCCTATCCAATGATGTATAGAACATGGCGTTTGACGTTCACAGGAAACCGGTTTAAATTTTGGTTCAAAACCTTGGCAGGGACAAGAAGCAGTTTGACGAAAATTTCTCCTTTTATTTTTAAAATATTCCCCATTTTTTTCTGATCATTTTTCACTATCACATCATTGGGATTGGCCGGTGTTTTCCATCAAAACATGGGTGGTGAGGCGTTCATTTTAATTATTTTCAATTGCATTTTTCTCGAAAGTGGATGGATGAAAAATTCTGAAAAAAATTTCTAAAAATATTTAAAAATATGCTTAACAATATTGGAATAACAATGGGGCTATTTGGTACCATGGTTGTATTGATACACAAGTGGTGACAAGTGCAGAAAGGCTCACACATTTTTTCTTCCCTTCACCAAAAAAGTATGTACGCATTTTTTGGTGACAGAGTCACAATTTTGACTCGCTCACACTCTGCCGGAAAGGGGTGTGGCCTCACCAAGTATATACGCGAACGCCTCACCAAAGTGTGATTGGGCCACCACTCACTTTGTGAGGCTCACATGTGACTCTGTCACAAAAAGTATGTACATGGCCTATGGGCCGTGGCGATGGCGAGCGCTTTTTGGACATTGCCGGTTGTCAAGATGGTTTGAGATTTTCTGGTGAGCTGTTGAAGCATTTTTGATGAGACGCTTATTTTGATTATAAATATTGAATATTTTCTTTTGCTGAAAAAATTGTGAGTTAAAAAGTAAATTTGTGTAGTAGGAAGAGGTCGAACAAAAATCGGTTATGCTTTTATTTTATATGAGTTGGCGCATTAGCATTACACTAAAAAATCAACAAACTTTTTTGCTAGTTAAGTTTTATTAAATCCATGAGTTTTTCGAGATGTTGAATCAAAAAATATTATTGTCGTTTTTGGTTTAATCATTCTAAATTAAGGGAAATCGGTTTAAGGTCCTAAACAAGAATCAAGAAGCGAATCGAATCGAGTCGGTCGATCGAGATCTCGAGATCGAGAAAAAGGAAAAAAAAACAAAACCTAATGTGGGTAAATAAAAATAAAGGGCCTGCATTTTTTTAACCCGTACTTTCAATTTTTTTAACCCGTTAAAAATAGGAACATTTTTTTAACCCGTACTTTCAATTCTTTTAACCCGTAAAGATTTCCCTTCTTCTCTGCTCTCTTCCCCATGCTTATCTCTCATCCCCTTTGCTCTCGTGCCATTCCTGGGATGCTCGGAAGTCAAAAAGAAGGTGCATGGGATATCCGGATATATGGGGATTAAGGAAGATTAAGGGGGATTAAGCCTCGAAATGGATGCGGAATGGCCCGGAAGGCCATGGAAACATCGGAGAAGTGTAACAGAGACCCGGAGAGTGCGCGAGATTAAGCCGGATATAGGGGGATTAAGGTGGATATGAGGGGATTAAGTCGGATTAAGGCCTGGAATCGATGGGCGCGAGCCCGGTTTGGGCTGTTTTGCTTCCGGCTTCGCGAGATTCCTATGCTCCGAACCCCTAACCCTAATCCCTAGCCCCAACTAAGCTTAATCCGGCTTAATCCTCCTTTATCCACCTTAATCCCCTATATCCGGCTATATCCCGCGTGCTCCGAACCCCTAAACCCCTAGCCCCTAGATCCCATGCCGCCCCTAACCATAACCCTAATCCCTAGCCCCTAACTAAGCTTAATCCGACTTAATCCCCTCATATCCACCTTAATCCCCCTATATCCGGCTTAATCCCAGGCACTCTCCGGGCCTCTATTACAATTCCCCAATCTTCCAATGGCCTTCCGGGCCATTTCCCATCCATTTTGGGGCTTAATCCCCCAAATCCACCTTAATCTCTCTATATCCGGGTATATCCCGCGCACCCCTGGAACCGTTTATGTGAGCAAGAGAGCAAAGGGGATGAGAGATAAGCATGGGGAAGAGAGCAGAGAAGAAGGGAAATCTTTACGGGTTAAAAGAATTGAAAGTACGGGTTAAAAAAATGTTCCTATTTTTTACGGGTTAAAAAAATTGAAAGTACGGGTTAAAAAAATATATATGCCAAAAATAAAATATATAATGCCAATAAAATAAATCTTTTATTTTTACTTCAAATTTGCAAATGAAGATTCCTAATTCCTTTTCTTTTTTTCACATTTGGAGGAGGGGACGAATATACGATATGCGAATCGGTCTTCAATTCGGTTCCATTCTCTCTCATCTACTTATATGCCAACTTTTTGGCCAAATAGCTCACCGAGATAATAACCAATTTATAAAAGCAATAAACCTTTCGAAAACCAAACCAATTTATTTACTTGATTATTGATTTGATTAATAGTTAACATTGGAAGGAAATGAATGATCATCCCATCATTGTAAAAAGGAAATGCATGTAATATGTATATTTTTTGCGTTCCCGTCCTTGAAATTGAAATAGGTGTTTTCTTATGATTGAACTTCTATTAAAATTGAGTGAAAAAAAATACCACGCACACAAAAAAAGCCAAACTCATCCATAAATGTTTTCTTATCCCTCATTTTTAAAACAATTCAATTCGCAATCCACCAATCAAATTTATTGATTCATTTCATTTTTTTGTCATTTTTCTTCATCAATCCTTGCCAAATTCATACCAAAAAATCTAGAAAGAAAATTCCCCGAAATTTCAGAGAAATTAATATTAAAATCAACAAATTTAAGTGCAATAAAAATCAAAATAATGCAATCGACTAACAATCAATTCCAAGGCCGACTTCTCCCCAATGAATTGCTCTTTGAAATGAACCAATTTATGCCATTGAATGGACTCATCAAATGCGGTCAAGCAAATCGGATATTGTCGGCACTGGGAATTCCAAGAGCACGAAAAGTGCATGCAAAGGTGAGGTGATAAAATTTTGGGAATTCAGAGGAAGTAAAAAGATTATAAAAATTGTGCAAAGCAAAATCTGCTTTTTAGCCAAAATTCACATATTTCATAAATATTTTTGCCAAAATTGAAATTTAAAAAAAAACTTAAAAAAAATTAAATTTCAGTTGATTTCACTCTACTTTGAGGATGTTTCCACCTTGGCAATTTGGTTCAAGCAATGGGCTCGTCAATTGGCCGAAGTCCGTGCCAACATTCATCGCCGAATGCATTATATTCCGTTTCTCGAAGATTTGGGCCAATTTTATGATTTGTTGCACCAAATTTATGTCGAAAAAGTATTTTTGGGGACAAATCAAATGAATTACACTAATTAATAATTTGGGAATGAATAATTAAATTGTTGCTAACACTAGCGACTAGCGCAGGTACTGCCAAAATTTAGTACATAAACGCACTAGTCTAGTCAAATTGTTAATAACATAATTCATAATTGATCCCTCATATAATATAATTTCAGATTCTCAAAACGGATCATGCCGTCAACATTCTCGCTCTCTTCAATTTTCCATTGGCCTACCAAATTGAACTCCGCCAAATTCGTGCCTCCCATATTGAGAAAGCATTCGCACCGGCCAAATTTGAATTGAGCCAATGGCAACCGGAGAACAATCCAAATTGGCATGAAATGCTCACTCGTTTTGGTGGCCTTATGCGCACGAATTGGCCCGAGCAACTCAACGATTTCTTCCGTGGTGGGTTTGGGACAAAGGAAAATAGCAAAAAGTTGTGGATTTTAATGTAATAAAAAAAAATAAAAAAATTAGCTGGTCAAAATATTCAATCGAATTTTTCAGTATTTTTCAACATAACTCACAATGCTAAACAATGCGCGAATCAGCTCAAAATGATGGCCAGACATCTGAATCGTCGATCTTGATGAGATGTCCAATGACAAATTGAACAGAAGGGCCGGATTTATAATTTGTTGAGGAACATGTTTTTTGCGAATATGCAGACCATAAATATTTTTAATTTTCTTGACAATTTCCTTTTATCGTAATTTTTCTATATAAAATAAATCCATTTTATCTTTGATCCATATTTTTTAAATGTTAAATATTTTGGTGATCAGTCAGAAATTATTTATTAATATTTCTTCTCAGCAATTTATTAATGAATAATGGATGGAGGAGGGCAAGTGAAAATTTGATTTCATAGAAAACCTGTGAAGCTCCATGTATTAATCTTATAAATTAGTCTAAAATATTCGAACAATCCTTTTAGGCAATTGAATTTTAAAACCGAAACAATTTTACATTGTGAAAAATAAAAAGGTTGATGTGGGTGTTCTCTGACCAATTTTTCCCTATCATCATCATTATTGGTTTAATGAATTTTTATTGAATGAATTGGAGGGTCATTCCCTTTTCCCTCATCTTTTAATCATTCCGATGAATATCATAATTTATATTTTCATGGCTTTTACATCACATTTTTGATTCTACGGATTACATTCTATATCCTCATTTTCCTCATCTTTTTCATTTTCCTTATTAATATTTATTAAAACATAAATAAATATTAATTTAATTATTGGTATTATTCGAGATTGTCGAGCATAAAGCAGCACTCTTCATTTTTATTTATACCGGCTTTCATTTCAGCGTTCATTAGACCATAGCCAGTTTTTTTTCTCGCCTCAGAAAAAAAGGCAACCAAAATGCCCTTTTCCACCATGAAAAGGGTGACTTATTCTATTTGGATTCCATTTTGCCCATTCTTTTCCAGACTCTCGCATTCCTTTCCTCCCGCCTCTCTCTGCTTATTAGTCAACCAATTTGGCCAAATGGACTTCCCCTCTGTTCTTGTTATGCATTATGCTACTTCCGACGGGCTAACGGAAAGAAAAGCTGTTTTCCGCCTTCCCCCCCCCTTCCTCTTTTTTGACATGTTTTTCTGGTGACATATTTTGAGGTTGGCACATTCCTCAATTTTGTTTTGATCTTTTTATAATTGCCCCCTTTTTGTTTGCTTTTATTTTTGCCAGCTGTGAAAATTATTTTTAGACTCGAAACGTACCAACATATTTCCATCTAGTCAATTAATTTTTGTTATTATGTATCTTTAATTAAGTAAAAATATTCATATTATAATTTATTTTCCAAATTTGGATGTGACATTTTTGCTTTCAGGGATTGATTGGTTCAAATAAAAATGTTATTAGGCAAAATTGGCTGTTTATTTATTTTTACTTGACAAAAATTAAATTATTTATAAATTACCACATAATTTCTTTGAAAGCTTTCCATTTTGTTCGAATCAATTCTTTTGACAATTCTACATAAAAATATATTAAAAATTGTATTTTTATTGAAATTTTTAATTGATCGATTTTAGAATTTTAAATTCTGAAAATAAATTAGTAGAATTTCTCAATTTTTATTTTAAAATCATGCCAAGTGAAAAGTCCATAAATTTTCTACAGTCTAATTTGCATACAATTTCTACAGCAAATTCTTTGGCCTTTATTTTCATTCCCGATTCATTTTCTTGTTTCTACTGAAAATATATTCTCATTAATTTATTTTAAGTGGATGCTGGAAAAGGGCGAAAGTATTTTATTTGGCTTAATGCCCCCAATGGCTTTTTGAGGAATTCAAGTGGAAATTGCCAAAAATGCATGGGTCCATAATAATTTTATGCCCCTGGGAAATAATGTTTTTATGCCTGGGAATATCGTAAATATTTCGCATTATTATTTTTTATGAATGTTCCTCCTGCAGGCAGTAATCATCTCAATTAATTGCATCGGCCTCGAATTTCTCCAATTTTAGATAAATTTATGTATATCAAATTTCCTTTTCCATTTTGAATTCGAATTCAATTAAATTTGAAAAAGTTTAAATATATGAAAATTGATGTTTTTAAAGTCTAGAATTTTTTAATGATTATTTTTTAGGATTTTAAATACATTTTAATTATTTTTGAAATCAATAATTGCTTTAATAATATGCTAAAAATAGATTCAAAAATATTATCGTTTATCATTTAAGAACAAAAAAATAAAAACAATTTTTTCATTAGCCAATTCATTGATAAAAATAATGGGATTTCGGGTATGTTTACCACAAATTTATGATGTCTATTTATAATACGCTATAAATGGGATTTTTAAGTAATTGTAATAAATTCCTTCTTATGAATTATGGAAAAACTGATTCTTTTGAAAAATTTGTAAATAAAAAATTTGAATATATTTATAATAATTTTGCTTTTTTTAATAAATTTCAAAGAATTTTTATGGCAATTGATTTTTATAATGTCAACAATTCAAAAAAAAATGTGGCAGATGATGAAGCGCCGTCGAACGCCCCGCCTGCTTTCATCCATTTGTCCGATAATCTATTTTTGCCTCATCACAGCTTAACTAGCAAAAAATATTCTTCCTTCATTCGCTTTTCATTTTTTAAAAGCTTTGAAAATTGAATCTTTCCATCCATCCATTCATCCATCCAAATCCATTCCAGATGCTTTTCATGACCCTTCCCCGGCTTTTGGCCCATCTTCTTCTCAATTCCCCATCCACCCCCATAAACCAAAATTTCATACCCGCTACTGAATATTTTCGGAAAAATTATTTGAAATCAAATATTCAAAAAAAATCCAAAATGTCGAGAAAAATTGTATAAAATTCGAAAATAATCAATTCAATTAGAGAGTATTTTCTAGTCAATTTTCTATTTAAATTTTAGGGCAATCTAGAGCATTACTAATATCTAATAAAATAAAATTAGACTAAATTTCTTTTTAAAGACCTTTAATAATAATTTTCAACAAATAAGGGGAAAGAATGCTGTCATTATGTTAAATAAAAGATGCCACAGTGGCCCTGTAGCGCAATTGGATAACGCGTCGGTCTACGGAACCGGAGATTGTAGGTTCGAGTCCTGCCAGGGTCGAATAATTTTTTACAACATTTTTATTTTTATCCATTAGACAAAACATTCTAATAAAACTTTTTGAAAAATGGTGAAAAATGTGCACTTCATTTTTTTCCTAATTTCCAGACAAATTTTTGTACTTAATTTTCCCTCTGGGAAATTGAATCCAAATGTTTCCTACGAATGTCACACTAAAAATGTTTAAACATTTCCTCGTTTTTTTTGTTGCCGCCAAACAATTCCCTATCGTGCCATTTTATACTTAAAACATTTCCCGCTCGATTTCCCGTCAATCTAAGCAAGCACAATCCATTCCCGCCATCCCCCCCCCCCCCCCCCCCCCC